>CM050172.1:47156465-47683965 GCA_027410445.1 Discoglossus pictus | reverse complement strand
GGCACAGGAACGACAGGCACAGGAACGACAGACACAGGAAAGACAGACACAGGAAAGACAGACACAGGAAAGACAGACACAGGAAAGACAGACACAGGAAAGACAGACACAGGAAAGACAGACACAGGTGGTTAAAGATGAACTAAATGATTATTAAAAAAAGAAAAAAAAAATGTTTTATCACATATTATAATTGTCGAACTACGAGACGTCGTCACGCTTTGCGTGGTGCATACGACCAAAGGCGGTCATCGCTTGCGAGCTTTGCGAAGCGAGGCGTTAACTTTGAGCACTTAGGCGATGAGCGCCTGTGAGCCTTGCATAGCGAAGCGAGCTGTTAAGGTACTAAAACTCGCAGGACTTCGGCGCTCATCGCCTGCGAGGTGAGCAGTGGAGGCAATGAAACAGGCAGGACTTAGCCTCCAAACACTTAGGAAATGCAGGATCGCCTTAGGCTGCAAGCATATGACGAACGCAGGACTTAGAAAAAAAAAAAAAAGATACGAGATGCGGGACTTAGAAAAAAAAAAAATATGAGATAGGATAAATACAAAGTTAACGTCCGAACAGCGCAAAGCAAATAACAGGAAACACACATACAAAAAACAAAGACATCACACACAGCACGGGGGAACAGCCAGGACGTCTGGGAGTAAGGTGGCACGCAAATTTAAGTCGATTTTGCAGAGTGTCGGCACTTGAAAATTGGCAAAGCGAGAGAAAAAATGGCGGACAAAAAAAAAACAAAAAAAAACGAGGCTACACCACCATAGACCGTGCAAAACACGTACCACTTTCACCCAGAAACATATGAGGTACAAAATACACTATTACAAAGGACGGCAAATGCTCGTGAACCACGTAGCACATAGACAAAGAACGCTATTTTACAATCTTAACTTAGTAAACAATATTCATTTATTATTCAATTAATTAATTAATTAGTATTTAAAAAAATATAGAGAGGAGCCAAAGGACACGTGAGGAGAGGCTCGCAATGAGCCCCGAAGGCGCTCAGCGCGATGCTCGCAATGAGCCCCGAAGGCACTCAGCGCGATGCTCGCACTGAGCCCCGAAGGCACTCAGCGCGATGCTCGCACTGAGCCCCGAAGGCACTCAGCGCGATGCTCGCACTGAGCCCCGAAGGCACTCAGCGCGATGCTCGCAATGAGCCCCGAAGGCACTCAGCGCGATGCTCGCAATGAGCCCCAAAGGCCCTTGCAGTATAAAAAAGATTAACATTGTGTGCCAAACAGCATTGCCATGGCTTAAAATTTTATTGACAGTCATTTTTTGATGGGCAAGTCGCTAGTATATATATATAAAACATACAGAGACTGGAATTATTGTGACAGACTGCAACAAGAAACAGATTTGGAGATTCTCACCTCTAGACTTTGTCCCAGGAAGGTCCTCAGAAAGGCAGATTTACCCGTCCCTCGAGGGCCAATGACTTTGCACAGGAAAATGTTTCTCTGAGTCTGCCCCTTTTCTAAGTCTATCCTCTTTTCACGAGTTACTGCACGGGAGATATATATATTTAAAAAAAAAAGCTATGTCAACAAGCTCTTTAATATAGGAGTAGTACAGAAGTAGAAAAATACAATCTATACCTGCAATATCTTTGGATGGAAAATTACTCTACATGTTATTATAACATTAAAGGATCAATGAAGTCCTACATTTATTGTACTCTCTTTAAAAAAAAAAAAAATAGACATGAAAACTAAAAGAAAAAAATGCTTTTTTTAACTGAAGGCAATAAGCTTCTTGATAAAGAGGAACAGGAATGAACCTTTAAGTCAAATTTTATTTTGATGTCTAGCAATGTGACACCTATCTCTTTATTACACGTATTCAACAATCCAGGAATGTAACAGTTTTAAAACACGCTCTCTTTTTTACTGCATTTTGTCTCAACTCAGTTGATTTTATTAACTTTAATTTATTAACACGCCAACATTCTGCATCGCTGACTTGAATTGAAACTAATAGATACATTGTTTACTTAAAAGGGATATGGAAGCTTCCCTGTTTTTAATATTAAAATACACTTACCTATGTGTTTATTTGCATATGTAAACAACATTTTATTAAAAGTGCTGAAAAGCACTGTTTGTATTAACTGAAACCTTGCTAATGCATACAATGTATGTACAGTATAAGATGCATTAGCCAATGACAAGCTGTGTCTGAGCGGCAAGTTGCTAAAATGTTCCTGCGACACTCTGTGATTGGCTAATACGTCTGGTACTATAGAAACATTGTATACATGGGCTATAGGGGGCAGATATTTGCTAGGACTGTATGGAAAGTTTCAGTGAATACATATATTTTTTTTTAATATTAAAACAGAAAACCGCCCCCCTTGGCATTTTTCGTGTTTTGTTGCCTCACAACCTGGAATTAACTTGGATTGTTTGAGGATTTGCATCATTTAATTTACAGAACATGCCCACAACTTTGAAGATGTTTTTTTATTTTTTATTGTGAAGCAAACAAAAAATGGGACAAAATAACAGAAAAAGTCAATGTGCATAACTATTCACTCCCTAAAGTCAATACTTTGTAGAGCCACCTTTTGCTGCAATCACAACTCCAAGTCACTTTGGATAAATCTCTATGAGTTTGTCACATCTGACCACTGGGATTTTTTCCCATTCCCCCTTGCAAACCTGCTCCAGCTCCTTCAAGTTGGATAGTTTGCGCTTGTGAACAGCAATCTTTAAGTCTGACCACAGATTTTCTATTGGATTGAGGTCTGGGCTTTGACTGGGCCATTCCAACACATTTACATGTTTCCCCTTAAACCACTCAAGTGTTGCTTTTGCAGTGTGTTTGGGGTCATTGTCCTGCTGGAAGGTGAACCACGGTCCTAGCCTCAAATCATGCTCAGAGTGGTACAGGTTTTGCTCAAGAATATCCCTGTATTTAGCACCATCCATCTTTCCATCAACTCTGACCGGTTTCCCAGTCCAGGCTGCTGAAAAACATCCCCACAGCATGATGCTGCCACCACCATGTTTCACTGTGGGGATGGTGTTCTTTGGGTGATGTGATGTGTTGGGTTTGCGCCAGACATAGCGTTTTCTTTGATAGCCGAAAAGTTACATTTTAGTCTCATCAGACCAGAGAACCTTCCTCCATACATTTTGGGATTCTCCCACATGCCTTTTCGCAAAATCAAAAACGTGCCATTTTGTTTTTTCCTGAAAGTAATGGCTTTCTTCTAGCCACTTGTACAGCTTATTGTCGTCCCATGTACAGATTCTCCAGCCTCTGCTGTGGAACTCTGCAGCTCCTCCAGGGTTACCTTAAGACTTTTTGATGCTTCTCTGATTAATGCCCACCTTTCCCAGTCCATGAGTTTTGGTGGGCGGCCGTCTCTTGGCAGGTTTGCTGTTGTGCCATGTTCTTTCCATTTGGTTATGATAGATTTGATGGTGCTCCTGGGGATCATCAAAGATTTTGGTATTTTTTTTTTTTTTTTTTATAACCTAACCCTGACTTGTACTTCTTAACAACATTGTCAATACTTGTTTGGAGAGTTCCTTGGTTTTCATGGCAGTGTTTGGTTAGTGGTGCCTCTTGCTTAGGTGTTGCAGCCTCTATGACCTTTCAAAAAAGGTGTGTATATGTAATGACAGATGATATGACACTTAGATTGCACACATGTGGACATCATTTCACTAATTATGTGACTTTTGAAGGTAATTGGTTGCACCAGAGTTTTTTTATGGGCTTCATAACAAAGGGGGTGAATACATACGCACATGCCAATTTTCAGAATTTTCTGTTTTCTTTTTCTAAAAAATAGTTTTATATATATATATATATATATATATATATATATATATATATATATATATATATATATATATATATATATATATATATATATATATATATTTTTTTTTTTTTTTTTTTTTTTTTTTTTACTTAGACAACTTAGATTATTGTGTTCTGATCCATCACATAAAATTCATATTAACAAAACATTGAACTTAAGGCTGTAATGTAACAAAATAGGTAAAAAGTCAAGGGGGTGCATACTTTTGCAAGGCACTGTATATTCCTTTATACAAGAATTTAACTAAGGGAACAAAGCGTACATTTTTATCCATCTATAGTCAATTATAAATATCATAAAGAACTACTGCAATGCCTTAGCAAGAGGAGCATAGTTATTTTAATTATGTATTGATCACTAATACAATTCATGTTTAATAATAATATTATCAATATTAAATTCACTTTCAAAATATTAATGTATCAGCCTCCATGTCTCCACCCTGATAAGGTCATCAAGACATTGAGAAATAGGTTTAAAGGCTTTTAAGAACATTTGGATTAGATAAGAAGCCAAATAATGATTAATAGGCTTGCCGACAGCAAAAGCACATTGCCAAAGGAAACCACTAACACAATTCAATAGCCAATTGGTATTATTGTGTTGGTACAATTTTGTGACTGAAAATAAAGTACTACTTGCCAGACAAAGCCAGTTCTCCCATAAAGGTGGATTCCAGCAGCAACTGAGTCTGGACTTTGAAATCATTCAATGTTATTTGTATAGTCTAATATTAAATTATATAAATGATTCCTAATTAAAAAATTTAGCTCCTGCTGTTAATTACATTATAGAGGTCCTTAGATTTAAGTAATAGACTCTCACACAGTTTTAAACCATCTACATTTTATTATCGCCATCTTATAACATTGCCATGTTGTAGTTGATGTGCTCATTGGTAGCCCACCTGTGATAGCTTGTGTTTGGCTGTCCTGTTCACACAAGATGGGATATCCCAGATAACCCAAATATTCCAGGCATCGATGTACATCTAAATAAGCTACTAACCTGAGAGGGAAAGAAAAAGAAAACCATAAGTATACAATGGACGACATTACACACTTGTTTAAATATTTTCCTTGAATTGCAGTGGTTATTTGTAAAGAATACAAAGCGCCAGTTATGCAGAATGTCTATAGAGTATAGACCCTATCTGGATCAGGCCATGGTTTCACAACTGCCCATCCATGCAAATTTTGGTTAATCATGACTTACTGTACCAATAATACCGAGCTCTGCAGTATTATTGGTACATTAGGAAACTAGGCTCCAGAGAAAGCTTTCAGGCTTTGCTAGATATGAACTCCCCACCACAAAGACCACAAATCAGTATTATTACTTTCACTGAGCCATCAGTATTTCTAATCATGCAGGGACATCACTTTTGTTTAATGTTCTTGGACAGGCATTTTAGAATATATGCTTTTACTTCTCATTAACGTCTGGTACACTATTCTTAACTCCTTTAAAAGAGCATCTTACAAAAACAATCGTATAGGTCTCATAAAAAATGATGCCGAAGTCTTTTTTTTCCTTTTTTTTAGAAAACAAGTATTAAAGGGACTCTGTCACCACAAAATGAAGTTTATTCTTAAAGAACATAAATACAAAAATTACTACATGTTATGTTTTTTTCTAAAGTGATTCAATGAATTCATAATAATTAGCTGGTTTGATGTGCTAATTAGTATTACAGTCTCTGAGGTCGCCAACATTAAAGACCCTCAATGTTTTTTGGCAGTCAGATCCACCCCTATCAGGCACATTAGCATACAGGATCCGCAAAAATCAATTCTAATGATTTTTTCTTGAGAAAAACAGCTAGTACAATGTAAAGTCAGTCCTTCAAAAAGGACTCCAAAAGGAAGTTGATATAATTTTACAAATTATATTCATACACAAATACATTTTATGGCGATTTTTAAATAATTAAAGATAAGCACAATGATAGAATAGCAAGCATGGTTACTGAGCCTAACCAAAGTATTTTATTAATAAACTGGAAACTTATTGTGCAGTACAGCTGCACTGGGAAAGACAATAACAGTAAAATTAAAGGAATATAAATTAGGGAGATACTGCATTAAGGAGCAATAATACTGTGGGAAGTGATTTTAAAAGCCCATGCTCATAAAGATAGCAATTATAAATCTCTGCTGAGTGCAAAAGCTGTGAACTCCACCTGCTCTACACAGATGCAGACTCTGCTTGGGGAGAGGAATTGGCCATTACTCACAGAAGTTAAAAGTAGAAAGTAGAATACTGTATATTATATTTGAGTTGATGTAAAAGCTTTTAAATAAAATGTCTTAGTTAAAAATGTGTCTGCAAAGAAGATCTTCAGATAAAGATATATCTGATCGTTAATTCAAATATAATAGATGTATGGTGCTTTAGAGTAAACCCTGAAACAGATTTAACAGTAAATAAAAAGAAACATCTAATATGCCCCTTATATCTAACTTAAAAAGTTTTGGTTGATTCCTCCTTAGGAAAGTTTTATGCTGTTGCCTACTATCCTTCCATAACATACTTTGGCGTATTACCCCTAAATCTTCCACCCTACACCTTCAATTACTGAACTTCTGTTTTCCATGTCCTTTGTCCTAGGCCTCTATTACGTGGCTCCCAAGTTCACTCGTAAATCATATCATACACATAAAATGTCATCCGAGTGCTTGAATGTCCCTAATATCAAAAGCCTAAAGTGCCGGTTAATGTCTTTTTTTTTATTCTTTAATTTATTTTTTGTAATCAATAATTTAGTTAGGCAGGTAAGTGTTAGGGAATAATGGGGTCCTTATGGAACCGCATGGAGGAAATGGAATCTATGGGGATCAATATGGTAGGTGATAGGGTGCTATGAGGGTCTCCAGATGGTAGGTGGTTAGGTTTAGGTGACATAGTACTCCATAGGTACCAATGGTTATATAGTTTAGTATATTATGAGTGTTCGTAGGAACCCCCCATGGTATAGAAGTTGTTCACAGGTGCCATGGGGTTTCATATGGACCCCCATAGTTACAGTTGGGGGTTAATATTAGATGCCATAAGGACCCTCGTGGTGTAACGGTTATGTTTGTGTGTCATGGAGGACTATAAGGTTATCCATGGTAAAATATTTAAAGTTAGGTGATATGGGGAGCCCATTATTATGGATAGAGGGCCCATGTGGACCCCCAAGGGGTTAATGGACCCCTCAAGGCAAACTATCGGGGATACCAAATTCATAGGGCATAGATGGTCCCTGCATTTGCTTTTATAATTTAACACCTTCCTTGTCATTCAAAGGGGGTTTATATAGATAGTGGTTTAGAGAGCATGTAAGGGCTGGTATAGAGTGTTCACTTTATTTAGTGGGTACTATTCCTTGGCGTTGCTACGAGCCCACTAAGGTCCAGGCTCAGAATCTCCTACAGGTATACTTTAGGCAGGCTGCGAGCACGGGTTAGAGCTAGAGAGCTGCGGGGCCCAAACCTCCCTCGGTGCAAGCCAGATTTTTTTTTTTTTTTACAGGAGCCATGGAACAGCACCCCAAATGTACTTATAAACACTCCTGTAGCTACGAATAAGCCTTAAGGGAGTTCTTAAAAAGAATGAAAAACTCATTAATTATCAGCTTTATTAAATTGTGATTCAGCCAATTGAATAGGGCTCTATTTAAGCACATAGCATTTTTTTTTTTCAGATGTTTTTAGTTTGTGAACTTCTATCCAAAAGCAAGATCTTCACTAACTAAAAACTTCTGTAAAAAAAAATGCTATGTGCTTAAATAGAGCCCTATTCATTAGGCAAATTGCAATTTAATAAGGCTGTATATATGTACTAGTCATTTTTTTAAAATACATATTTCCTAATACATTCATCATTGTTATGCTTCATTAAGCTAACGAGAGTCTCCAGAATGCTAATGAACTGCTTTGATGCACTAATTAAAAGCCTGCTTGCTTGTTTCTGTGGTGGCAAAAACAATGTACTTCAATGTTACTATGCAGTTAGAGACACTTATCTACAGCTCTGAACTGCAAATTACCATAAAAAATTTTTTTTCAGGAATGACTCTGGAGAGAAGGATGGTTAGATCAGTGTATAACAGCTAAATATCTGTACAGAGCATACAAATGGATATAGATACAGCAAGCTCCTACAATACCTGGGCAGAGAATGTGAGAGAAGGCGATGTACTTGCAACTTACGTCCATTGGCAGAGGTATCCGTGCAGGGGCAGGCCTCCTTCAGACATACATACAGTACTAGGTAACTCTGGGCCCCAAGGTGTGTATGGGAAAACACTGAAAAAACTCTGCAGCTCCGAGGCATTGAGAATACCATCACCATCCTGCATAAAGAGGGACACAAAGAAAGTGAGCAGTTGAACTGGAAAGACATGAACAAAAGTGGTAGATATATCAGCTTTTCTAAAAAAATACTGGACATTGTAGACAACTAGATGCTTTTAACACTGTTTGCGTATGTATGCTGGACATGAAAGGACATTCTGCAGATTGCCCTGATATTTAGCTGACGTTTTAAAGTTTTAATTTATAGTAAGAACAAATAAAAAATCTCAACTATAGGTAATATGCTATTAGAAAGTAACACAAATATCTGAGCATTTAATTTTTAACTATTATATATATAAGTTATGAAGAAAGACTAACAAATTTAAAACTTATTTTCGCTAGAAAAAAGGCGTCTAACAAGAGATATTATTATCTTATATAAATACATCCAGGGTCAATATAAGGCTTTGTCAAGTGAACTTTTTGTAGCAAGAGGTTTTCAACTGACAAGAGGACATCCCTTGAGGTTAGAGGAAAAAAGATTTCACCTTAAACAAAGAAAAGGGTTCTTCACAGTTAGGGTGGTTAAACTGTGGAATTCTCTACCAAAGGAGGTGGTAACAGCGAATTCGATAGACAACTTCAAAAAGGGGTTAGATATATTTTTGAATAAAGAGGGCATTCAAGGCTATCCTAGATAACTAGCGAAGGAATATTGATCCAGGGAGAAATTTGATCGCCAGTTTCTGGGGTCAGGAAGGAATTTTGCTTTTTTTTTTTCCCTTATGAGACAATTGGCAAAGTTTTGTTTTCTGTTTGCCTTCCTCTGGATCAATTAACAATAATAATAAATAGTGCACATTAAAAAGATCAATAGAGATCTAAAAAGGTTGAACTTGATGGACTAACTCTTTATTCATCCTCCAATACTATACTATTAATAATTATTTAATCAATAATTTAATTAATAACTAATCCGCATATTGCAGATCAGAGGAGATCTTAACAGGTTGAACTTGATGGGCTGAAAGTCTTTTTTCAACCTTAATTACTATCTAACTATGTAACTATATTCAGGTAGGCATTTACTTTTCTTCTAGACTGAATAGTCATACAAGTAAGTCTATTCAGTTAATTGAACTGGAATTAAATTGATGCGTAACTCACATTAGAATCACCTTTTCACTTGGAAGATAAGAAATCCACATTAATGAATGCTCACATTAAAGATAGACTGCATAAAACAGAAAATAAGCTTGGATTTTTTTTTTTACTTCTTAAAAATATATTTCCCATTATAAAGTCAACTGCACCTAAATCGGTCAGGATTTGAATGGATGGAGATATTGAATTAACTGCTGGAAACCTGACTGAATAATAGTTATCTTCACACAAGCACATGTATTAATTATATTATATATATATATATATATATATATATATATATATATATATATATATATATATATATATATACACACACATACACCTACAAACAAATGTGAACAGTGTGTGTTTGCAGCTGTACAAGACGTGGGTGGACATGCATATTTACGGATCTTAAAATAACAAGCAGTGCGGCACATTTGTCTCACCAGGTCGTGCTTCTCAAATGCCTTCTGCAGGAATTGGTAGCCAAAGTGATTCAGCTCAGTAGAGGAGTCGTGAGGTACTCGCAGCCTGTAAGGGGAGGGGGAGCTGCAGTCAGTGAAAGGAAAGCAGGAGAGCAATAAGATGAGAGGGTGAAGTGAGAGGGCAGCTGCAATGAGAGACAGTGAGGAAAAGGCTGTAGTTAGTAGGCAATTGGGGAATGAAGCAGACAGAGCACAGACAGATTCTTCTAAACCATATAGGTCTCAAAGACAGCACAACATCACTGGGGCATTTTCTTGCAAGTCATCCAGTGTGCTATAACTAATGGTGTGCATTCAGTGCTCCTACTCCGGGTTATATATAGGGAAATAGGGCAAACATTAAGAAATTGCATGGACGCGCATCATCTAAACAATATGAAAACAGATACACCTACTGCAGAACACTTCTCAAAAACGGACATGGCATCAAGGACCTGAGAATAATTATTCTGATGGGAAATCGTTAAGACTCAGAGACAAAAAATTATAGATATATTTACACAGAACATCTGACACCTATTAATCCATTTACCAACCTACCTAACTACCGACCTACCTATATATCTACCTATCTACCCACAGACTATTTACTTTGTTGCCTCAGAAAGAGGGAATTTGGTAAACTCGGTCATAGTGTGTACTCTCAAAAACCTATTCAGATTTGTATTTATTCGTGGGGGCTTGCAATCTGTCAGCCAATGAGCTCTACAGACTAAAGTATACTCTCTGCATGTTAGCTGCAATTACGTTTAAACAGGTTTTGCTGAAGATTTGTTTTTTTATTCAGAAAACTTTTGTAATAATTAAAACATGATCTTTTAAATGCAGTTACATCCCATGTACCTTTAAAAGTCCACTGTAATGCATTTAAAAGTAAACTTCTATGTTTGTTGGGTGTAGACCAGGGGTGTCCAAACTCGATCCTGGAAGGCCACACATGCCTGGATATGGTGATAACCCTGCTGTGCACAGGTGAGTCACTTCTTCAGTCCTCCTGATTGACTCACCTGTGCACAGAAAGTAAATATTTAAAATCCAGGCCCGGGTGTGGCCCTTCAGTACTGAGTTTGGACACCCCTGGTGTAGACTATTAAAACAGTTCTCAGTTCAAATATATGCCCATTTTCTTCTTAAGCTGAGCCGTTTCTCTCCACCTCCCTGTGCCATATTAAGGGGTGTGGCCGGTTCTGATTGTTGGCTGGACAATCACAGTGCTTGGAAATAGGTGGGGCTGTGATGTCATTGGTCCCACCTCGGCAGCCTACACAGAGGCATTGCAGGTAGCTGCTGCACTGTAACCTCCTCGCTGCTGCCCCCCTGACCCAGCCGTGTGACATCAGAGGCACACGTTGCCACAGTCCCATCCCTTTTACGGTGACCCAGAACCTAGAGGGGATTGATTTTTTTTTTTCAGTCCAGCCCTCAGGGAAGTGGAAAGAAGTGAATCTGATTGGGCAGAAAAAAAAGTAAAAAAGTAAAAAAAAATATATTAGCTTTTAGCATAAATGTTTTAAAAGTATATTCCCAACAAATCCCCTTCTGGATCGCTACCATGTCGTATTCAAAGGGGCTTGTGTATCAATGAAGTGGTGTTCTATACCATGTAGGGTCACCCAAGATGGACAGCAGAGAGGTCAGACAAATTGCGGTCCACTGGAGAAGGAACTGGCAACCCACTCCAGTATCTTTGCCATAAAAACCTTATGGATCAGCACAAGCAGAAACAAGATGTGACTGGTGTGCTGCGATCCATAGGGTCACAGAGAGTTAGACACAATTGAACAACTAAACAACCAAACAAATATATGACATTTACTTGTAAATGCACTACAGAGGTCATTTAAAAGGACCACAGGGGTTCAGAAAAAAAAAAAAAAAGACACTTATTTGTGAATTATGTATAAGAAGAAGAATATTTTTAAGGAAAATCAAAATATTTGCAGACTCTTTATGAGTAAAAGCATTTTGTGCTTGCTACATCACCTAATGAGAGCTGGATCATGAGGGTTTGTTAATTTATCAGTGGAAGGAGTATGGGATGGGTGAACAGGGACAAGCCAGAAGGCTATGTTAGATCATTGGGTTCAACTGAAATTTCCACCACACCCTTTCCTCTCACAGGTTCAGATGAAGACTGCTTCTATCAATAAGCATCTTTCTCCAGAAATGGCACTCGCTCACTTACACACATCCCACTTCCACCAATATATCATGGATGCCTCCAAGATCCATCAGAGGTATCACTTGGGGGGGGGGGGGGGGAATGAAAACTATCTTAATTATCTTTTCCACACTTAATTATATTCTTAGTAATAAAGTTTTAAAACACACATACTTATATACTTGACATGTTAAAAGCTAAGAGATTTATTCAAAAGTAAAGCAGAAAAATGGCAATGTAAAATGTAAGTTATTCTCTTGAGAATACAGTCTAAAGTTATTGAATATATTTAAAGAAATGTTAAAAAATCTGCTTTATAAAAATACGAAGTTATTCTCCTAAAATTGCAGTAGTATAAATATAATATTTATGTAGCCACAGGAGATTGCTCGCTGGTCATCTAGTTATGCAATAATGCTCTGATTTTGTTTTTTGGTGTTTTCAAATTGCATTTCTATTCACCTGGTAATGAGCCGCTGAATAGAAATGTGATTGGAAAGACCAAAAAAGAAAAATGATGTGAGTTTCAAAATGCATAGATAGAAATAAATACTACTAGTACACACTATAATTATGCTGCAATAGATTGTTACTAATGGAAATGTGCTGTTTAACGGACCACAGTCACATTTTTACATTTTATATGGAATCTTTTTTTTTCTCCAGGAATGCATTTTTTTCTTATCTGATTTTATCTATTACTTTATAAACAAATGAGCTTTCCATTATGCTTATTGAAAGCACTGACAGCTTTAACTGTCACATGTCCATTGTGGATTCCCTGTGCATTCAAAGTCTACTACCTCAGAATAGACCAAAAGGGCATATTCCACAGCCAAATAATTGCAGATAAAAAGTAAAAGTATTTTATTTTTTCTTACATTCTAAACATATTTAGCATATTTTAAGTGTCGTTCAAACGTATTTATTTTAAAATAGCCTCTCTTGCACTAATATACCCCTAGGCAGACATATTTAAGTGTTATGGATATGAGAGATGTTCATAACATTTCATTCCACGCTATGTAGGTGACACTTCGATCATAGACACGATTGGGCAAGGACAAGAGCAGCACTAACGCGTAAAGCCACATCACATATGATTTGCAATTAGTCCTGCGGTATCATCAGCTGCAATGCATTCTCATAGCAGATGCTTTCATATGATTATTTTCTTTTGCTGATGATTCACGTCTATTCCCTGTATTTGAGTTGCCATGGCGGTACCTTTGACATTCTTCTAAGTAAACAAAGTCACAGTGATCCTCAATGTACAAGACACATTATTGAGATTATAAATGCCACATTATCATAAAAGCTTGTGTACTTAGATGCTCTTCCTTTCATATTCGCATCAGAGTAACAAAGGACATAAAGCTATACTTATACTTAAATACATATCTACGGATTACCTTACCACTGAATAATACTTGTGAGGAGAGTCTCATGGCTAAATCAAAGTACTCAGTGAGGAGTCATAGAGTGACTCCACTTTAGTGCAGGTACAAATATGTATATATTGTCTTCATGGACGTACCGAAACAATATGAAATATAATGTCTCATGTACCTACTGTCTCTCTCATTTTAGAGTGTAGTGCTACATTAAACTTTATTTACAGTTATGATATTATATACCCCTTCAGGATTGTTAACTTGTGGTGAAGGGTCTTTTGCGTACTTCAATGAAGCTGTGAGCTACACCATGTAGGGTCACCCAAGATGGGCAGGTCATAGCAGAGAGGTCAGACAAATCACGGTCCACTGGAGAAGGAACTGACAATCCACTCCAGTATCTTTGCCATGAAAACCTTATGGATTAGCACATCCAGACACAAAATGCACCGGGCATGCTGTGGTCCATAAGATCACGGAGAGTTGGACACAACTGAACAACAACATGTGATGTATATTCTGTATCTTCATCTATGAATTCATTGCATTTACATAGTCCTTTAATGCATGTAAACGTTCATATGTTTGTCTGTCCTTTAATGCATGTAAAAGTTCATATGTTTATCTGTTGTATGCAGTTTAAAATAAGGAAACATTTTTCTTACTTTTTAATATGTCTGTTTTCTGCTGTGAGCTGCTTTTCTCCTACTCTTTGTGTCGTCAGGGGGCAGGACCAGCTATATCTGGGGACGGGACAATCAAGGAGCTTTGAGGTAGGCTGGACTATGTCGTCACTGGCCCAGCTCCTACTGTCTACAGATGTAACAGCTGTATTGTAATGTGCTTGCAGCTGCCCCATTGGCTCCGCCCAGTGACAGTGCCTGAACCATCATAGCCCTGTTACCTTTCCCTGAGCATGCTCAGTCTGAACCAAACTCTGATTGGTCAGACCTCTTAGTAGAGGTTCCTGGCAGAGCCGGACGCTCCCACAGATAGGCACAGGGTGGTGAATATAAGCAGCTTAGATTGATGGAAATCTGACACATTCATTATCTTTTATTTATTTAAAACTGTATACTGCTTTAATAGGCTATGCCCCCCAAAAAAAGATGATCTTTATTAGTAAATAAACTACAGCGGCCCATTAAAGGGATATGGAAGGTTAATGGATTTTAATAGATTTGTAATATACCTTTGTTTTTCTTGTACTTTGTTTTATTAAGAAGTGCTCTGTTTTTACTGCTTAAAATCAAACAAATAGTCCCTGATTAAATAGGCCCACGCTGGATGTGCATTGTAGTGTACAACCCTATCAGGGACCATGTCTCGGAAAGCATGCTGCAACATGCTGTTGAGATGTGGTCCTGTATAGGCTAGGACACTACATTGCACATCCAGCCCTACAGAGTGGATGTCTGCCTACACTGCAGTGGGCACACCCATACCGGGACTATTTGTATGATTTTAGGCAGTAAAAATAGAGCTTTCAAGCACTTCTTAATAAAACAAAGTACAATAAATACAAAGGTATATTACAATTCAAATAACATAAAAGCAAATAAATACACAGTTAAACCTTTCATATCCATTTAGGCATTATTCAGATAACATGGTTTTTCAACTTGCATTGACACCTTTTGAACCAATTAACATAATAAATAGGGGACTTGCAAAAGCTACACAAAATGTAATTATGCAGCAATCATTTTAGTTTTTGCTGATCAACTTTAGATTGTAAGTAGCGAGTTTCTAATCTTGTAAGGCACTTTGGAAAAAAGTACTTTCTACACAGATTTTAAGCTCAAAACAGGGAATTTTGTATTATCCCCTGTACAGCGCTGCGTAATATGTTGGCGCGTTCCAAATAAAAGTTAATAATAATAAGGATAATAATAATAATAATTATAATAATCATCATGTGAAAGGAAACTTTAAATGCCGAGGAAGTTTTTAGCTAGAAAAGTATTTTCAAAAAGGACTATGGGAAAGTTAATTACAAACGACATAGCAACATGAAAAAACAGCAGCCAGTAAAGGCTTTTTTTTCCTTTGCAGTCATCTAAATACATTATATAAAAAAATAAAAGTATCATTACATTGTTAACTTACTTTTACAACTGCCTTACTCTGTTCATGGCTCCCCTATTTTCTCCTCCTCCAGCAATTCTGTAGTCTTCTTCATCACGTGGTCTGCCAGTTAGCCAATCAAGGCAATCAGAGAAAACATCCTTGGGATTGGACTTTTTTCTCATGATGCCACTATCTTTCACCAAAGGAACCTGTCACACCTGTGATTGGCTGAGCAAACCGTGTGATTAGGGAGACACAGAGTCGTAACTAAAGGGAGAGAAAATAGGGCTCCACAAGGCAGTGGGAAAACAATTAAAAACCATGTTACCAAGCTTTTGGAAACATTTTACTCCAGTATATACAATGCTGTTTTAATATTACCTTTAGATGACTGTAAAGAAAAAAACGTTTTTCCAGTGTGTTACAATTACAATTGTGATATCCCAATCCTATTGAATGGTTTCACTGTACAATTATATATTAGAGACATATAACAATTGTAATTATATATATATATATATATATATATATATATATATATATATATATATATATATATATATTAATTACACACACAGGGTCAAGTCAAATTATTATGACCACCACAGACAGCAGCCAATGAAATACAGGACGTGTCTCACCGACTGCAAAGATGCTGGCGTTAAACCTCTGAAAACAAACACTGCAACCATTGTCCCTTAACAACTAATCTGCATATTGCAGATCAGAGGAGATCTTAAAAAGGTTGAACTTGATGGGTTCAAACTCTTTTTTTCAACCTCAAATACTATGCAACTACTATGTAACTATTGTTGTGAGAACACAAGCTGGTGACCGCTGCATTATTTTCTGGGGATGGTTTTCTTGACATTTTCTGGGTCCACTTATACCTCTCAACTGATTGGGTTATTAAACCAAATTCAATCACTTATTTCCTATACAGACTACTGTAACTCACTCATAACAGGCCTTCCCTTGAAAGAAACTTGCCACTCCAACCAATCTTAAATGCCTCTGCTAAGCTCACATTTCTAACCAACCACTTCTCATCTGCTACCCCACTCTGCCAATGCTCTCCATACCCGCTGAAATTAAATTCAAAATCCTGACACTCACAAAGCCCTTAACAACCCTGCCCCTTCCAACACATAAGATTAAATCTCCTGGTACTCCCCTAACCGATGCCTCCACTCTATCCACAACATACTTCTATCTTCAACTGACCACCACTTCTTCACACTTTTATTGTGCCGTCCCCATCCTATGGGATTCTCAACCTTAGTCTATTAGACTCTTCCCGGCTCTTCACAGTTTTACTCACTCCCTGAAAACTTATCTTTTCAGAGAAGTTTATCAATTTCTTCCCCTAATAACAGGGATTCAAACAAGAAAATGAACTCCTCCTGTGCATGGATCCTGCTGCCTCGGTAGACAATGAAACCTTTCCTTTTTGTCTCTAATACTTCTATACCAGTCTGTAACGTTTGTCATGCTTGTCCAAAGTATTCACTGTATCCCTGTACTTCGAAATATGTTGGCGCTTTATAAATAAAGGATAAATTAATAATACATACAAAATATGAATAATATTAACATATACAGGGCAGAGGAGATTTCTATTCTTGAGTTGTAATTAAAAATCCTGCAGGTATTTATATGACCATCTAGACTCTCCTACCAGCATAATTTTGGCACAAAATGTCAACATTTATGTTCTGTTTAACCTGTCTACAGTGGATTGTATTGCTAAGTGACACGCACGGTGGGTAGAGGTAGTCATCTGTTAGTTCCAGTGCATCATCGTATCCAAAACGCCTTAAGATGGTCCATGTGGTCTCATGCCGCCCACGCTGGATAAATAGAGTGTTGAGGAAGAGGAAGCCTGTATGAATCAAGGAAAAGGAAGACAGCTTTTAGCTTATATAACTTAAATATATTTAAAGAGAACAACCCCTCAAACACTAATTGCTTTGATTAATATTATCAAAGGGATAACCTGAAGAGAACACCAAAAATGACTACAAAAAGTAGGGACTTTCTAATATTACTTCAAACAGATTTGTTTTGCCACTTCTATGCTTGCTCCAGGCATGCAGCAGCTTTCAAGTAAATTTAGATAGAGTTTCTGATTATTCTTCTACGTAGGCTACCTTATTCACAAAATACAATAAAAAAACATTGTTCATTATTTTACTATGTGCATTTTATAATTTATTTGTAAACTCAACTGTGGATCATCTGTGTGAGGTGGTGCTTAAACAGGGTTCGGATCCTTGCATTTATGCCTTATAGTGTTTCTGATATAGAGATATGTGAGAAGATAAATTAATGTAATTATCAAAAAGTTGAAGAGAGGCTGTCATAATTCTATTAAACAGATATGGAACTCATAAATATGCTATGCACATCATATTAAGGCTTGAAATCACATGGGAAACTCAATGTTCCTGAGGAAAGTTCTTTTGAATACTATAGACATGTGTATTTTATCCAGTGTCCGTTTTCTAAAAAGTGAAGTGAAGTTCTGCAATGTAATTAAGTGACTAGGGCACCCATGCTCATCGATATGTATAATTTGCGGTATATCAGTAAATCGAATGTCGGAGCCATTTTCCCTACGTTACAAATTTATGTTAATCTCTTCACTCACAATTACCACACTCAGCCCACATCTGTAAATCCTGCCTTATAAGCAAGAGGTTATTTATTTATATATATATATATATATATATTTTTTTTTTTTTATATATATATATATATATATATATATATATATATATATATATATTAATATTTTTTTTTTATATATATATTTTTCCATTAATTAGATATTGTATATCTATAGATATTGGATAATTGTATTGATAAATAAATATATTTTTTAATAATAATTAATTCAATAAATAATAAATGTATATTCTTTACCTATTTGTAATTAACATATCCAGCAATCAATATCCTGAAGAGCTAACAATCTGTTTTTTTCTGCAGCATACAATGTACATTTGGACTGTTGCTGACCTGAGGTGTAAGTGTCAGCAATGTGGCGAGTGTGAAGTATAAATAGGCTGCGTGATTGAGGAAAAACCATTTGTTTAGTTGTGTAAAGCGCCATTTTAGAATGGTAATGTTATTAGTTGCAAGTTAGTGTTGTAAAATGGCTGTGATTGTGTATGTGTTACGCGTGTCTGTAGCATTTTCCGTGTTTCCGAACAATCAAACAAACCTAATTAGTTTCTATTAGGAGGTTAGTAGGAACTCGGATCAGGGCAACAGTGGATGTAATCTTTTTGGATTTTGCAAAGGCTTTTGATACAGTGCCACACGGGAGACTTTTGAGCAAACTAAGGGATACAGAAATTGCAGTAAATATCTGCTCATGGATTGAGAGCTGGCTAAAAGACAGGAAGCAAAGGGTTGGTGTTAATGGAACATACTCTGATTTAACTAATGTGGTAAATGGGGTTCCTCATGGATCAGTATTAGGTCCTCTCCTTTTTAACATATTTATTAATGACGTAGAAGTAGGACTCGAAAGTACTGTCTCCATTTGTGCTGATTACACCAAGTTGTGCAAGGTACTTAAATCAGATAATGATGTACTTTCCCTACAAAGGGATTTGCATAAATTAGAGAAATGGGAAGCTAAATGGCAGATGAGATTTAATACAAATAAATGTAAGGTTATGCATTTGGGAAGGAAAAATAGACATGCAATTTATAATCTTAATGGAGCAAATCTAGAGGTATCTGATATTGAAAGAATTTGGGAGTACTTGTGGACTAACACCTAGGTAGCATCGCTCAATGCCAAACAGCAGCTGCAAAGGCAAGTCAAATATTAGCATGTATTAAGAAGGGTATTGAAGCAAGGGAAGCAAATATAATTCTGTCACTGTACAAATCCCTAGTACGCTCTAATTTGGAATATGGAGTACAATCTTGGGCACCACTTCATAAAAAGGACATTTTAGAGATGGAAAAAGTACAGAGAAGGGCAACAAAACTAATAAGGGGAATGGAGTGGCTAAGTTATGAAGTAAGACTAACCAAATTAAACTTATTTTCCCTAGAAAAAAGGTGTCTACGAGGGGATATGACTTTCCTATATAAATACATCCAGGGTCAATATAAGGCTTTGTTAGAGGGGAAAAAAGATTTCAACTTTAAAGAAAGAAAAAGGTTCTTCACAGTTAGGGTGGTTAAACTGGAATTATCTACCAAAGGAGGTGGTGACAGTGAATTGAATAGATAACTTTAAAAAAGGGGTTAGATATATTTTTCAATAAAGAGGGCATTCAAGGTTATCCTAGATAACTAGCGATAAATATTGATCCAGGTAGAAATTTGATCTCCAGTCTCTGGGGTCAGGAAGGAATATTGCTTTTTTTCCCTCCTTATGAAACAATTGGCAAAGTTTCAATGGTTTTTTTTTTTCTGTTTGCGTTCCTCTGGATCCGTTAACAATTAACAACAAATAGTCCACATATTAAAAGGATCAAAATAGATCTAAAAAGGTTGAACTTGATGGACTAACAGTCTTCATTCATCCTCAAATACTATGTAACTATGTAAATTAAACTTATTTTCTCTAAGAGGGGATATGATTACCTTATATATATCCACGGACAATAAAAGGCTTTGTCAAGTGAACTTTTTGTACCAAGAGGTTTTTAACTCACAAGAAGACATCCTTTGATATTAAAAGTAAAAAGGATTTCACCTTAAATAAATAAAAGGGTACTTCACAGTAAGGGTGGTTAATCTGTGGAATGCTCTACCAAGGGAGGTGGTGACAGCGGATTCAATAGATAACTTTGAAAAGGGATTGGAAATATTCTTAAATAAAAAGGTAATTCAGGGCTATCCTGGATAATTAGAGAGGGAGTATTGATCCAGGAAGGAATTCGATCGCCAGTAACTGGGGTCAGGAAAGAATTATATATTTTTTCCCCTTTTGAGACAACTGGCAGAGTTTCACTGAGGTTTTTTTTTCTGTTTGCCTTCCTCTGGATCAATTAATCCACACACTGCAGATCAGAGGAGATCTAAAAAGGTTGAACTTGATAGACTAAAAGTCTTTTTCAACCTCTATTACTATGTAATACAATATCATATGTTTATATTGTTCTGTTAAGTGTCAGATAATGTTGAAATTACATCATTTTTTTCTTGTTTTTTGGTGCTATACTGTCTCCAATTGCTGCTGTAGTATTCTGCAATGGTTTTTAAAACACTTGCAAGTGGTCTTTGGTACCCATAATAATGTCTTAATTATTTTGTAGTTCCGGCACTGCCCTATTTTACAAGTGATTTGTAAATTTTTATTTGCATAGGATTTTGGTGTAAAGGTCTAATGGAGCAATTCGTAATCTTTTCTCAGTGCAAAAATTAATGTAAAAGTAATTGTTTGCTCTGGCCTGCAGCAGGCTAGCGGTATTTACTTTGCCCTTAGACATGGTGTAATCTGCGTTACAGGGGATTAGCATGGAGGCCAATGATGCAATTGCAGTGCAGAGCCAATATTTGTCTTACACCATTTATATCTGTTTTATTGCGTGAAGTCAACAAAGAGGGGAAAATCACTACAGACACATGCCCACTGAATGACAGCAAAGGTAGCAAAGATTGTTCCACTGCTTTGGTTGGTGTAGACTTTACAATCCCTAACTAAAATGCAATTCAGCAACATGCTTTCTACAAGCTTTTGCAACCTCTCATGGTGCAGAGCACAATTGGTGATTTTAGTGGGTATTTATTATGTATAAAGAAACAATTGTTATTAATGTAATTTCTAAAGTCTCACTAACAGAATGGTTAAAGAGGAGTTGTTATTATTAATTATTAGTCAAATACCAATAAAAACTGAGAGTTGATAGCTTCAGGCCTGTAATATGCAATTGTGACGTTTCATCAGTTCTCTCATCACATACCATCTAACGTCAGCCCATTTTCACGTACGCCATCTGCTGTATTTTTCCTCACCACCATCTTAACATCTTCTAGGGCTTGCGGGGCCAGTGGGTTCCCAAAGCAGGACTGCTACCTCCCAAGAGACAGACAATATGAAACAAAAAAGACATACATATGAGAGAATGGGGAGCGTTGTGAATGAGAATCAAAAAGCAACACAGAACTGTGAAAAGTGTTTATATGCCAATATAAAAGATGAGCAATGCACCAAAGATGATAATTATAAGTTGGTAGGTATTAAGAAGAAAAAAAATACAGATAAAATGGGTGAGCAAACACTGCGAGAAATAATGAGTAAAATCAATAAGAGGAAGAGCATAAGAACTGCAGTAGAAAAAAACCATGGTAGGTAAAAGGAATGAGAGTGTGTGAAACATCTAAAAGTCAATTGAGATATAACACTGGATTGTGAGAGATACCTGGAAATAGTTCAGTTCTTCGTCACTCAGGATTTGGTTGTTGTCCTGATCAGATATGGTGAAAATTCGTGTCAGAGCCTTCCTACACTGCGGCCTTAACTGGAAGATAAATAGTTGTAAACCCATGAACCGTGTGCACAAGAATGAGGTGTTGAAAAAAAAAAAATGTAAATGTCAAATCATAAAACAGCCGGAAAAGTTAAATATTTTCTACTTGATTCCGATTGCTCTAAATGACGGGGCAGAGCACTTTTAATGACTTCAGAAGCCTTTTAATAGTAGGAGTCAAAAGTGTGTGCAACTAAAATGAGTATAAAGTTCTCTCAGACTCCCCGTCAATGAGCAATTCAATATAGAAGACACAAGCAGTCTGCAATTATTCAGAATTTGTGTAAAATTATGCTCCTGCCTCATATGGCTGGTAATGTTGTTAGGATGACACAAATAACGTTTTTATTGAACTACAAATGTCCTTTACTTTGTACTTATTGTAATTTCACATAATGGAGTCACAGTAAAAAAGATCAGCATTTTTATGATAACTTTGATTAGGATATGAGGGCTTGTGCCAGTGCCACACCACCATCCCACCCCAACTTGGGATAACACTGGCTAGTTTTGTCTTGCACCCAGCAGCTCCAAATCACATAACTGAACTAATGTTTATGGAACATAATGCAATGCTGACTTTCAGTATAAATCCAATGTGTCCCTTTATACTCACTTGTTTTTCCTCTGGGTCATATAAGGGTGCAGTGGGGTGCAGCACAGCCTTTTGTGCATAGTAGAAAACCTCAGAAATGTTTTTCAAGTTCTTTGCTGAACACTGGGGAGAAAAAGAAGGTATTAAGCTGTACAAATATACAACTATAGTAAGGGGACATAAAATAATGTGTAGCATTTTAGAAACAATATACTAATACAAGCAAAATAAATATTATTGAATATAAACTCTAAATATATTTTGCAATTTTTATGTTATCATCCAAATTATGATAAAGAGATTACAAAATAAAATTAAAACCTCAAAAAACCTAAAACAATGTCCAACCTAAGAAACAAATAAAACAGGCCCTGGTCTTTGAATGGTGTTTTATTTATGATATTTGAAATTCAATGTTGTTTTGCTATTCCATCATTCATATTTAGTATATGGTTACCAAACAAACCTTTTGTAACATTCCTTAATTGAGTAGTTACATTATAATAATTCCATGTTCAAAATCAAGTTCATTTTCTTTTCATAAAATAATTTCTGATAAATATTAGTGGCTTCAGAAGCTTGATATTGCTCTTTAAAGTTTGATGATTAATCAGGATTTTACAACTTTTTTTTACATTGTATACACATTCCCACAAACTTAAGTTTTGGACTTGTCCATCACAAATGAAAGAAAGTTCCCTTATCCCCTCCCTAACTTTTTTATTTCTAAGATAAGCGACTATGAATAGATTTGAATCTTATATCTACATTTAGTAAGTAACTGACTATGATTAATTTTAGCCAACATACAAATTATTTTGTGACTGATTGATACAGTAAGGAAGTAGCTTTCTTTTAAATGCAAAAACTATTGAAGCATACTACAAAACTCAATGTTCACAGGTCCAATAGATAACTTAGGTAAAGAAAAATCACTGATCCCATTGTATTTTTGTTCTTAAAGGCTATCTGTTAGAAATCTGATTATTAATGATTATACTCCCTGTTTTATAGGAGAACAAAAGTATTAAAGCAAATATATACATGTTTAAGGTGGTATATAGCTGCAGGGTGTTATGCACACAGTTTGTGTAAACATTTATTTAAATCCAGGGTGTATATCATCAGAATACTATTGGGATGATTTCATACCATTTCAGCTGTATAGCTTTGTACACTAGTTCTGAGTTTTATGCAGAAGTAGCTGTGAGGCTGTGCACCTGCCATTAATAAAAGAGGTTAAGGGCTCAAATCCAGATGAAATACATTTTTTTCTTGGGATAAATTAAAAAGAAAATGTTATGTAAATGTTAACAGGTCAGTAGAAGACAACTACCGGTACTGTAGTGCTTTGACAGTTGCACTCTAGAGTTTAACTCTTTCCACTGCTTGCAGAAGATCATTTCTTCCACACAGAACTGGTGCAAGAAATATTATAAGTGTCCTGTGGTGTTCAGCAATGCTTGGTAAGTTTGAATGAGTGAAAGTACAATATCACAAGGCAATGAGGGACCTGACTGCCAATGCGCTCTGAAACTTAATATATATTAAAAAAAAAAAAATTAAAAAAAAAGTAATTTAGAGCCCTATGCTAATCTGGTGCTCTAACTTAGGGGAATGCAGTAAAAAGTTGTAAACTAATTCAAATACATCACTCCCCCAGATTACAGCACTGTAAATCCTGTACATCCTGATCTGTGGCCGCAACAGATTTCTGTGCAGGGAACAGGAAAACCAAGCTTTATGGATGTAAACACATTTTTTTTAAATAGTGTCTGCTCTGGGTTCCCCAATATGGTTGTAATACAAACTGTTAATTAGTAGCACAGTATGCTTGACCATTTTTCTGTATGAAGAGAAACAAAACACGTGTAGACTATTGTGTGTATATATCTTAGAAATTGTTTAGTAAGAAAAAAATACTACATAGGACCAATTATCAGATGTGACATATCCATAATAAGCATTTGCGATCCTTTAAAGAGATATGGAGGCTAAAGATTGGTAAAATCGAATAAAGGGGTGACATGAAGGACCTTGGTTCTAAACACTTTATTTTTTTTTAGAAGAGAACACTGCTCAAAGAACACTGTTCTAGTTATAATTCATCTTAATAGACTTTATCTCTAACAGGAACTTGTCTTCTTACCTCTACGCATGTTTCTATCTCAGAGAACTGGTTCATAATGGGCAGGATAGATTCCATGGAGCTTCCACTCTGGAGGTCCGATTTGTTACCAACTAGGATTATCGGAAGTCTGGGCAAAAGAAAAACGTGTATTATTCTTGGGTAACTGTTAAAATGTTGCAATGTGGGTATTGGTCTTAGAAAATATGCTTACCGTGAACTTCTTTCTACATTGCCGTTAACCAATGGTATCCACTTGGTGGAGATCTGTCAAACAAGGGTAGGTTAGTGGACAGAACTATTAAGTTATTGGATATAAAACATCAAACGTTCTATAAAACTTTGTCTTCTTAACATAAAAGGACCACTTTAATAGTCTTAGAAGGGGGCATCTGAAGAATGATTATGTAAGAAAGAAAAAAACATTACATTTTTACTGTGCATTTAACCAATGAAGTACTTTTTTTAATTCTTCATAACCTCCAGATGCCTCGACTCCCAGATATAAAGCTTGTGTTTGGAGCCAGAACCGCACAAGGGGAAAAATACCAAAATGAAAAGCTTTTGATACCACTGTGAAACACACATTAGTAGCAGGAAAGAGTGTAACATGAGCTGCTATCGATGTACATACATTTTCTAGCTGCCTCCCTATAGCGTACCGCAAACTCTGTATGACTTTGTGGACATTACCCTCCATTCACACTCCAGAGACAACGCATCATTTAGGGAGAAGAGAGATAAAGAAATCATATGGCTTGAGGGCATCATTAAAAACGAATAGTTCAGGGTTTAAATGCACTATACTAGTTTAAGGGCCTACCTAACTATTCTTTACAGAGCCCTTTATAAAAACAACAAAGTGGCCCTTTAATATCTGACCCTGTGTACTAGACAAATTACTCCCAATGCAATAATACATACACTGCCAATTTACTGAAATCATAAATGGAAGGGACAATACTATAACAAATACATCAGTGAAGTATGATGAATGATTGTGATTTGCAGTAAGAAAATGAGTAAGAAACAATTGCAGAATACAAATAAAAAGGGCATGATAAAGCATTAAACAAATCTCTCAATTTATTATCTTTATTATGTTTTATTTGCTAATAAATGTTCCATAATACTAGTGTTCAATGAATATAAGAAAAAAATAATTAATTTAATAGCTTAAGTTACAATACACTGTTACAAGGTTTTGAACCTCGTTACCTCCCACTAGTTTTTCCTCACCTTTTCAATGGTATTTAGTTCCGTGACATCATATACAATGCAAACAACATTTGCCTGAGATAAAAAGAGAAATTAAAATTGAAATTAGCAGATAAATATCACATTGTAACCATATTCGGTTTTGATCCGCACCCTGAAGTGAGTAAGAACAGCGTGATGTCCCTAGCACAGGGGTCAGTATGTACTAAAAGGTGAAAAAGAAGCTCTTCAATATTTAAAAATGTGGCACATATGTCCAACCAAGTAACATATAAATGAAGAAGTTCTCATTGTACTAGCCCTTTTCCCCTACAGTGAATCATTCAGGAGATATTCAGCATTGTGTGTTCATTATTATGTGAATGATGTGCTCAGCATGTTACTCTGCAGTTAAGTGTGCTTTATAAGGGTGGGGGAAGTATCT
Organism: Discoglossus pictus; assembly: GCA_027410445.1. Lineage (NCBI taxonomy): Eukaryota > Metazoa > Chordata > Amphibia > Anura > Alytidae > Discoglossus > Discoglossus pictus. The sequence goes on along the minus strand of CM050172.1, from coordinate 47,657,708 downwards.
AACATAACACTCAGACTGAGTAGTCCTGGTTTGTGTCTATAATTAGCACGTCAAAGCAGCTAATTAGTATTTGTGAGTTGCACTTTTGCATAATAATACAGCACAAACAATAGTGAACATCTCAGCATGTTTTTACTGTAAAAACAATGTCTACTACAATGAACAGCCACTTTTTTTATGCAGATTAAGGCAAAATATTGTTTTAAGTAGTCAAAGCTAGTGTGTAAAATGTAGAAGGTTGAAAAAAATAGTTTTGGCGGTGTTCAGTCATTTCTGACTCTCTGTGACCTCATGGACTGTAACACACCAGAACATCTTTATGTCTATGGTCATGCTGATCAACTTGGTATTAGGTTTATGAGATACTGGAGTGGGTTGCCAGTTTCTTCCCCAGTGGGCCACAGCATACAGCTCCTGGTATTCCTAGGTGGTCTCCCATCCAAGTACTGACCAGGCCCAACCCTGCTCGACTTAAGGGTGGTGTGACCTCTTGGTTCCCTGACTTGGATCAAACCCAGGTTGCAGCGGTGAAAGCACTGAATCCCAACCACTGGACCACCAGGGAATACTCTTCTACATCAGAGCATTCATTTTCCATTAGAAAATGCGATAATGGTTTAAATAAGCATTTTATAATTTGGGGATATTTTAACTTTTAAACTGCTCTTATAAAGGTCTTTTGTTGAAGATATGGCAATATCCATTTAAACATACCTTTGTTATTTCTTCTTTGAGTTCCTCTTCTGTCTGTTCTACTTCTGAAATGATAGACAGAAGGGTTAGCACAAATATACCCTGAAAAATCACGTTAGCAGAATAGCATGCAAGTCAATTAACACATTTATCCAATTATAATTAGGTTAACCAACTAGGCATGGGCACTACAAATGATGATTAAATGCCATTAACAACACTCCCATGAGAAAACCTACATTTTACAAACTAACAGATGAAGCCCTAGATTATTAAAATGTGCCGACCGCAGAACTCTGACAGATGATGGATATATTGTCTAAGAACAGAGGAAATCACCATTCTGATTGACTGAGAATATTTTGATCAGGTCCTGCCCATAAAGGGTTTCTAACCGCAACTCTCTCTACTCTACTTTTCATGTTACCTCAATAGATTTAGGACAGTGACATATCGGCAGATATCAAGATGAGAAACTAAACTTGTTTCTGAAGTAAAACGCAGTGATGTGTGTGTGTCATAGTAAGACAAAAAATAAAGGTGAATTTTTGTTGTTCAGTTGTAACCGACTCTCCATGACCCTATGGCCTACAGCATGCCAGACACATCTTGTGTCAAGCTGTGCTTATCCATAAGGTTTTCATGACAAAAATGCTGAAGTGAGTTGCCAGTTTCTTCTCCGGTGCACTGCGATTTGTCTAACCCCTGCTATAACCTGCCCATCATGGGTGACCCTACATGGTATAGCTCACAGCTTCACCATGACAAGGTAGCAATCCAGAAGGGGGTGGATGGATGGATTATATATACTATATATAGTACCTGAGGTGTAGGGAGTGCATAAAAATTGATTCTTCAAACCTCTCAACAAATAGATATTGGAGAGCTAGCAATAGAGCCGTTTGGTCAAATACAATTTCGGAGAATTATTCAGTTTGCAAATAACAAAATAAAATTATGTCATATGTATTGTGTACATGGTCTAACATGGGCTTCCAATAAATCAGAATTTATTTAATTCAGTTTATGTCTGCTGCAAAACAGCTATTAATACATGTAATGCAATAATTCACAGGGGCAGAGCAAGCGGCTGCCCCTGCCTTCTGTTCAATATATTTTTAAAGAATCACTGTGATGCATTTATAAAAAAAGTCTAGATGTTTGCTTATCGGGCACAGACTATTAAAAAAAACAGTATGTCGTTTAAAAAAAAAAAAAACTAATATTCATCTTCCTTGTGCCTTATTAGGGGTGTAGCCAGCTATGCCTGGGGTCTAGACTAAAAACAAATGTCAGACCAGTCTAGGTTATGGTTCAGACTGAACATGTGCAATGAAAGGAGCAGGGTTTTAGCATATGTAAGCCTCACTTCTGTAGTGGGAAAGCTTTTATAAGGGTTAAAAAGGGATAATATACAATAGTATGTCTATTCAAACCGCATAAGTAGGAGCCAACATGGATTTATGAGGGATAGGTCATGTCAAACAAATCTAATTAGTTTCTTTGAGGAGGTTAGTAGGAACCTGGAACAAGGCAACTCAGTGGATGTAGTCTTTTTGGATTTTGCAAAGGCTTTTGATACAGTGCCACATGGTAGACTATTGTGCAAACTAAAGGATACAGGAATTGCAGTAAATATATGCACATGGATTGAGAGCTGGTTAAAAGACAGGAAACAAAGGGTTGTTGTAAATGGAACATACTTGGATTGGACTAATGTGGTAAGTGGGGTTCCTCAGGGCTCAGTATTAGGTCCTCTCCTTTTTAACATATTTATTAACGACTTAGAAGTAGGAATGGAAAGTAGTGTCTCCATTTTTGCTGAAGACACGAAGTTGTGCAAGGTAATTAAATCAGAAAATGACGTACTTTCCCTCCAAATGGATTTGCATAAATTAAGAGAAATGGGCAATTAAATGACACATGAGATTTAATACGAATAAATGTAAGGTTATTCATCTGGGAAGGAAAAATAACCATGCAATCTATAAACTTAATAAAGCAAATATAGGGGGTATCTGATAATGAAAGGGATTTGGGAGTGCTAGTGGACAACCACCTACGTAACAGTTCTCAATGCCAAGCAGCAGATGCAAAGGCAAATAAACTATTAGCATGTATTAAGAAGGGTATAGAAGAAAGGGAGGCAGATATAATTCTGCCACTATACAAATCCCTAGTACGCCCTCATTTGGAATATGCAGTACAGTTTTGGGCACCAATTCATAAAAAGGACATTTTAGAACTGGAAAAAGTACAGAGAAGGGCAACAAAACTAATAAGGGGAATGGAGGGGCTAAGTTATGAAGAAAGACTATCCAAATTAAACTAACTTTCTCTAGAAAAAAAGGCATCTAAGAGGGGCTATGATTACCCTATATAAATACATCCAGGGTCAGTATAATAATTTTTCAAGAGAGCTTTTTGTGCCACGAGGGTTTCAGCTGACAAGAGGACATCCTTTGAGGTTAGAACTAAAAAGATTCCACCTTAAAGAAAGAAAAGGTTTCTTCACAGTAAGGGTGGTTAATCTGTGGAATTCTCGACCAAGGGAGGCGGTGACAGCGGATTCAATAGATAACTTTAAAAAGGGGGATAATTAGAGAGGTAGTATTGATCCAGGGAGAAATTTGATCGCCAGTATCAGGGGTCAGGAAGAAATTATTTTTTTTCCTTTTTGAGACAATTGGCAAAGTTTCATTGTTTTTGTTTTTTTTGTTTGCCTTCCTCTGGATCAATTAACAACTAATCCGCATATTGCATATCAGAGGGGATCTTAAAAGGTTAAACTTTATGGGCTAAAAGTCTTTTTTCAACCCCCCATTACTATGTAACTATGTAATATGCAGTCTTGGTCCTGCCTATAAATGCGACTAGGTGAGGCCAATTGGACAACGAAAAAAAGGTTTTATCTTCATCGCCTCTGTGTGAGCAGCAGGGGCTGAGCCAATGACATCATAGCCCTGTCCGATTCCAAGGTCCATGATGGTACAGACCACAGGCAGAGCTGGCCACACACCCCTGACAAAGCACAGGAAGGTGAAAATATAAAGGCAATTTAAAAAACGCAAGAAAAATATTAACTTTTATTTTAAACTGCTTACTATTTTTAATAGACTCTGCCCAGCCCAGTGGATAGGATGCAGGTGATTTCACCACAGCATCCTGGGTTCAAATCCAGCCAGGGAACCAAGAGGTCACTCTGGTCAGTACTCAGATGGGAGACCACCTGGGAATACCAGGAGCTGTATGCTGTGGCCCACTGGAGAAGGAACTGGCAACCCACTCCAGTGTCTCTGCCATGAAAACAAAGTGGATCAGCATGATATGTTGTCCATGAAGTCACTGAGAGTCGGACACGAGTGAGCGACTCAATTTACATTTTTACCCAACAAACAGATAAGCTTTACTTTAATACATTTTAGTGCTCCTTTTGATTGGAAAGGCTGACTGTCACGTAAACAATACAAGCTTCAATGTAAGTTTCTAGTAAGACCTTGTTACTACGCATAATTTTAAGTATCTCCAATGTATTCATAAGGAACACAGTAATATTAACCTTGAGCATAACTACCAATGTAATAAAATATTACAATAAAACACTATGCAAAGACACATGCACAGACCACAATCACTAGATCTTAGAACAGGGCAAAGGTAATTCATGTGAAAGATCACTGCATAATAAACACTACTATCAGTTAATAGAAGACTGTAGATGAACTATATATAACGATTTTATTCCCATCGGAGTGGATATTTTACCAACATCTTCAAATACATGGTGAATCGGGGACACCTTAACTTACTGTCATTCACCTATCTTAAACCTCTTTACATAAGGCACAGCGATTAAAACAAAATGCTACCTTGGTGACCTGCATGGTTCTTGTTTAATCTGCACTTCTGTTAAAGGATTTAAAAGTCCTTAAAGAATGAATAAATGCACCTCACAACCACTCTGCCACCCTAGGAGGGGTCTACAAATATTTACAGTTATTTGTGTTTATTATTAATCTGATTATAATGTCCATTTATATTCAAGAAACACACAATATGAGTCAAGCTGCAGAAGTAAGCAACACCATAAATTCTGGCAGCAATACTAAAATATGTGTGAGCAAACACGTTTCTGAAAAAGGAGTAAAAAAGGATTATAAGCATTTATACAGCCGCATTTTTTTAAATACAAGCAGTAAATAAAAATGGCAATATCTATGCTAATTATTGATCAATTTAGATTTCCCATATGATTCTCAAGCTTCTATCTGATGGCACACAGCAGTTCTGGTGACCAACATAAGAAATAATGGCAGAAATACCTTATTTGTGGCAGCATTAAATTTGATAGGCGATGTAGAAGTTTATATGTTCTTTTAATTAGTTGTATTTAGGTTTTCAAACTAGTAATATATGTTGCTATCGCTCAGGAAAAGCCATGAAATATGCAATCTCATCCTGTATATTATGTATGATGGCACACAGAATTACATACCACAGAAATCCACTATGTGTGTGGGGACACGTTCTGGGGTAACATCTGCTGGTATTGTGATTTCTTCTGCACGAGAAGGAACCTGTAATAAGAATTTAATACACTTTTAAAATCACACAACTGGCAATGTACTAATGTGTTTAATTGTTGAAATTATTTTCCATGCAATTAAAAACAGGGGTGAAGTTGAATCACATAGACTTATATATAAATGTAATTAGGAACAGGAAAAAGCACTATGTATACAGAAAATAAGAAATAAAGGGTTATAGGAGACAACAAAGAGTTGGAACAACAAATAAACTAAAAGAAAAAACACCCAAGTATGCTTGTATATGTTACAAATAAAGAGTGTGACAGAAGTAGAGATAACATTCATATGTTATAGACTCAAATCAGACAGAATGTAAGTATATGGTCTGTCAGTTCATGATGTTATTCTCTTCCCGCAAGGGTTGTAGGTGGTTTCTTACATGACTCCCAGACAAACCTACTAACCTCATCAGGAAACTCCTCTCCCACCAGAGCCATTATTAGAGATGTCTTCCCAACCTGAGCTGCAAAAATGTATAAAGAAGAAAGTGAATGATGAGTAAGCTTAATAGACACATTACGTGGCATACAGGCAGACTGTGTTACTACATTAAGAAGCAGCTCATTTGCATAATAATGCTGCACATAGAGTGAATAGCTCATTAATTACTTACCTTAGAAATAATGGCTAGTATAATACAAAGCCAGTTTTTAATGCCATTTAATACCAACTAAAAAACATGATTTTGGGGTGAGATAATGCCGTTAAGCATAATATTCTTGTTGGGGTAGGTACACATTAATTCGGGGATGAATACAGAACATGAAGCACTTAAGGCGTCTTGATGGCAAAATTTCCAAAACAATGAGATTCAATTTTGTATGACCAGAGATTGCAAAGATTTGAGATAACACTGAAAGAGTGCTGGAAAGAGTTTGTTTTCCATAATTATTGCATATTACAGTCATTAATTTTAACAAAAATTATACATTTCAAAAGATATTATAAAAGAAAATTTCAATTCTGCATTAAATTTAAGAAATACCTTTTTATTTATATCTAAATTATTATTTAAATAAAACAATTTTGCAACTAAATTACTTGATGCTGAATGTTTTCTCTAAACTGCAGAAAGTCCTGCAGCATGTATTTTTCATAAGGGACCCCCACCCCTAAAAGTAAGGTCTGGTCATCTTACACTACGTCAGCGGTTCCCAAACCTCTCCTCAAGACCCACCATGATTTCAGTTTAACACTGTTTGAATACAGAGGAGGCAATTAGAGTCTGCTGAATGCTAATTGCTCCTGCTGTGTTCACAAAGTGTAAGCCAAAATCATGGCCTGTCTGGTTAGTCTAGAGGAGAGGTTTTGCCCTACAGTATTGTCACTGTTAACCAACTGATGCAGATACTACTGACCACTGAAGAAATCACTTAAAAATATGCAGATACATAGATAACTACACACTGCAGATCACAGATAGAACATCTTTCTTGCTTAAGCATTTTCTGTTGTTTAAAGAATGTCAGTGTTTTCCTCAGAAATCTTCAGTCGCCATGAGGCACAAAGAAGCCAGTGGCTGACCAGACAGAGCTGCCTAGAGCCACGCATCCCCACAATATGTGCCCTCCCGCCATCCGATCCCTCAAGCCAGGAAGAGCTCCAAACTGGCGGTTCTAGCACCTGCCCAAAATGGCCATGGGGGAACACTGAATGTGTTACATTCATATAGGGAATAGCCCATTGATGAGGAAAGTCTAACACTTTATACAATCACCTTTAATAATAGGTATAGTTAGAGGATGACTAGAGAAAGGCAGAGGTGATACCTATATTTAAGAAGGGAGCAAGTGCATAAATTAGAGGAATGGGCATCTAAGTGGGAGATGAGATTTAATACAAATAAATGTAAAGTTATGCATCTGGGAAGGAAGAATAGCCATGCAATTTATAATATGAATGGATCAAATCTAGGTGTATCAGATATTGAAAGGGATTTGGGAGTGCTTGTGGACAACCACCTAGGTAACAGTGCTCAATGCCAAGCAGCAGCTGCAAAGGCAAATAAAATATTAGCATGTATTACGAAGGGTATAGAAGCAAGGGAAGCAAATATAATTCTGCCACTATACAAATCTCTAGTACGCCCTCATTTGGAATATGGAGTACAATTTTGGGCACCACTTCATAAAAAGGACATTTTAGAGCTGGAAAAGGTAGAGGAGGGCAACAAAACTAATAAGGGGAATGGAGGGGCTAAGTTATGAAGAAAGACTAACCAAATTAAACTTATTTTCTCTAGAAAAAAAGAGGAGATATGATTACTTTATATAAATACATCCAGGGTCAGTATAAAGATTTGTCAAGGGAGCTTTTTGTACAAAGAGATTTCCAACTGACAAGAGGACATCCCTTGAGGATAGAAGTAAAAAGATTCCACCTTAAAGAAAGAAAAGGGTTCTTCACAGTAAGGGTGGTTAATCTGTGGAATTCTCTACCAAAGGAGGTATTGACAGCAGATTTGATAGATAACTTTAAAAGGGGACTGGATTTTTTTCTAATCAAAAAGGCAGATCAGGGTTATCCTGGAAAATTAGAGATGGAGTATTGATCCAGGGAGGAATCCGATCACCAGTAAATTTTTTCCCCCTGTTGAGTCAATTGACAAAGTTTCACTGTTTTTTTTTCTGTTTGCCTTCTTCTGGATCAATTAACAATAAATCTGTGTATTGCAGGTCAGAGAAGATCTAAAAAAAAAGGTTGAACATGATGGACTAAAGTCTTTTTTCAAGCTAAATTACTATGTAACTATGCAACTACATTCAAATCAATCCAATTCAGCAAGTCCCCATTACATTTGGAAGTTAACAAACAGGTCCCTAGACCAAAATGTCTTGGCAACTACTAGTCTGGTGTCGCAATAACTCCTTTATCTTTGTTTTCTTAACATATTTCACATTTAAAAGAATGGTAATAAATCAGAAGCTTATAGATGTGCAACAGATACATAAAGCACCCTAACATGTTGTCTTCTAAGAGGATATTGTGGCAAAAACCAGCCACCTAGTTTTATTACAAAGACAATGTGTGATGTTATATGTTTAAACTCTATATTACATTTTAGTTGTAGCCAGTTCATGATGGTTGATACCTAAAAAAGTGCAGAGAAAGATAGAGATAAAAGCATTTATTATTTTGCCAAGACTGCTTTTTGCCTCCTGTGTTCCCGAGGTCCTGAACTGATGTCCTGGCCTGAACAAGACAGAAATGCTGAGAGTATCAGAACCCAGACCATCCAGGGGTGCCCCTATACTAGTAAGCAGAAGGGTTAAAGGTTGTACATGTCCTTCTCACTCCTGGGGTCATAACAGATTTATACATTATATACCACCAGTAATATTTAAAATATGGAAAAATAACAGGATCAAGTGTGTGGTATAGACATCAAGCTTATAGAGTATATATAGCAGGTAAGTGAACCGGAACTTAATAAACAAATGGATACTCTTACTTGGATCTTGTCTGAAACGTTTGGTTTTCCAAAATAGGATATAGATAAAAGGAACCAGTCCTGAAGAAGTTTGTTATTTGGACAAAAAAGAATCACATTGTTTCATTGTAAGTTTATTTTACATTCTGAAATATTAAATTATTTATCATAGTACACTAATGTGGCTCCTTTACTCTTCTGTTTATCTCTTAATGTTTAAAATATGATCTTTAAATTGGGAAATAAGAAACAATGACTACATTTTGAAAAAGCAAAACTTAATTTGGTGCTCAGACAATTTTCTATTCATCCCAAAAATGCTCCACAGAAATAGTCCAAAAAGAAACTCTAAAACGGCAGCTTCCAGATAACTCCAACAGAATATTCAAAAATGTTTCCCTTTTGAGGAGAGCAGATCTTCATCTCAAGGAGAATCATGTAGAAAACAAAAGAAAGTAATTTTAAAGACACACACCCTACCCCTTTAAAGTGACAATGCAGTGGAAAAAACAAGTCATGGCACTTTGAAAATTGTATTTAGCATGAAAAATCCATTTTAACCTAATTATAAAAAGCTATGGATGGTTATTGTTCTTTTTCCCACTGCCTGCATCTGGGGTGGCTGCCATGTTGGCCTCTTCCTATTTCCTCAGAGCATGCGTTTCTGAGGCGGGCAGGAAGCAACCTGTGCATCTCTATATTGGATCTTGTAATGACAAAGTTAATGGCAAAAAACAATCTTAGTTCCTAGCAAACAGATGAGGAGACGGAGACAGAGACAGATTTTATTTTCCTGGGCTACAAGATTTCTTCAGATGGTGACAACAGCCATTAAATTAAGATGTTTCCTTCTGGGGAGGAGAGCCATGGCAAGTCTAGACAAGCCATTAAAAAGCAAAGATATTACATTATTAACAAAGGTCTGCATAATTAGAATTATGGTATTCCCAGCAGCAACATACAGAGCAAGCCCATAAAGAAGGTCGAGTGATGCAGAAGTAACGCCATTGCATTGTGGTGTTTGAGAAAACTGCTTAGAGTCCCATAGACTGCAAGAAGATCCAATAAATCAATACTACAGGAAATCAAGACAAACTGTACACTGGAAGGTTTGATCACGGAGATAAAGATCAAATATTTTAGCCGCATCATGAAAAAGGCAGGAATCCATAGAGAAGACTCTGGTACTGGGAAAGATTGAAGACACACAAAGAAAATAGCAGCAGAGGTAGAGACAAATAGATGGGGGCATTGAAGTCATAAACATGAGCTTGATGAAACTCAGAGGTGCAGTGGCTGACGTACTATGGTCCATAAGGTCACAAAGAGTTGGACACGTCTGAAAGATTAAACAAAATGCACACAGCAAATTCCTAGTAGTCCACATGGTCATTTGGAACAGCATGTAGTATAAAAGTATTACATGGCTTCCTGGACAAACAGAAAATACTTGGCCATTTTATGTGCATTAGAAAATGCCATATGGAGATTTGCAGCTTCCTGCCCATCTCACACATGAGATGAATAAGAGAGGTCAACATGACAACCCAATGTATAACTTTATATGACTGGGCTTATAGGAATATCCTTATGCTGGATACAACTTATACATTTTAGAGAACCTCTACTTGCTTTATCACTTCGGTGCCCCTCTAATAAACAAAGAAAAAAGATAGACAGATAAACCATATTTAGGTCATTTTATGGAATGGATAAATTAATAGCGTTTGCTGATTAACTACATCAAATAGTTGCTATCTACTGAGAGACCTCTCCAACTACCATGCCTGCCATTTATAAGCAATTTTTGAAAGATACAATGAATTTGGTGACAGGAAAACCAACTATGCAAAGTTTTAGAACAGAACATTATTCTTTAACAGAATTAGTTGAAAGCATGTTTATACTGATTGTAATCATTATAAAAGATGCACCTCTGCAGGCAGCGACCCTTTCATTCAAAGGACTGTCATTTGTAAGAAGGAAGGGATTTGATTAAAGGGACATGGATCTCAACTCTTTCCTCAAGCACTTAAAAAATGTTTTAAACACTAGAAAAACTGCTTAAACTTAATTGAAGCTAACAGGGAATGCAAATAACATGTTTTACTCTGTAGATCTCTTTGGCTGACAGAGGGCAACCCCATGAAGGCAGTTAAACATCTGAATATGTTTTTGTGCTGCAAGACCTTCATTCTAAAAACAAAAAACATCAAGCAACCTCTTTTTGATGCAACAAAAGAAAGAAAAAAATATTTCCATGCAACTTTCATAGATCTGTACTGGAGCAAAAACATAAATACATAATAATAGTACATAAAAAATCTGAAAGTGGGGGATCTTTCCTACTTCATCCCCGCCAGCAGTGGATTGCAGCATCCACCACGTTGCACGACAAGAGTTTATTTAAAGGTATATCTACATTTCCCTGTTTTTCCCTTTTTCTAATCTAACACACACTGTTTATATGAGACACACACATTACATGGAGTCATTATATACACATACAGATTTATATTAGTTAAAAATAAAATGTCAGCTCTCCAGCATAATTCTTCCTGCATATATTACTTCCAAACATTGCTTTATTAATGTATTATTTATTTGATTACCATACACCACACAGCATTAGGTCACTTACAATTTAATTGCCATCATTTTTTGACGGACAATATTATAGTGCATTGTATAGATTTCAGAAGAAGTAATTGTCAATATTTCACCTTCAACTAATTTCCCTGGTTAAGTAAAATAGGCTGCACTTCAGTGCCTTTTAATAGATGTAATACAAGTGTATTTATTTATGTTTTAATTGCAAAGAGCTGAAATAATCCTAGTCCCACTATCCATAAACAAGAGGTGTAACAAAGTACACAGTTTATAAACTCAAAGAACATTTTATACACTACTTTTTAATTTAACAGAATCACATATTTTGCACCATTATGTTTTTTTTTTTAAAGATGTGAAAAAAAAGAACACCCTATACATTCAAAACATGTTTTGTCTAATTTAATTAAGAAGCAAGTAATGCAAACTGGAATTACAGGAACTTTCCTAGAGAAGAAACAAAGTACAATCTCTTTAGTTGCACAATTATCTTATGTTGTATTTTGCTAGAGATCACCAGCCTTATTAAATTGCGATTTGGCCAATTAAACAAGGCTCTATATAAGCACAGAGCATATTTTATTTACAGAAGTTTTTAAGTTAGTGATCTTCTATCCAAAAGCAAGGTCTTCACTAACTAAAAACTTGTGTAAAGAAATATGCTCTGTGCTTATATAGAGCCCTATTCAATTGACCAAATCGCAATTTAATAAGGCTGAACATCTGAACATAACTAAACTGCCCAGATCAATGCAAAGTGTGTAACATCAGAAAAACATGATCAGGTGATTTAATTTTATACTAAGAGCACAAATCTGCACCACTGATCAATGAGTGTAAACTCAGCTGTAGTCTATGTGTATTATCATAGACCTGAAAGACATTATATACGTGACTGTGGAAGCATAGACGGCATGAATCACTAACATGGGCTGATAACAAATACAGTAGTCATACTAATGTGTCTCTTTTGTAAGTTTATATATTTGCATTTATGTAAAACTTTAACCAAAGCATTATTTTGTGTGTTTGTGTATAGCTTGACAAATGTAATACAAAATTGTACTGCTGGCTCATAACTTTTTAATTATTATAATCTGGCTCCTAGCTCAAGTTTTTTCCCCCTTTCTTTCACTGTTATTCATTTGCACTTATTTACCCTTTATTTAATATTATATATATATATATATATATATATATATATATATAGTAAATAAAAAGTACATCTGTGTTCACATAAAAATCCAGCTCAGAGTTCCGAGAAAAACAGTTATTACACTGCATTCTGGGAAGTTGAGCTGGGACACACAAATGTGGCCACAAATGCCTCGCTCTTCATTCCGTAGCCATCATCAAACATGGCTTCCTTATATATATATATATATATATATATATATATATATATATATATATATACACACACACACATGTATATATGCAGTGGACCCTTGGTACTCGACTATCTCATCGATTTTGGTAATCAATGCGTCTGATGATCAAAAAATCTTGCAACAATGCTTTTTTGGTACTCATCGTGCTTGCTAAAACCAATTTACATTACTCTTTATGGAAGTTTGGTGCTCATTATTATTATTGCCACTCAGCGCCTCCTGGAGCACCAAGGGTTGTGTGTGTGTGTGTGTGTGTGTGTATGTATATATATACATATATATACATATATATATATATACATATATATATATATATATATATATATATATACACACACACACATATGTAGAGTAATTTAGATGAATACTCAGAGTATTGCAGTATATAGTGATACCCTTTTTATTGGATGAATAGATTCATAATAATAGCGATGAGCTTTCGAGAGATGAACCTCTCATGTCTCACTTAAGAAGGAGAGGTTCATCTCTCGGAAGGACGTCACTATTGGTATTAATATATTCGTCCAATAAAAATGTTATCATTATACTGCAATACTCGGATTTTATATATATATATATATATATATATATATATATATATATATATATATATATATATATATATAAATCAATGAATGAATGAACATTCTCTCAGTGTGCTATCTGAAAATTCCCAATGCCTATCACACTCATATATGCCCTCTCACACTCATGTGTACCCTCTCACACTCATGTGTACCCTCTCACACTCATGTGTACCCTCTCACACTCATGTGTACCCTCTCACACTCATATATGATGTCTGTCAGTGTCCCAGTCACTCAGTGCTGTACATATACACCATACACCTATTACACTCTGCCAGAGGTCACATTGACTCTCCTTGCTGTCTCCCACTTTCGGTATCACCCCATGCCCTTGTGTCACATATCTTACCCTCCCCTAGAAGGAGGATCCTCACGTCCCGCTTCATGGCTCCGGTGCGGTCACTGACTTCCGGGTCCACACGCGAACCGCCGGTGACAGAACTCTCTCCGCTTCCGGTTTCCCTTGGCCCGTGGTGGGCGTCACTTCCGCTACCTGGTGTCAATCAGGAACTACTGCACGCTTTTGCGGTTGCTATGGTAATGTGAAAGGGCGCGACTTATGCCACACACGGTGACTGTAGTGGTACGTCCTCGTCTGTCACACACACCCACGTGTTGCACGTACCTGTCATACACTTACTGATAGTGTATATGTGTCATTCAGTTACCTCTGTCCATGGTTACAACAGCATTAATATCATCTTATCTTAATAAAGCACCATCAGATTTAATAGCTTCGCACAAGTATAAATAAATATATATATATATATATATATATATATATATATATATATACACACACACACACAATCTGCTAGCAATTAAAGTACATAAAATAACTCCGATTTTATCAAATTGCCAACAATACTACCAGAGCAAGATGAAAATATAAAAATATAGCTCTTTCAAAAATGAAGTTAGAGATAGATCCAGACGAAACTATTTAAGATTTAGTGGAATTCTGGAAAAAATCAAAGACAAGGACCTGGAAGAATATCTGACCTTCTTCCTTGGTTATCTAGATCCCACACTATTACAGATAGACAAAGACATTAAACAGATTGCCTCTCCTATTTCATCCAGGGAGAACCTCAACGAGGGATGTAGTAATCAAAATCAATTTTTACCTACAAAAGAAGCAATATTAAGAGCAAACTTCAGTAAAAAGGATTTAGATTCTCCATATGAAGCCATAAAAATATTCTCGGACCTTTCATCAGCTACATTAGCTAGAAGAAAAGAATACTCACATGTTACCCAAGCACTGAGAAGAGAAAATATACCATACAAATGGAGATCACCAGCAAGGATTTTAATCTTAAAAAATCTCAGTGGCATTTAATAAAATCTGTTGGAGAAGGAGAAAAATCTTCAAGGGACTGGAATGTGACGTATGATGAGAACCTTAAATCAAAGCAAATAGATACTCTCCTGAAGAACCCTGAATGAGAATTAATTACAAGATAAAATGCATTATGTGCCTTTTTTTTCCTATACCGCCCAAAGGTGGCCTGGAAAAACTCATATTTATACAACTTGTATTTGATGAAGAAACAAATTAAGCAGGGAGGAAGAAAGGGGGAAAAGTAAAGGGTGGCACACACTAATTAGGGGAACACATATGAGCTTTTTAATTAGAAAATAAGTACCCTTTGTGGATACTATAATTAACACAAAGAAAATATATGGGCATATAAAACTAAAATAAAACAAAGTAAATATAAATACAATAGATGTCACACAAAATATAGGGAAAACTCGTTCTCTCTCTCTCTCCCCCTTCCTCTCTTCCATTTCCCATGACTGAAAGAATATGAGGTCATGAGGGATGGATCAGGGCAACGGAGAGTAGGTCTGTAAAGAGGTAAGGGGACTTAACACTAAAATATACTTTCTTATTAGCAAGTTAGTTATAACTGGATCACTGGGAGTTAATTTACACAACAGAGAATTAAAATAATTATAATTAATAATTACAAATATATTAGATGTATAGAACACTAGAGGAAAGTCACAATTCAAAGAATATCTCATATAATTTTATTTCACCTAATTCCCCCCCCCCCCCCTTCAAATATGTTATCCAAAGGGCACAAACAAAATATTGATTCTCCTCCTCCCCCTGGCTCTTTTTTTTTGTTTTTTCTTTATTTCTTTATTTTTTCTTTTTTTTGTTTATTCTATTTCCCTTTTCTGAAAGAGAGAAAGAGAACATATTTAAGAAATAAATTAAAGATAATGTATTTTAAGATTACTATAATGTATGATTTGCCCCTAGAGGAAATTCTTATGGACCAAAGGTTTATATGGTTATCTGTTTACGGTATAAGAAAAGACATTAAAAGTATTGAAATTGTATAATGATATAAGATAATGTTAATAAGACGCCCCCTGTAAAAGAAAGACCTATAATTTTCTTTGTTAATTAACATACCCACTATAGAAGGGGATCTTTGGGAAATAGGTTCCCAAAATATAAGGAGAATGTGTGATGGTATGAATGTTTTACTTGTTGATGTTAATGAGATGAAAATAGAGAAAATAGTTAAAAGGAAACAAGATAGAAGAAGAAAAAGAGATGGTGATTAAAATAGTATCTGTTAATGTGCAGGGTCTTAATTCCCCTCAAAAAAGTAGTACTATTATGTCTAATTTAAAAAAAATTAAAACAGACATAATTTGTCTCCAAGAGACCCATTGAAGGCTGGATACTAAATATAAACTTAGAAATAAAAGCTATTTAGAATCCATCGACTCGTGTTATAAAACAAAAAACAGAGGGGTATCTATTATATTTAGCAAACATTTAAATATCCAAGAACAACACAAAATAATTGACACTGAAGGCCGTTTTATTATTTGGATTGGGAAAATAAACAATATTGACCTAACCATAGTTAATATATACAGTATGCCCCTAATAAGAAACAAATACATTTTCTGAAAAAAAGATTTTGAAGATGGTTAACAAATTAAAAAATGGCGCAACAATATTATGTGGAGACTATAACATGATTATAAACTTAAAAAAAGATAGGACTTCAGAAAAAACACTTAAATCAGACTAAACTATAAATAATATAGCTAAAAAATTCCATTAAAAAATTTTGAGTTACAAACTACACGAGATTGTTCAAACCAGAAATTAGAGAATATACTTTCTTTTCAAAAAGACATAACTCATACTCGAGAAAATACTTTTTTTTCAAACTATTCTACAATTATTTTATCAAATCAGTTGACATAAAATCAGTTTCCTGGTCTGATCACTCTATGATCACATTATGTATTAAAGACAACCAACAGTATACTAAAAGAAAACCATGGAAGATAGATACTTATATATTTGAAGATCAAACACAAACTAAGGATATGAAAGAAGAAATCGAAAAGTATTTTTCAGAGAATGTAGATGCGTCAATTTCTCCATCTACTGTTTGGTGTGCCCACAAGGCCGTAATTCGGGGTATCCTTAAAGCGAATATTAGGAAAAAAAGCGGTAAAACTCTCAGAGAACTGTTTTGGAGTTAGATAGCATACAGAAGCACTGTCAGAACTTCTGTATGAATAAAGTTCTATTTTATATGAATATTATAGTATAATATGATATTCCAATTATTAACCACTATTTTATATCCAATGTATTAATATTTTATATGCTGTATATTTATATATGTACCTATGCATGCAATTCTATTACTTGAATATATCTATGTAAAGATATGTTTTCACAGCTGCCCACCAGTGAACTATCCATGATTTGAATAATCCATTGTTCTATAAGAGATAATTATCTGGCTGAACTCCTAAGTCTAGGTAATGAAGTCACTCCTTAAATTTTCACATGTGAAAAATTCGTTTCATAGACACCAAGTCTAGTAAACAGAATAATAAATCTGTCTAGGGGTATCTATTTGATAACATTCTTATGACTTCATCTTGTTTATAGGTTGTGGGTCAAAGGGGTCATTAGCTAATTAAAAGGGATGAAAACTCAAAGGTCCGAGAGCGCCATCTTATGGTTAAAGGAATAAACGTCCCTATAAGAAAATATATTCTTTATAAAATTTAAATAAGTGATGACATCATGAAAAGATTCTATTGGTTACTAAACACTTTAACTGATTTGGGATTCTGATAGGCAAATAAGTAAGAGGTATAATTATGGATAGAAATAGGATCTAAGAGAGAGAGGAAAAGAGAGACAAAGAAGATACAAGTTTTTATCTATAGAGAAGCAAAAACAACTTTGGGATTAACCAGTGGAATTTTGTCATAATTGGTAATGTATAAATTGAGATATTTTATTTTATGATATAATTGAAAACCATTACAATAATTTCTCTGTTTGGTTTATTTCTTATCAAAAAGTTATTTAGATTTCCTTTTGTCATTGAAATTTATAAATCCGGATATAAATTTTAATACAAAATTAGATATCTCATTTTTCTTTTTGACCAATACAGAAAAATTAACTTACTTAGCTAACTGATCAATTATATTATAAAATACTTTACTATATTGTGTTATATTCAATACATGCCTGTATAGCTATATATTATAATATCATTAGACATTGTTAGTACATGCTAAAATTATATTGAGATTTTAGGACTGCATAGAAAATATCATAAATAATAAGTATTACAATATGATGTATTAATTTCTTTTATTATCTGGCTGGTTATCTTACTGTGTTTTATTTGCATTTGATTTTGATATCTTATTGTGTTTTATTTGCATTTGATTTTGATATATTACTGTGTTTTATTTGCATTTGATTTGATATTTTACATTTTTCATTAGACTAGTTGATTTTGGTATTTTCAATAAATGTTATTTTATAAAAAGGAATATGTGTCTATAAATTGATTCTGAACTCAATATTCATTATTCTATATTATATAGAAAATAATATGTCGTATTAACCCCGACAGCACAATAAACTAACCCCAATAAACTTTATCTTAATAATATCAATGAAATAAATCTCAAAATAAAAAAGATTTTACAAAACCAAGCAGGCAGATTATTGTGGTACTTTCAGCAACAACATCATTTTTTGAGTGATAAAACTGGAAAATACCTAGCAAATAAATTAAAGAAAAAAAAGAACAACAGAAAATAGACCTTCTGATAGGTTTTGATAAAAAACCTTACTATCAACCTAAAATGATAGGAAATATTTTCTTAACATTTTATAAAGGCCTGTATAATTTGGATTCGAATAAGGGTTTTGTAAAACCTAATACAGCACAAATCGAGAAAGATTTAGAATTTCTAAATAAGGTAATCTCTTGAGAAGAGATAATATCAGTAATTAATACATTAAAAACCAACAAAGCACCAACAGATGATTTTGATAACCACTATTACAAACTTTTCACAAGAGAATTAGTAGCTCATTTGTGTAATATGTTTAACGATTTTACCAGAGCTATTAGAAGCAACAATAATTAACATCCAAAAAACTGGTTAAAAAAAACGGAAGGTTTTCAAAATTATAGACATATATTGCTTCTAAATGGCGATATAAAAAATCTATTCTAAAATACTGTCCGATAGATTAAATACAATTATATGGAAGCTAATATATCCAGACCAAACTGGCTTCATATCTGGAAGACAAACGTCAGACAGCACTAGACGACTTATGGATGTAATATTCTATATTAAAAAGAGTAAAAGTCCCATGCTGACTCTGTCCTTAGATGCCGAAAAAGCATTTGATAGAGTCAGCTGGGACTTTTAAAAGCAGTGTTGTTGAAGCTTGGCTTTGCTAATTTTGGATTGAAAGCCATAGCTGCTTTATACACATGCCCTAGGGCATAAATTGCTGGAATTGGTTATGAAGCAGAGAAGTTCGTAATATCAAATGACACCCGTCAAGGATGCCCATTATCCCCTCTATTATTTGTACTGTTTATAGAGCCATTGGCTCAATTGATAAGAGATTCAATTGAAATAAAGGGTGTTACTATTGTAAAATATTGAAATAAAATACAACGTTTTGTGGACGATATTATCGTTACGCTGAGAGACACAGAAAACGGTATAGTATTTGGAATTTTTTTGGGAAGAATATGGCCATCTTTCATATTTAAAAATAAACTACCAAAAGACAAACTTTATTTCAAACGGAATAAGTAAAGAGCAGATTGCAAGTGTAAAGGATAAATATAATTTAAACTGGCAAGCAGGTTTTATTAATCATTTGGGTTTAAAATTCGCATTCAAAGAGGACACTGTAATGAAAGTGAATTTGGAAAACATAAATAAGGAAATTAGATCTCTATTGAAAGAATGGTCTGACTTAAAGATGTCCTGGTCATCGAGAATTGCAATTGTAAAAATGTCAATAATACCTAGAATTACATACATTTTTAGAGCTATTCCAGAAATAGTCCCAAATTACATATTAAAAGATCTTCAGAAAATGATAAATAAATACCTTTACCAGGGGGAAAAAAAACAGGCTAGAACTATCAATAGTTAAAAGACCCCTTATCGAAGGAGGCCTAGCAACCCCTTCGATATTTGATATCCATGACGCAATAGCTTTGACCCATGTTGTAGGAGGGAACAACATAGATCTAAAAATAATTCGGTATAAGATAGAACAAGAGTTTTTTAACCCATTCCCTCTACATACGATTATTTTGCTTATACAGCCAGGAAAAAGTATGATAACAAAATTACCAAGAGGTATTAAATCCCTGATAAAGTTCTGGAATAAGAATAAAATAAGGTTGTATTTACTCAATAATCCATCATTAGGAGCCCCAATTGAGTTAATAGAGGGGATGAACAATATATATAACTAGCGACTTGCCCGTCAAAAAATGACGGTCAATAAAAGAAAGTGTTGAAATGCTGTTTGTCACACAATGTGAGTGTACTGTGTGCCTCAAGTAACTAAATTCCTCAAAAAGCAGAAATCTACATTACATAAAATAAGAAAAACTAAAATCACCAAAAATTAAAAATGTACATTACAGAACAAAAAAAAAACCTAAGTCACAAAAAATAAAAAAAGGAACATTACAGAAAATAAAAAAATACATTACAACCCCCCCCTCACTACAATTTTTTAAAAAAAATTACACCCCTGAAAATGAAATACATATAATACATACATATAATACAATACAATACAATTAAATAAAATACAATACAATACAATTAAATAAAATACAATACAATTAAATAAAATTGTACAATTAAATAAAAATTGCTTCGTGAGGACCCGCATTTGCGGGAAACTGCATCCCTTCACGAGGGATGCAGTTCTTGCGGGCTCGCTGCGCAAGCATGCAAGCATTAGCAACAACTCGCATGCTCACAACTATATATGTGATAATATAAGTAATAAAAAGAATGAAAGAAAAATAGTGGGAGATTTATATATGAATGGAAATCTACTTAGTTTGGAAAACCTATCGAAGACGTTAAATATTAAGAACTTAAATTGGTTACATTACTAAATTATTAAAAAAAATCTATCAAAAGAAAGGCTATAAATTGAATAATATGAACGAGCAAGTCCACTTGAGAAACTAGTACACTCAAAAAATAAATCTTATTTAATTTCAAGGTGCCAAAAAATTGTTAATAGTTCTGTAAGATTAGATAAAACAACTAGAATGAAGACCTGGGAGAAAGATTTAAATAAGGAATGGACAATCAATACATGGTACAAAGCATGTAAATTGGTGAAAAGATCTTCTTTAGGACCATCAAATAACGACATTTTCTTCAAAATCATTCAAAGATGGCACCTAACTCCTGTAGATTTAAAAAGATTTGAAAATACATCTCCATCTATGTGTTGGAGAAGCTGTGATAAACAGGGATCCCTCCTTCACATGTGGTGGGAGTGTGAAAAAATTAAACCTTTTTGGAATCAACAAATCAATAAAATAATAGGACATGAAGGATCGTTCAATATAGAACAGATTATTTTACATTTAGAAATTGATATCTCTCCCCCAGTTCTTAAATATTTAGTATCATTTATTCTGCTGATAGTAAAAAAGTTTATCTTGAAATATTGGAAAAATATGCAGATCCCCACATGGTCAGTGGTGGTAAACATAGTTACAAGAAAATACGAGTTAGAAAAAGATTGGTTTCAAATAGGCCCTTTCAAAAGTAACACATTTATAGATTGGTCAATATGGGAAAAATTATATAAAGGAATACAAAAATATATAACTTCTTCTTGTTTTCTTTTTTTCTCTTTTGTTTTTCGTTTATTTTTTTGTTCCTTCTCTTTTTTTTCTTGTTTTCTCTCTATTAACCTCAGTAAAAGAATGAAAGTAGAGTATTGATGGAATATTGTACATTATTTAAACACGATTTTTTTCCCCACCTATACCTGTGTATTAAATGTACATTATATATAAAGTATAAATGATGTATTGTCATGTTTACTTTGTGTATGTTTATATGTTTTATAAAACCAATAAAAATGTAAAATAAAAGAAAAATTGCACAAATATTGCATAAACAAGTAGTGTATTAATTCCTATAAACATACATATATATATTGTTGTTGTTTAGTCATTCAGTCGCGTCCAACTCTCCGTGACTTAATGGACCACAACAAACCAGGTGCATCTCTCAGTCACTGCCCCTCTGAGCTCCATCAAGTTCATGTTCATTGCTTCCGTGACCTCATCTATCCATCTGCACCTCTGTCGTCCCCTTCTTTTTGTGCCTTCAATCTTTCCCAGCATCAGAGTCTTTTCTAGGGAATCCTGCCATCTCATGATATGGCCAAAATATTTGAGCTTCAGCCTGATGATCATACCTTCTAGTGAACAGTTTGTCTTGATTTCCTGAAGTATTTATTTATTGGATCTTCTTGCAGTCCAAGGGACTCTAGGCAGTCTTCTCCAACACCACGATTCAAAGGCGTCAATTCTATGGCGCTCAGATTTCTTTATGGTCCAGCTCTCACATCCGTATGTTACTACTGGGAATACCATAATTCAAACTATTTGGACCTTTGTTGATAGTTTAATATCTTTACTTTTTACTAGCTTGTCAAAGCTTGCTATAGCTTTCCTCTCCAGAAGCAAACATATTTTAATTTCATGACTACAGTCACGAACTGCAGAAATCTTGAAACCAAGGAAAATAAAATCTGTCACTTCCTCCACTTTTTCCCCGTCTATTTGCCGTGAAGTGAGATTGCCGTTTGCCATTATCTTCGTCTTTCTAACGTTGAGCAGCAGGCCAACTGTTGCACTCTCTTCTTTTACCCTCATCAATAGGTCCTTTAGTTCCTACTCACTTTCAGCCATCAGAGTAGTATCATATCTGAGGTTGTTGATATTCCTTCCAGCAATATTGATTCCAGCTTTGGATTCATCCAGTCCAGACTTACGCATGATATACTTTGCATATAAGTTGAATAAATAATATACAACCTTGTCGCACTCCTTTTCCAATCTTGAACCATTCTTTTGTCCCATGTTCGGTTCTGACCGTGGCTTCTTGGTCGACATACAGATTCTTTAGGAGGAGGATGAGATTATCTGATACTCCCATCACTTTTAGGGCATGGCACATTTTGTTGTGAGCCACACAGTTAAAGGCTTTAGAATAGTCTATTAGACAGAAGTAAATGCTTTTCTAGAACTCTCTTGCTTTCTCTATTATCTAGCGGATACTGGCAATTTGATCTCTTGTGCCTCTTTCTCTGCGGATCTCGGCTTGCACATCTGGTAGTTGTGTAGAATCTAGCATTACCTTGCTGGCATGTGAAACGAGTGCAATTGTTCGATAATTGGAGCACTCCTTTTTTATGGGATTGGG
This sequence comes from Discoglossus pictus, assembly GCA_027410445.1. Taxonomy (NCBI): domain Eukaryota; kingdom Metazoa; phylum Chordata; class Amphibia; order Anura; family Alytidae; genus Discoglossus; species Discoglossus pictus. Next base: position 47,634,586 of record CM050172.1, on the reverse strand, counting down.
ATGTAGACTGACCTTTTCCAGTCTATTGGCCATTTTTGAGTTATCCAAATGTGTTGGCATAAGGCAACACTTTCACAGCATCATCCTGCAGCCTTATTAACAAGACATCCTAGGGCCCATCTCAATTCGCTATCCAAGATGTCTGGCTCATTGGACAAATTATTGAGGTCATCACTGCTGTTAAGATCCTTCCTGTATAGATCTTCAGTGTATTCTTGCCACCTCTTCTTTATCTGATCTACCATTTTTGTCTTTTATCACACCCACTTTTGCATGAAAGGTGCCTTTTAGGTTCCCAATTTTTTTTTGTTGAGATCTCTTGATTTTCCCATTCTGTTATCTTCTTCAATCTCTTTACATCGCTCATTGTAGAATGTCTCCTTGTCTCTTCTTGTTATATTCTGGAATTCTGCATTCAGTTGGACAAATCTTTTCTTATCTCTACTACCTTTCGCTTTCCTGGGCTACTTTTAGAGCCTCATCAGACAGCCAGTTTGACTTCTTACTTTTCTTTATTTTAGTGATATTCTTTGTTGCTGTTTCCTGGATAATGTTTTATTGTTTTTTCTTTTTAAGACACTCTGCCCATCAAGCTTAATTATTCAAAAGACCATACAGAAAAAAATTTGACCACAGTAGCCCTTTAATATTGTGTGACTTAACATATGGTTTATGATTCCAATTTATTGCAAAAGTAGTACATAGGCGCAACAATCTGTAAAAAGCTGTTTATTTGTGTTATGAGTGTCCATTCGATAAATGTAACTCATAGAAATCATTAATCATTGAATGCAAAACTTACAGCACATTCAATTACCATGTATATTTCTCCAGGTGACAAGCTCTTTTATTACATTTAAACATCATTTTTATTAGTGTATATGATGCAGTGCAGCCTGCAGCACATCGCATATATTAAAGTTCCTTTGCTTAAAAAAAAAAAAAATACCCTAGCATTGAATAGCAAATGAGGAATCAGTGAAAGTTTAATCAGTTTAACCTGTTGTGTTACAACATGCATGTTTTTAATAACACCTCTGTGGAGGCTCATAGCATTTTCAGTACTTACAGTGGTACAAACCTGTCAATTTGCATTAAACATGCAACAGGGATTTAGCTAATTTTGTGAATCCCTTAAAGTTGAGATGTAAAACAATATTAGGATCTTTCCTCCTATTTGCACACCACCTGCTGGTCACTGCACGTCACTGCTTGAGCCACTCTTTTACTACAGAACCTGTTATCTGCCACTACCCTAACCCTAACTCTAACCCTAAGAACAAAGTCAACAAAATTTAAGGTGCGGGAGATCGCTGCAGTGTGGTGCGCAGACATGGGCGTAGGAGCCAAAAAAAAATCTAGGGGGGAGATAATTCAACTCTACTCCCAGCACGGGAAGCAGGGGTGGATCTACTGCCAGTGCACCAGGTTAAATGCACTGGGACCCTGCTCTGTGGGGACCCATTGCTGCAGTGCACCTCAAAACCTTTTTTTTTTTATTTATTTGTTTACATTCTCAATGCCCCTGCCCCCTAATATAATTAAAAAATATATATACTGTGTATATAAATATATATATACCACTCTTCATTTATATATATATATACAGGGAGTGCAGAATTATTAGGCAAATGAGTATTTTGACCACATCATCCTCTTTATGCATGTTGTCTTACTCCAAGCTGTATAGGCCCGAAAGCCTACTACCAATTAAGCATATTATGCGATGTGCATCTCTGTAATGAGAAGGGGTGTGGTCTAATGACATCAACACCCTATATCAGGTGTGCATAATTATTAGGCAACTTCCTTTACTTTGGCAAAATGGGTCAAAAGAAGGACTTGACAGGCTCAGAAAAGTCAAAAATAGTGAGATATCTTGCAGAGGGATGCAGCACTCTTAAAATTGCAAAGCTTCTGAAGCGTGATCATTGAACAATCAAGCGTTTCATTCAAAATAGTCAACAGGGTCGCAAGAAAGCGTGTGGAAAAACCAAGGCGCAAAATAACTGCCCATGAACTGAGAAAAGTCAAGCGTGCAGCTGCCACGATGCCACTTGCCACCAGTTTGGCCATATTTCAGAGCTGCAACATCACTGGAGTGCCCAAAAGCACAAGGTGTGCAATACTCAGAGACATGGCCAAGGTAAGAAAGGCTGAAAGACGACCACCACTGAACAATACACACAAGCTGAAACGTCAAGACTGGGCCAAGAAATATCTCAAGACTGATTTTTCTAAGGTTTTATGGACTGATGAAATGAGAGTGAGTCTTGATGGGCAAGATGGATGGGCCCATGGCTGGAATGGTAAAGGGCAGAGAGCTCCAGTCCGACTCAGACGTCAGCAAGGTGGAGGTGGAGTACTGGTTTGGGCTGGTATCATCAAAGATGAGCTTGTGGGGCCTTTTCGGGTTGAGGACGGAGTCAAGCTCAACTCCCAGTCCTACTGCCAGTTCCTGGAAGACACCTTCTTCAAGCAGTGGTACAGGAAGAAGTCTGCATCCTTCAAGAAAAACATGATTTTCATGCAGGACAATGCTCCATCACACGCTTCAAAGTACTCCACAGCGTGGCTGGCAAGAAAGGGTATAAAAGAAGAAAATCTAATGACATGGCCTCCTTGTTCACCTGATCTGAACCCCATTGAGAACCTGTGGTCCATCATCAAATGTGAGATTTACAAGGAGGGAAAACAGTACACCTCTCTGAACAGTGTCTGGGAGGCTGTGGTTGCTGCTGCACGCAATGTTGATGGTGAACAGATCAAAACACTGACAGAATCCATGGATGGCAGGCTTTTGAGTGTCCTTGCAAAGAAAGGTGGCTATATTGGTCACTGATTTGTTTTTGTTTTGTTTTTGAATGTCAGAAATGTATATTTGTGAATGTTGAGATGTTATATTGGTTTCACTGGTAAAAATAAATAATTGAAATGGGTATATATTTGTTTTTTGTTAAGTTGCCTAATAATTATGCACAGTAATAGTCACCTGCACACACAGATATCCCCCTAAAATAGCTAAAACTAAAAACAAACTAAAAACTACTTCCAAAAATATTCAGCTTTGATATTAATGAGTTTTTTGGGTTCATTGAGCACATGGTTGTTGTTCAATAATAAAATTAATCCTCAAAAATACAACTTGCCTAATAATTCTGCACTCCCTGTATATATATATAGTATATATATATTTCACTATTATAGTTATCAGTGTTGGGGACGTTTGCGATGTTGGTACCGCCGTTGCGTCCCTCGCAAAGCGAGGCAAAGCAGCCGCGCAGTACTTAGGCTGCAATGAGCACTCATTGCTGCCAGCGGCGCAGTACTTAGACAAACGAGGCTCACCAGCGGCGCCGCACTGTTCAAGCGCGTAACTCTAAAAACCCACCAAAAATAAGAATTAATCTACAAAAAATTATTACACACTCACACACAGCACAGGAAGAGACATAGGAAGCCTGGGAGTGAGGTTGCAAGCAAATTACACAAAACGGAGAACGAAAAACTTGAAATTTCAAGGCTCAGCAACGCCAGGCTCAAAAATACACAACAATTAAGACAGTAACACTTACACGAACAACGCCATGCACGCGGGACTTAGAAAATACACCACACCGAACACACTAACACTTACACCAACAACGCCAGGCACGCAGACTTTGAAAATAAAATCAACGGCAGTCAGCACTTAACACGCAAACATTCAGCACACACACAGAGGAGAAAGACCAAGGGAAGGGACAGGGGGGAGATGCTGCAAAGAGACACATGGCATTCCCAAGCACTAAACTTGCAAGTTAACGAACCCTGCAATGAGCGGCCCGTACAGTAGGCGAGAGGAAAGGCTCGCAATGAGCACTCATCGTGGGGCTCACGATGAGCACCGCGAGTGACTGCAACGACTGGCTTGACGTGGCTGCAATGAGTGGCCAAGGCGGTCATTGCGGGACTTGCGATGACCGCCAATATCGATCATCGCGAGGCCCAAACGTGTCTGGCTTGACGGGGCTGCAATGAGCTCATCGCGATGGGGCCGGGGGGCAGGCTCCGAACGACTTACGAGTTACAGGCTTCAAAAAAATTACAAATTAGAAAATTGCTTAGAAAATGAGCTTACCAACTCACACACAGCACAAGGGGAGAGGCAAAGGTGCTCATTGCAAGGCCAGTAACGTAGAGGGGGGAGAATTTTTGCAATGGTTGCCAAAGGCGATCATTGCGAGACCCACGATGAATGCTGAAGGCCCTGCAGTGGAGAGTGGGGAGGGGGGGGGGGCGGAGGCTCAGAGTTACAGGCTTCAGAGGCTGACAAAAAAGCAGTTCAATTTATTAGAAAATGAGCTTACAGCCTCACACACAGCACAGGGGGAGAGGCAGGGAGCCTGTAAGTGAGGTTGCAATCTAATTTGCCCTTTAATTTGCGTTTTTTGACGTTCTCAGAATGGCTAGGCGAGAAAAAAATGGCGGCCGTAAAGCCGTAATTTTTCTTTTCAAACCCTAAGTCGGAAACCCATTTTGGGCTTGGGAAAAATTATAAATTTCCCAAGCCCGCAAATGGTTTCACACCCATAAATGCAAACAGGAGCACAGAGGAGGGAGAGGGGGGAGAAAGACACAAGGGAGGGAGAGGGGGGAGAGTGAGACAGGAGTGGGGAGAGGCTTGCAATGAGTGTCGAAGGCGCTCATTGTGGACCGCACGATGAGCACCAAAGGTGCTCATTGCGTGGCTTGTGATGAGCACCAAAGGCGCTCATCGCAAGGCCCAAAAATTGTGGGTGGGCCGACGCTTGCAATAAGCGGCAAAGCCCATAAAGTAGAGCGGGGAGAGGCTTGCAACGAGGCCCTTTAAGTTAGAGGGGGGAGAGCCTTGCATTAGTATATATTGCTAGTGTATATATATATATATATATATAAGCATTAAAGCTGTGTAATACAGCATGCATAAGCTTAAAGGAAGCCATGTTTGATAATGGCTATGGAATGAAGAGCGAGGCACTTGTGGGCACGTTTGTGTGTCCCAGCTCAACTTCCCAGAATGCAGTGTAATAATTGTTTTTCTCGGAACTCTGAGCTGGAAGCAGGTTTTTTAACTTGCTTTAGACATTCAAATGTGAACACAGATGTACTTTTTATTTACTATATATATATATATATATATATATATATATATATATATATGTAATTGAAGATGTGGCAACTTATTATGAATATATACTTATATTTTATATATGCTGTGTATATATATATATATATATATATATTTTTTTTTTACATATATATCATAAATTATATTATGGGTGGAAGCTTTGATTGAGAGAGACATACTTGCTCCATAGGCCCTCTAGAGGCCAAATTGGAGGCCCTCATTCCCCCAGTCCCTTTGCCCCCGTGTGCAGATAACAGGAAAGGTCCCAAGATCACTCTAATATATTTCTGCTTGACTTTGCAGCAAGCTCCTTACCTCCTACATTCCTACCTAGCTAGGCCCCCCAGGGTAGACCAAGAAAGATTTTAGCCAGAACTGCCAGAAGAATTGTTTGGAATACAAAGAAAAGCCCACAGATAACCTCAGGAGAAATACAGGCTGCTCTGGAACAACGAATTATGGATTTTCTGCTAATTTAGTTTGGATTTTCAGGGGAGTTTCTTTTCAAAATCAACTGCCAGAAAACTGAAGAAATTGTGCACATTTTCGGGTAAGTTTATTAATGTTTATTTGAGGAGTTTTTTTTTCATGAATAAAACGTTTGCATATACTACTCTATCAGATGTATTCATAACTTCCATATACCTTTAAAATAAGTATAGTAACATATTCCAGCTTTAAGAACAGATCTCTAGTTTCTTATGGATTCTTGTTAATGCTAGTAGTATATTTGACTTGTATTTTTGTTTTTTGGATTTATGAGACTAGGAATCTAAATCAAATTATTTATATTCCAGTTCAGTTAAAAGGGAAATCAAAGCCGAAGGGGGAGTGGGAATAAAGTATAAAGTAAACCTAGATTTTTACATATGAAATAGGCATATAGGAATCGAGAGTAACTTTGCTCTTCTATGGCGCTCTATGGCGCTCCTGTCATCAGTATAACTATGTACCAAATCTAGTTTATTTTTCTGTTCTAGTTCCACTTTTTATCCCTTTTTGACCTTTTTATTAGTCTTATTAAAACTAATGGGAAAAACATGCAACTCTTTGTTGCATTAGAAAAAGGGTATTTACTAATGTGGCAGTGTTTTCTTTTGTTTCAAATAACTTATTCAGAAGTCTTAACTACTTTTGTGGGCTTGCCCTCTGCCAGCCAATGAGATCTACAGAATAAAATATGTGCTCTGTATTTCCTGTTAGTTGCAATGAAGTTTAAACAGGTTTTACTTTTTCCATACATAAACAACTTTTAAAATGTTTAAAATATTCTATTTTAAATGCTTAAAAAGAGTTGTGTTCTTTGTCGTTTTAAGGAACTTTTTGCAAATGTCTTCATGCACAGTATATGTAGCTTATCCAAATCATCTAGGGCAAGGATGTCCAAACTCGGTCCTGGTGGGCCGCATGCAGGCCTGGATTTGTGGATATCCCTGCAACACCCAGGTGAGACTATTGCTTCTTCAGTCATCCCGATTGACTCACCTGTGTACAGAAAGGGAATCCTCAAATCCAGGCCTGTGAACAGCCCTGATCTAGGATAAACAAACCCTTAATTAATAACACAGATTCATTTTTTGCATGAGTAGAGAAATATCCTTTGCAGATCACAGCAGTCCATCCTGTAGGTAGAGAATATTTAGTAGGTCTATCTAAGGAGCACAGATATGATGGGAAGGAAGAACTGGTAACATAACAAATTTGGCTTCTAAATAACTTGCTCCAAACCACATTTCCTGTCATCACTGGAGTTAAAAAAATGGTCAGATAGGGTAAAGTAGACGTAATAGCAGTTCTGCCATGCTGGGCCATGATGTTTTGGTCTTTGAATGAGCGGGTGATTGTCTGATTTGGCTATACTAGGTCAACGTTGAATATAGAAAATAAACCTCCAGGGCTATGGTAGGAGTATAGAGATCACCCTGAGTACAGTTGCAAGCAAAAGTATGTGAACCCTTTGGAATGATATGGATGTCTGCACAAATTGGTCATAAAATGTGATCTGATCTTCATCTAAGTCACAACAATAGACAATCACACTCTGCTTAAACTAATAACACACAAAGAATTAAACGTTACCATGTTGTTATTGAACAGACCATGTAAACATTCACAGTGCAGGTGGAAAAAGTATGTGAACCCCTAGACTAATGACATCTCCAAAAGCTAATTGGAGTGAGGTGTCAGCCAACTGGAGTCCAATCAATGAGATGAGATTGGAGGTGTTGGTTACAGCTGCCCTGTCCTATAAAAAACACACACCAGTTCTGGGTTTGCTTTTCACAAGAAGCATTGCCTGATGTAAATGATGCCTCACACAAAAGAGCTCTCAGAAGACCTACGATTAAGAATTGTTGACTTGCATAAAGCTGGAAAGGGTTATAAAAGTATCTCCAAAAGCCTTGCTGTTCATCAGTCCACGGTAAGACAAATTGTCTATAAATGGAGAAAGTTCAGCACTGCTGCTACTCTCCCTAGGAGTGGCCGTCCTGTAAAGATGACTGCAAGAGCACAGCGCAGACTGCTCAATGAGGTGAAGAAGAATCCTATAGTGTCAGCTAAAGACTTACAAAAGTCTCTGGCATATGCTAACATCCTTGTTAGCGAATCTACGATATGTAAAACACTAAACAAGAATGGATTTCATGGGAGGATACCACAGAGGAAGCCACTGCTATCCAAGCAAAACATTGCTGCACGTTTACAGTTTGCACAAGAGCACCTGGATGTTCCACAGCAGTACTGGCAAAATATTTTGTGGACAGATGAAACTAAAGTTGAGTTGTTTGGGAGAAACACACAACACTATGGCCCTCATTCTATTATCAGCCGTAGGAGATGCGGGGCCGCAAGGACCGGCCGCAAGCTATTCGGCTATTCTATTCCCCTCTGGCCGGGGATTCCGGCAGGCTTGCGGCCGGCGCCTTGCTATCCCTGGTTGCTATTCAATTGCTCCGGGAACCCTCTCTGCAAGGCTAAAACCGAGCCGCAGCTTACTTGCAGAAAAAAGGTCCCGCTAGCACCAATTAAGCACATTATAAAGCCAAAATAATGCCATCCTGCACTCTGAGGAGACTATAAAGTGATTGTAGGTGTTAGCAAAAAATAGCACAACATTCCCCTACACTCAAATCCGTAAATAAATTATTTTTTAATTTATGTCACATATCCATGTAAAAAGTCCCGAGGGCTTGGAGCACCTCAGACCCGCCCACGCTGCGGCCGGAAAATAAACAGTTAATGTAAACTCGGATTTGGGCTGATGTGCAAGCTTGAGAGGGGGTTGCTATTAATCCTCATGTCCCCCAATATGATCCCTAGCATTTACAGAGCTGTACAGTGCCGTCTTGAATATATTTTTGCGTTTAAAGATTTCTGAGCTTACAGCCGGTTGCAAGATATACATCCGGCCGTAAGGGGAAATCCTTGCGGGGCCGTATAATTGAATTGCAAGGTAACGGGAGCCCGGCAAGGAATCGCAGCCTTGCGGCCGTTTTACGGCCGATAATAGAATGAGGCCCTATGTGTGGAGAAAAAGAGGCACAGCAAACCAACATCAAAACCTCATCCCAACTGTGAAGTACGGTGGTGGGGGCATCATGGTTTGGGGCTGCTTTGCTGCGTCAGGGCCTGGACGGTTTGCTATCATCGAAGGAAAATCGAATTCCCGAGTTTAGGAAGACATTTTGCAGGAGAACTTAAGGCCATCTGTCCACCAGCTGAAGCTCAACAGAAGATGGGTGTTACAACAGGACAACGACCCAAAGCATAGAAGTAAATCAACAACAGAATGGGTTAAACAGAAGAAAATACGCCTTTTGAAGTGGCCCGGTCAGAGTCCTGACCTCAACCCGATTGAGATGTTGTGGCATGACCTCAAGAAAGTGATTCACACCAGACACCCCAAGAATATTGCTGAACTGAAACAGTTCTGTAAAGAGAAATGGTCAAGAATTACTCCTGACCGTTGTGCACATCTGATCTGCAACTACAGAAAACATTTGGTTGTAGTTATTGCTGCCAAAGGAGGTTCAACCAGTTATTACATCCAAGGGTTCACATACTTTTTCCACCTGCACTATAAATGTTTACATGGTGTGTTGAATAAAAACATGGCGACATTTAATACTTTGTGTGTTATTTGTTTAAGCAGACTGTGATTGTCTATTGTTGTGACTTAGATGAAGATCAGATCACATTTTTTGACCAATTTCTGCAGAAATCCATATCATTTCACATACTTTTGCTTGCAACTGTATGTTAGGATCCTTGGGATGTTTCAGGTTCTGGATTTAAGCAACTGCAGAGTGTTTGGAAGACCATTTTGTAAAATCTGTAGTGGTGGGTTGGTTACTTAGTAATTGAGGTTGAAAAAACTTTTAGTCCATCAAGTTCAATCTTTTTAGATATCCTCTGATCCTTATAATATGTGGATTAATTGATCCAGAGGAAGGCAAACAGAAAAAAAAAAACTACTGAAACCATTGATTACCAATTGTCTCATAACGGGGGAGTAAAATTCCATCCTGACCCCAGATACTGGCAATCTGATTTTCCCTGGATCAATACTCCTTCTCCTCCAATGCCATTTTTATTCAAATATCTATACAACCCTAAGCACCCTTACCGTGAAGAACCCTTTTCTTTAAAATTGAATCTTTTTTCTTCTAACCTCAAAGGATGTCCTCTTGTTGGTTGAACACCTCTTGGCACAAAACATTCACTTGACAAAGCTTTATATTGACCATGGATATATTTATATAAGGTAATCATATCTCCTCTTAGACCCCTTTTTTCTAGAGAAAATAAGTATAATTTGGTTAGTCTTTCTCCATAATTTAGCCCCTCCATTCCAGTTATTAGTTTTGTTGCCCTTCTCTGTACCTTTTCCAGCTGTAGAAAGTCCTTTTTATGAAGTGGTGCACAAAATTGTACTCCATTTTCCAAATGAGGGCGTACTAGTTATTTGTATAGTGGCAGAATTATATTTGCTTCCCTTGCTTCTATACCATTTTTAATGCAGGCAAAGCAGTGATAGACAAAATTATCAAGTATGGATGGCCAGACTGGAAGATTTTCTAGATAAATCATACATGCTAAGGTTGGCGGATAGACAGATTATAGACAGGCATGGAGTCCTGGACTAAAAGAGGTTTTACAATCAAACAAGGAACAAACTCAGGCAGTGGGACCAAAACATACTGAATACATGAACAGGCAATGGAAGAATGCAAAAAATCTGCTTCAATAAGCCTAGCAGGCTGCAGCTTATCACCCGACTCAAAGGAATTCTGGAACGATCAATTAAGCAAAACCACTGGAAGATGTGCTTTTCATCGTATTATAAAAGGTTACCAAATTTCTGATATAGCCAATTTCTTGAACTCTGCAATGGCAACCATAGAGTGTACATCAAATGCAAGCAACTTATCTTTAGAGGTATGAAAGACAACATAATGGGAAATTCATCATATAATATGTAGTACACTATATGAAACTAGTTGATCTTATCCCATTTGTTGGCGAATAGAAAGATCAAGGAAATCACTTATTTTATTAATACTTAACTTTTAATTGTTACAATTAAAATTGTAACACTCAAATACACAAAACAATATATAAAATTTGACGATTAAAAAAATAATGTACAATATATATTCAAGGCTGCGGTTAGTAGTTCCAACAAAGTATCCTTCAAAAAGCTAAATAGCGACTGGTCAGTAGTAATTTTGCCATTATACGCTTTACAAGAGGATATGCAATTCAATATATTAATATATCAAAGCATTCCTGCGTCATTGATACAAAATAGATTCCTGAGCAATCCGTATTGTTAGACTAAATCTAGGGAGAAACACTCGCCTCCTAATATTCAATAACAAAAAGTCCAACTTATCTGTAATTATAGCGGTGTATGAATATCACTAGCATCAAGGTACACACAGAGAGGATCCTAACAGTGTATTGTGCTAGGCTATAATCTTTATCTAAAGATGGCGGAGTTCTCTAATCTATACAGAAAATCTGAGCTGGTAGGACCCACAATTTAACCTCTAGCTGGCTGAGAATTCAAAACTGACTGTTCCGATTGCTTTGTTGATAGTATATCTGTTACCTCATTCTCAAGAGCTCTCCCAAGCTCAGTGCGGCGTGATGCCCTCAGAACCATCAGCACGCAGCCATGACGTCATCAAGACACAGAGAGGCCTGATGCGCACGTTTCGTGTATACTGGCTTCCACAGAGGCCGAAACGGATTACTCAATGCTGCATTATTTAAAGGTAAGTATTGTGGGTGTGTCTAATAGTCAATTAATTCTTTGTATATTTTTTACAGACAGGTTTAAAGGTGACAGAAACGACCAACCAAGAGAAAAGAAGAGGAAGAATCCAATTGCATCCACAATGAACCCGATTGCCAGCGCCAACATTTCTAGCTCATTATACAGCTGAGATGGCATCTATTTATTGTACCATTATATTGTGTGATATGATTCCTATAATCAGGTGCGTAATCAATAGTATGTATACGGAGATTGAGAGGGCACTATGTGCACTAAAACTAAGGGTAATATATTATTCTACGGCACCCAGACTTTCAGGCAAACGCCAAATGCGCCCGACACATGATCGCTCACGCACACAAAAGAGCGCCCGAAAATAGCGCTCCCTATACCCTGCGGTAAGCAACCCCCCGCACCTCAGTTTCATGCCCTACCCTGCTAGCTCCTCTGTACCCCAGCCTCCTGCCTTCTCCCCTGTACCCCATGCCCTCTCTAGACCCTGAGCTGTTCAGAACGCTGGATGACTGACTGACAGCCCTGAAAAGTATAAGTACCTAATCATTACTCATCTCATCTCTCAGCATCCAGCACTCTGAACAGCTCAGGGTCTAGAGAAGGCATGAGGTACAGGGGAGAAGACAGGAGGCTGGGGTACAGCGCCAGGGGTACAGGGGAGAGAGAGCAGAGTAGAGCATGAAAGGGAGAGGGCTGACCGCAGGGTATAGGGAGAGCAGATGCCGGGAGAGCTATTTTCAGGAGCGCTTTTGTGTGTACGCGTGCACATGCGTCGGGGCGCATTTGGCGTGCGCCTGAAAGCCGTGCTACCATTATTCCACAGTTGCTGTTATTATGACTTTTCCCAAAAAAGGAAAATATGAATAAATCCAAGGATATTATGCTAAATCTCCATCTACAAGTGAGTTGATTGCATAGCGGATATACATTATATATGTGGGGCAAAGGTGAAGATATATGAATAAATATATCTAGGACCTATAATTGTACTGATAAAGGCATACTTGTAAGCAAATTTTTGTAGGTAATAGTGCTAATACTACATTTAGTTGGTATTAATAAAATAATCAAAAAAATCAAAGCAAAAATATAAGTGAGAACATATTAAATAATATACATGCACTCAAGCTAATAGAAAGATATATTATTCCACAGTTGTTGTTATGACACTTCCAAAAACAAGAAAATATGAATAAATCCAAGGATAATATGCTAAATCTCCAACTACACGCGAGTTGATTACATAGTAAATATGCCTTATATACAGTGCCTTGCAAAAGTATTCAACCCCCTTGACTTTTTACTTATTTTGTTACATTACAGCCTTAAGTGCACTGTTTTGTTAATCTGAATTTTATGTGATGATCAGAACACAATAGTCTAAGTTGGTGAAGTGAAATGAGAAAAATATATACATAAAATTTTTTTTAGAAATAGAAAACAGAAAATTGGCATGTTATGAAGCCCATAAAGAAGCTCTGGTGCAACCAATTACCTTCAGAAGTCACATAATTAGTGTAATGATGTCCACCTGTGTGCAATCTAAGTGTCACATGATCTGTCATTACATATACACACACTTTTTGAAAGGCCCCAGGGGCTGCAACACCTAAGCAAAAGGCACAACTACCCAAACACTGCCACGAAGACCAAGGAACTCTCCAAACAAGTAAGGGACAATGTTGTGGAGAAGTACAAGTCAGGGTTAGGTTATAAAAAAATATCCAAATCTTTGATGATCCCCAGGAGCACCATCAAATCTATCATAACCAAATGGAAAGAACATGGCACAACAGCAAACTTGCCAAGAGACGGCCGCCCACCAAAGCTCACGGACTGGGCAAGTAGGGCATTGATCAGAGAGCAGAGACTGGAGTATCTGTACATAGGACGACAATAAGCCGTACGCTCCATAGAGTTGGGCTTTATGGCAGAGTGGCCAGAAGAAAGCCATTATTTTCATAAAATAAAAAAAAAATGGCACGTTTTGAGTTTGCGAAAAGGCATGTGGGAGACTCAAAATGTATGGAGGAAGGCGCTCTGGTCTGATGAGACTAAAATGTAACTTTTCGGCCATCAAAGAAAACACTATGGTGCAAACCCAACACATCACATCACCCAAAGAACACCATACCCACAGTGAAACATGGTGGTGGCAGCATCATGCTGCGGGGATGTTTTTCAGCACCCGGAACTGGGAAACTGGTCAGAGTGAGGGAAAGATGGATGGTGCTAAATATAGGGATAATCTTTAGCAAACCCTGTACCACTCTGTGGGTGATTTTAGGCTAGGACGGAGGTTCTCCTTCCAGCAGGACAATGACCCCAAACACACTGCTAAAGCAACACTTGAGTGATTTAAGGGGAAACATGTAAATGTGTTGGAATGGCCTAATCAAAGCCCAGACCTTAATCCAATAGAAAATCTGTGGTCAGACTTAAAGATTGCTGTTCACAAGAGCAAACCATCCAACTTGAAGGAGCTGGAGCAGTTTTGCTAGCTGGAATGGGCAAAAATCCCAGTGGTAAGATGTGACAAGCTCATAGAGACTTATCCAAAGCGACTTTTAGCTGTGATTGCCGGAAAAGGTGGCTCTACAAAGTATTGACTTTAGGGGGTGAATAGTTATGCACATTGATTTTTTTCTGTTATTTTGTCCTATTTGTTGATTGCTTCACAATAAAAAATACATCTTCAAAGTTGTGAGCATGTTCTGTAAATTAAATGATGGAAATCCTCAAACAATCCATGTTAATTCTAGGTTGTGAGGCAACAAAACACGAAAAATGCCAAAGGTGGGGGTGGGTGAACACTTTTGCAAGGCATTGTATGTGTGGCAATGGTGAGGATATATAAATAAATATATTGAAGACCTATAATTATACAAAATTGATACAGAATAGATTCCCGAACAATCCGTATTGTTAGACCAAATCTAGGCGGAAACACCTGACTCCTAATATTAAACATCAAACAGTCCAACTGATTTATACTTAACATATTGCATAACATATGCTCTTGGGAAGCGTATAATGGCAAAATTACATCTGACCAGTCACTATTTAGCTTTTTGAAGAATGCTTTTTTGGAACCAAAAACCGTAGCCTTGAGCATATATTTTACATTATTTTTTTTAAATCTCCAAATGTTATATATTTCTGAGTGATGCAATTTTAATTGTAACAAATACAAGTATTTATATAAGCGATTTCTTCACCTTTCTATTCCCCATATATTCGCCAACCAATGGCATAAGATCAACTAGTTTAATATAGTGTATTATATATTAGATAAGTTGTGTATTTTGCACTTTTAGTTGATATTGGACATCCATATAAAAATCTGAATATACCATTTGTGAGCCCTTTTATTTTGCCTCTTTCCCTGAATCAGGGATTCTTATACTTGACTACCTTTTAGGAGGCGATAGGGCTTTTTCCCCATATACAGTATCTCACAAAAGTTAGTACACCCCTCACATTTTTGTAAATATTTTATTATATCTTTTCATGTGACAACACTAAAAAAATTACACTCTGCTGCAATGTAAAGTAGTAAGTGTACAGCCTGTATAACAGTGTAAATGTGCTGTCCCCTCAAAATAACTCAGCCATTACACAGCCATTAATGTCTAAACCGTTGGCAACATAAGTGAGTACACCCCTAAGTGGAAATGGCCAAGGATTGGGCCCAAAGTGTCAATATTTTGTGTGGCCACCATTATTTTCCAGCACTGCCTTAACCCTCATGGGCATGGAGTTCACCAGAGCTTCACAGGTTGCCACTGGAGTCCTCTTCCACTCCTCCATAACATCACACAGCTGGTGGATGTTAGAGGCCTTGCACTCCCCCCACCTTCCATTTGAGGGTGCCCCACAGATGCTCAATAGGGTTTAGGTTTGGTGAAATGCTTGGCCAGTCCATCATCTTTACCTACAGCTTCTTTAGCAAGGCAGTGGTCGTCTTAGAGGTGTGTTTGGGGTTGTTATGTTGGAATACTGCCCTGCGGCCCAGTCTCCGAAGGGAGGGGATCATGCTCTGCTTTAGTATGTCACAAGTACACGTTGGCATTCATGGTTCGCTCAATGAACTGTAGCTCCCCAGACCATGACACTCCCACCACTAAAAGTATACATCTATACTGAGGAAAGGTAGTTGAAATCACGACTAAATGTGAGATAAACGTATAAGGCACAAAGAACACAAAAACACAGATAGGAGATGAAACCCTCAGTTTGAACGTAAACAACGATGCAGAGAGAGTGGAGGCAGCATCTGACATCATCAGGTATATGCATATGGGGGAATCAACTCAACATACTATAGAAAACATATATGCACATATAGACAAATGAGTATATGTTTGGTCTGGGCCTGCATAAGTGCTGTCGGCACTGGGGAGCTACAGTTCATTGAGGGAACCATGAATGCCAACATTTACTGTGACATACTGAAGCAGGGCATGATACCCTCCCTTCAGAGACTGGGCCGCGGGGCAGTATTCCAACATGATAACGACCCCAAACACACCTCCAAGATGACCACTACCTTGCTCAAGAAGCTGAAGGTTAAGGTGATGGACTGGCCAAGCATGTCACCAGACCTAAACCCTATTGAGCATTTGTGGGGCATCCTCAAACGGAAGGTGTGGAGAGTGCAAGGTCTCTAACATCCACCAGATCCGTGATGTCATCATGGAGGAGTGGAAGAGGACTCCAGTGGAAACCTGTAAAGCTCTGGTGAACTCCATGCCCATGAGGGTTAAGGCAGTGCTGGAAAATAACGGTGGCCACACAAAATATTGACACTTTGGGCCCAATTTGGACATTTCCACTTAGGGGTGTAATCATGTTTGTTGCCAACGGTTTAGACATTAATGGCTGTGTGTTGAGTTATTTTGAAGGGACAGCAAATTAACATTGTTATACAGGCTGTACACTTTCTGTCCAGTCATACTATATAATCAGGGCTGACTGATTTCAGAGTGAAAGTTAAATAAAACATAAATAAAGGATTAAATGTGTTTACTGGAGTGCCTCTTCCTTCTCCATTGGACCACAATGTGTTTGACTCTCTGCTAGGATCTGCCCATCTTGGGTGACCTTACATGGTATAGCTGACAGCTTCACTTAGGTATACAAGATATTTCACCACAAAAAGGTAACAATCCAGAAGGGGGATCAAGGATGTAGCTCCCCTTAAAATCACATTTATACCTCTCATTGTTAAAAGACCACTTAATTCAGCACAATTTGGACCACATCGCTGTAAAGATCTCCTAAAAGTATGTTGAACTACTTTTTCAATTTTCAAAATGTGCATTTTTCACAGTGAAATCAAATCTGTGTGTAATTATATATATATATATATTATATATATATGTCAAAGACTGTCCACAGCCTGCTTCATTACTACCCCCCTCCCCATTCAAGTAATTGGTAATCTTTTTGTCAGTTTGTTTATAATTTCTAGTTTGAAGGGAATATTATGTTTCTGCAGAATTTTACAACATTTCTTCCAAAAATGATGCAAGCCACCAAACTGGAAACTCTACACTCATATCCCTGGGAACACTTAAACAGAGTTCACGCTTGCAACCTAATAATAAACGGATATAATACACATATATGTTCAAAACCATCTCTACGTTTTTAAGATATTGACATGGCATTTATTTTGATATGTACAGTATAAAACAATAATTAGTAGTATTTCCATGTCACAATCATACTGGTGTTTTTATAGTGTGCTTACCGTATTCATATGAGCTGATCATGATATGCTATTTACATTTAGAAAAAGACATACCTTGTAATGGGTTTATTTAACCCTTACCATAACTCATCTAAAACAGGAAATCTATGGGTTAACTATTCAGTGCATTAATCACAGCCTTCCCCCTTAGAGCCTCACACCCTGCAGTACTATGCTAATTATTAATGCAACAGCCAGTGGGCAAAATAGACTGTGTGTAAACAAATATATAATAGTTTTTTTTTTTTTAGCTGTTTAGTGTAATTAAAAATATAGATAATATAATCATACAATGTTGTGCGCTTTCACATCGTGAAGAGCACACAGTGGCCCTTCAAGTTTTTGTAAATTAACTATATGTGTACAAGGGAGTAGTATGCAGTAAATATTGGAATTATTAATCCATCTTATATTGAAGCTCTCTTTTAATTATGTCTCACTATCACTGCAACATCTGCACCATTGCAAGGGTGATATATAATGAAGTGAGATCTCCCCAGTTCCCATGTCATTTTATGGATTTTTAAGTATCTATTCAAACTCTAGTGAACAAGCTGAACTAAATAACATACTCTGCTAATCTATCATTACCCAAAATCCTTATCTCCAGTGGGATAATTTTACTGTACAATTTGGTAAGAAAAAAGGGCTATCAGCTAAATTCACCACCTTTGTTTGATTTTGGCTGTCAAAACCAAAATCAGTCAGTCAGTCCAAGGGGGTGCATTTAGAAAGTGACTCATAAAATGTGAGCTGGCCCGACATATTCATAAAAATATATCTTTACTAGTAACTTGCCCATCATAAATTATGGTATCATATAGTCTGTTCTGTCTATCTCGGTGTGTGCCCTCCCTCGCCCGTCCCTCTCCCCCTCCCGTCCCTGTCTCTCTACCCCTCCCGTCCCTGTCTCTCTACCCCTCCCGTCCCTGTCTCTCTACCCCTCCCGTCCCTGTCTCTCTACCCCTCCCGTCCCTGTCTCTCTACCCCTCCCGTCCCTGTCTCTCTACCCCTCCCGTCCCTGTCTCTCTACCCCTCCCGTCCCTCTCCCACTCCCTCTCGTCCAGTCTCTCCTCTCCCCCATTACCCCATCATCTCACTCCTCAGGCTCACTAACACGAATACGCAGAAATGTCGCTGTGGCGCATGCTGTGGATATACATTAGATATTTGTTTACATTCATCAAGCAAAATAAATAACAACATTAGTCACAATTTAAAAAAATCTCTTGTAATAAAATCAAATTATCCAAAGCACAATTTATACAGCAAATAAAATATCATAAAACTTACTATTTACAAAAGATACATAGAGCAGCTTGTTAGATGTGGAACAATTTAGCGTGCATTGGTGTCACAGCTCAGAATGGCTTTTAAAATTCTGGAGACATTATCAATAGTAAACTTTTTTTTATCAAAAAATATAAAATTCAAAGCTTAGCAATAATGTAAAGATGCTGAAAGATTATTTTATCAGCTCTACTAGGAAAGAAAGGCACTTAGTAATTTACTCCAAGGAGAACACGTTCTATTGATAGGATAGAGAAAATAAAAAATGTAACTAGCATCTGGTATCCAGTATTAAGGGCCCAGCACTGTGCAAATCCATATCAATTAAAGCAACTAATAGGGGTATGAGCAAATGAGCATTATGAATTCTTCATGTCCCAAACCAGCACTTGGTTATAAGAGGCTGTAAAGAGGAGGTTTCCTGCAGGAGATACTCGACAGAGATGTATACAGTCGTCATGGGCTGCAAAGTCCTGCTGTGTGCCGGCAGAGGTGTCAATGAGACGCAGGAGACGTTCTGCAGAGAGGAAGGTGCATGTTATGAGGGTTTGTATGCAAAAACAAAACATAAGATGCAAGAATGAAAGGGGCAGAAAGCATGCTGGTGGCTCACTGATGTTTTGGGGGTTGTAAACTCTAAAGCGACAGGGAATCTTGTGCAAATTGACAATGACCCTAAGCACAAGGCCAAGCTGACCATCCAGTGGTTGCAGCAGAAAAGGGTTAAAATTCTGGAGTGGCCATCACAGTCTCCTGACCTTAATTTCATCATGCCACTCTGGTAAATCTCCTGGAGGCATTTTACCAAGACGAATGGGCAGCTATACCACCTGCAAGAATTAGGGGCCTCATAGACAACTATTACAAAAGACTGCACGCTGCCATTTATGCTAAAGTATTAAGAACTAAGGGTATGTCATTTTTGATCAGGGCCATTTGGGTGATTTCTGTTATCATTATGATTAAAAAATGAGCCAAACAACTATGTGATATCAAACTGATTCATATGATCACTGTCCTTCAATAAAAAAAAAAAAAAGGTTTTTTTTTGCATGATCAGTCATATTTTCAAAATAAATACCAACATTTCACATGTTCTCCCAGGGTATGCAAGCTTTAGAGCACAACTGTATATATAAAAACGGCAAATTAATTATTATATAAACAAATTAAATCAAATATTAGTTGTCTTGTACTGGTAAAACCTGGGGATCCCCTTGGCCCTTTTCATCTGACTCAAACTATATTTTATGCATCTCCTTTAGTCTGTAGTTTTGTGAACTTTCAAAATTTGCAAACAGCTGGATATAAACATATTATATATAACAAACATAAAGGACATCCATGGTAATGCTTTCTCTATATAGTTCTTGGAAAAACTAAACTTGATAATAGGCAAAATGTTTTTAGATTACAAAAAATAAACACATACTTTATATTTTTGTTTTTTAAACCCAATTATTTTTTTTTAGCTGTGGGGACCCATTTATTTTTTATATCAGTTGATCCTGCCTGTTAAATTTTCAGGAGGACGTGTCCTTGTAAACTGACCTTCCAATCAAACCTAATGAATGCAATGACATTTGTAGATGGTACATTCTCATGGGGCAATTTGGCGCTTCTTGTGTATTCATCTCAGAAAGTAGAACAGCAGAAAACAAAATGGCAGATCCAACAGAAGTATAATTACATATAAAAGGATATATATTACAGGTTGTATTATTTACAATGTTCTATTCTAAAATAGTTCACATATATTTAAGTGTAATTCTTCAAAATATAATATTTTACAAATAAAGTGTATTGTAGCAGCATAATACAATCCTTATATATCTAGGAAACTTTTACTAGACGTACCATTGTTACCAAGCACAAGTAGAGGTGCCACAGGAGAAAGGCTCAGGGATGTAGCAAAGTGAGTAAGAGGGATCCTCCGCATTACCTGAGCAAGAAATCAGAAGTAAATATGTATGAATATGAATGTAAATATTCATTAAAAGCAAGAATTATAGTTAAAACAAACAAAGGTTATCCATAAAAATACCAAAATCAAAGGTAACTTGTACTCAAACTTAATTAATAAGGCACCAGAGGTCACAGACGGTATATTGTGTCAGGTCCACTTCTGTGGTTTGTGCTGAAGAATTTCATTTAGTGATAAATTAGGAATTATACTTGCAGAAAACAGAAAAAAGTGATATCCACAGGTAGGAGTTTATTGAGCACTTACTATTATTATGCTTTATTTCTAAAGCCCCAGCATATTATGTGGTTCTAAATACTTTTTCACTGCATTAGTCTCACTAACCCAAATGTTTTAGTTGCAACAGAAATCTCATTTACACTTGACCCTTGACATTCGCAGGGGTTACATTCAGGGTCCCCGTGAATGTGGAAAATCCAAAAATAATTCTAACCATGGTTAAATACAGTGGCCCTCATTCAATTGCGATTTGGCCAATTGAATAGGGCTCTAAATAAGCACATAACATATTTTTTTTAAATAAGTTTTTAGTTAGTGAAAACCTTGCTTTTGGATAGAGATTTACTAAGTAAAAACTTCTTTAAAAAAATATGTTATGTGCTTATTTAGACCCCTATTCAATTGGCAAAATTGCAATTGAATGAGGGCCAGTAAGTTTATTGACAGACAGAGAAAGATAATTACTGTATAACCATTTTATGGTGCACCATGATTGAAGGGAAAGCAAAAAAAAAAAAAAATATATAACTTTTATACAATTAAGTCTAAAAATGTATATATGTAAATATATAAAAGATTATGTAATCAAAATTGTAACATGGACTCCTCTCCAATATAAAGTGAAACAGAGATACGCAAAGAGTATGGTAAATCAGGGCACCTTGTAATTTATCTTTATTTTTGATATTTTAATGACATGAATGTAAAAACCAAAAATGTCAAGGGTTGACTGTAGAATGTCACTTGGCTGAATTACCTGCTTCTGGACCAGACTATAGAACAAAACTTCTTTCTCAATTCCAAATCCAGTATATATGACCGTTCCAGGCTCCCACGGACAGAATGCAGCCAGGCTTGGAAAGGAAGAGTCTGTCTCCTGTATGACCAACAAATTGTGGAAGGCGTTAGGAGGCTGCTCAAACAAACATTGTTAGGTTTACTATTCTGCCATTTTCCTAATGTTGAACTTCAGACAGTTTGATCCTTTACTTTTATCGTGCAACGGTCTAATGTCTTTCAGTGTACTTCAGAATAATTATGTATTGCTTAACAGTAAGGTTGAAAGCATTTTAGCCATTTCATTTTAAAGGAACATGGAAGGTTATTGAATTACACTAGGTACGGTATATAATATACTTATAGGTCTATTTACTTTTATGTACTTTATTTTACGAAGAAGTGCTTATAAACGCTGTTTCTACTTAATAAATCAAATAGTACCTGCATAGGTCAGTCATCTGCAACTCATTAAGACAAAGACTCTGTAGTACTAGCTATGCAGTGTATTATATTAGCCAATCAGGGCAAAGTCTCAGCGACATGCTGCAACATACTGCAGGGACATGGTCACTGATTGGCTAGTATGCGAAACTGCACAGTCAGAACAGTGGAGTCTGTATCTTCATTAGCTGATGAGCGACACAAGCATGTGCTATTTGTATGGTTTTTAGTCCGTAAAAACAGAACTTATAAGCACTTCTTAATAAAATAAAGTACATAAAAGTAAATAAATACATAGGTATATTATAAACATTGAGAAATTCAGAAAGCTTCCATGTATCATTAACAAAAGCTGTTTTTCAATTGTTGTACAAGCTTACAGGTAGCCTGAAGTGAAGCACGTTAGTGTTTGCCGGGAACACTACATTGCCTATTGTCATCCTATATAGACTAATGGGAAATTATTATTGTGGTCTAAGAAAGACAGAAGCAAGGAAAAGTTACAAGAACAGACAAGCACCATCTCCTCGCTGATACTGTTGTCACCAATCAGAGCTAAATGAAAACAAACAAAACAATAAAATAATACTTTATATTATCAGGAGGCCATAAGAAATCTAGTCCTGGACGGTGGCAGTGAAGAAGATGTATAATTTCCTAGACTGTCTGAGATATGTCCACACCATGAAGCGGCCTTAAAGACCTAACATTCATGGGAATAAACTTAAATTACAGACACAAAAAAGATCAAGTAATACACTTACTGACATATGTCCGATTATAAACATCTATTCATAGTATTAGGTTATTACTGCCATAATGATACATTGGAGAGAAAAAAGAAGATAGGCAGCAATTTCTCTCACTAGATACATTATACTTAAATCATACATTAAAACCAATTAAATGGACAAAATCCAGTTTATTTTGTATCCAGTCTATCAGCTTTATGGCAACTGGAGCCCAGTTCTAGTTCTGTATGTCTCTATTCTGAACATTAATGGTGCATAATGCAGATATCACTCAGTTCTTGTTAATCCTGTGCTAAACGAACATTACTTAGAACTACTTACCTTAGGACTAAGTGGAGCTGGGAAACTCAGCCAATCCAGCAGTTCACATTTATTCTTTGTCCAGTCGGAAGCCCAGATGCTCACACGCCTGTCCAAGCTGGCAGCCAACCACAGCTCCCCACCTTCTAAGTTCAGCCCTATAGGCTTTAAGGTTAAAAATGAGAAATGTTAGAAGCAACTACAGCCAGTCTTTCCTTCATGTTACTTCCGCAGCCAGCACGCAACATTTTCTCATCCAACATTCTGTGGCCATTTTCCTGCATTTATTTATTATTTTACTAAACACTTTCCTATTGCTAGCAGTATATAATTGTGATTCACAACTCCCCTCAAGACCAATCTCTTACCTTCATATGCGTGCATTGAATGGCTGTGATAGGTGATCCCTTGTGGTCATTTATCACTCGGATAGTCAGCCCTGAACGTGGACTACTGATTGCCATCAGGCCGTCCTTTCCACCAGACATCAGGACTTCCCCTGTTAATTAGTCCACAAAAAAGCAATGTATATTTTAACATTTAGATTGTGTGGGTAGGTATCAATAAATGTTACTCACCAGAAGAATGTTACTCACCAGAAGCTGAAAAAGCAATAGAGGTCACTGCACAAGGGTGAGGATGAATCTTCATCTCCATCTCGGTGTTGAAAATGCTGAAAATGCGGATGGTCCCATCACTGTAACCTGCAGCAATTCTCTGTCCGTTCTTTGCGGAAGCAGGCACTGGTGGAGGGCTCCAGGCTAGACACAAGCAGCTCTATGTAAGATAAAGTGTTAATAGAGAGTGTAAAATGGTGAAAAACATAACACTAATTGTAACATTAAAATAAAAAGTAATCAGTTTATAGGCAATAATATGTATTTATTTACATTTATGTAGAACTTTTATCCTTAAATAAAAAAAATGGAGATGAGAGTAATTATGGAGTAAAAAGTAATTCTAGTAATATACAAAAAAACACAATTCCTATCATATACGCCCTCTTTTTTTATTTGGACAGATATTACACTCGCTAGTTCAAAGGCTATTAGAGATACTTCTCATCTTAACACTGGAAGCACTGTCACCCAATCTATGATTGTGTAATATAAATTATAAGTACGCTTTCAAATACCTGGTTGAGAACTTGGAACTGTAAGAGCAGTTCACAACTGTGAAGTGACCAGACACGAACGCTGCCATCCTCACCACATGTTGCACAGTGACTCTCCCCAGGACCTACTGCCAAATCTGTCACCTTGATGGCAGATGACAAAATAAATAAAACAATGAGAAATGTAAATCTTACATCTAAAGTGTACATTAATGTTTGTGTATTGTTACTCTTCTCCTGCACCTTATTTCTGTGGCCGCTGATGAGTCGGATGCTGGTGTTCTCCACCCAGTTTATGTACCACAATGTACCAGCTGTAGTTCCAACTATACCCATATCCAGGGCATCATCAAATGAGGCACTAACAATGGCACCATCCAAAGTCATCTCATGCTCCATGATGACAGAGGTGGAGCTATAAGGATTAAAAAAAATGTTATTGCTTTAAAACCATTATTTTCAGGACTTATAGTAACTTAAGAAACAGAAGTGGGATGGGGAAGACTGAGTAGTTAGAAATGTGAAGTCATACATAACCTAGGAGGAAAGCACCTAAAACATTTTTAGCCCTCCTTTTTCTCTCCCCCCATTAATCCCTCTGAGATGAATGAGAGAAAAGGGGTGATAGAAGAAAAATGATGAGGGCAAGATAAAAGGGGGATAACAGGGTGTGAGGGAAGATAGTGGTGGTAAAAGGGAAGATAATGGGGCACAAGGATGGGAGATGGTAAGAAATGAAGGGAGAGGGAGGGAGAGAGAAACTGTTTCTCACAGGTAGAGGTTTTCTGCGGTCAGACCCTGGAGGGGTGGGAAGAGAAATTCCCCTATAGTCATTCGACACCACTGCTCCTACTGTCCATTGACAGGAGCCTAAACAGCTCTTCTATTAATGCTATCCATCACCTTTTCTTTCTTTTTCACCTCAAGGGATAACCTCCTGTCAGTTAAAAACCTCTTGACACAAAAAGTTCACTTGACAAAACCTTGTATTGACCCTGGATGTATTTATATAAGGTAATCATATCCCCTGTTAGGCATCTTTGCTTTCTAGAGAAAATAAATTTAATTTGGTTCTGCTTTCTTCATAGCTTAGTCCATCCATTTATTAATTGTGTTGCTTTTCCCTTTATCTTTTCCAGCTCGAAAGTGTCCTATTTTTTAAAGTGGTGTCCCCAGATCAAGGAATATATCCAAGAATGGTCAAAACAGAAAGACAAAAAGAGAGTATTGGAAAAGAGAGTACATTATCATATTTAAAAAGATCCAAACCTTGCTCCTGATCCCTTTTCTCTCAACTCCTGCACGGCTGCTACAGACCACAATCTGATCTTGCGTGTGTTACTACCAGTCAGCAGCTTGTTGCCCTTGCACAGCAACACACCTATTGGGCAAAGCATCAACAAATGAAGTATCACTGTATTCCATAAATTTCTAGCATGCATAAAATAAAAAAATCATATACCGTACTTACACTAATGTAGTGAGCCATAAAATCTAATGCGCACCCCAAGTTTGGTACCCATGAATCAAAAAAATGTTTTTGCTGGCGAATGTAATGCGTATTTGTCATTTGTACAAGAACTCTCTTCCAGCTTGTCCGTTTCCATTTTTTTCAGCAAAAAGCATAACTTTGCATTATATGACATCCTTTTCTGTTTCGCAGCCATTTTTGACTACATTTTTTTTTATACCACAAAAAGTTGCAGTGGTCCTTTAAGTGCTGAATTTACCTAGCAACAAAAATATTCTGTATGTAATGTTGCACTTTATTGCAGTGCTTTTTTGCCATCAATTCTAGTACGCACCCCAAATTACAGAACCAATTTTCTTTGAAAAAGGTGCGCATTAGAATTGCATAAATATGGTATTAAAATGTTTTTGATACATTTTACTAATAAATAGCTGTAATATCAACACCAATCCTGGTCCAATTATAGGGTGTTGCTGGGAACCACGTATATAACAAATAATCAAAAAAATAAATTGATTTGATCACTTGATTCACATGCTTAAGCATAAATAAGGGGAACTAAAGAATGTCTTGGTATACACTGGGTTCCCAGAGCCACCCTACAATTGAACCTGGGTTGGTGTCAATGTTGCATTATTTTACTCATATCCCTATAGCCAATTAAATCCTTTGCTTATAAAACGTATTCTGGCTTGTTTCGTTATACACACGTTGCGCTATAGCGGACCGGATATAGCAGCACTGGAAGTGATATTGTTATGGATGATAATTAGGAAAATGTCTTTTCATGTTATTATCTTTGTCTGCATTCCTTACTCACTTATATATTTATTAATGAGAAGAAGGTTACTTAAAATGGAGGATGAAACTACAAAACAACATGGCGACAGAACTACAAATGGGAGTGGCCTGATGATGCATACATCCGTGACCAAATAAGGACAAATGAACGGTTCCTCCCTAAACTGACCAGTATGATGACGACACACTGCAGCAATTTTGAACCAATCAATAAAGCTATTAATTCCTAGACAAAGGAATCATGTGACGTTTGATCAGATAACGTTTTCTACATATAAACGTGTAAACTGCCATTTTAATACAGAGCGCCTTGAGAACTACTATACAGAAACACCGTGTCTGTGTCTTATTTCTCTGGAATGTGCACATTCCACACTAATTGGAAAAGCAACAGATATTTAATACAGACTTTGGAGTCTTATCTAATTTAGTTGGCGCCCAACGTGGGGCCTTGAGTTTATGACCTGACAATAGCCGAGAAGGAGCGAAGTGGTGACTTTCAACAGCAGAAGGAACCTTCATGAAATATGTCTGGTAAGGTCGATATTTAGTACTGTGCAAGCCACTATTTCTTTCTCGGCTGTTGACAGGCATTCAAAGCACAGGTGGTATAGCTTGCTCAAGGTCCGTTTTAAAAAAACTGTGATAATAGATATCTGTTGCCGGTGTGTGTGTGTGTGGTCTGTTGGTAATGATTTAGATTCCTTAGACATATAGTTCAGGAGACACACACACACGTGTATTTGTGACTCTCTGGAAGACGGATGATTTGTACCCAGAGACGTACATATAACCAGAGGTCACACATACGTGCTTGTATATATGTGCCCTGGGGATTGAAATATATATGTGTATATATATATCGGATCGGCAGTAACCGTGAAACAGTACTGTATGTGGTTAAGTGACCTGGTTTGTGAAAAATCCATCCGTTGCTGTGTCTAAAACTGTGTAATACAGTAAGCATATGCATTAAAGGAGCCATGTTTAAAATGGTTTGGATTGACAGAGTGATGGTGCATTATGTGGCCTCATTTGCATGTCCCGCCCAGTTTTCCCAGATTGCAGTGCATATACTGTGTTTCTGAGAATTTTGAGCAGGAAATAAGTTTTTATCAACTTATTTTTAGACATTCAAGCGGAATCACTAATGTACTATTCCTTATTTGTACTACTGTACTTTGTACGGTGGAGGGCTTCTATCACTCTTAGCCCACCATATGTGAAATAATTGCTGTATGTATATATATATATATATATATATATATATATATATATATATATATATATATATATATGTTTTTTTCCCTGGGAAATGTCTATGCATGCTGGATAGACGATATCCCTTGAGGGTCACGATGTTCAAGCCGTAAAGTAGTTTGAAAACTTCAAGGGACGTCTGTCATTCACTGCGGGTGGTTAAAAACGTGTGTGTGACGCATAATTGCGCATGATCTTGAAATCATATGTCTTTTGAATCTAAAAAGTTTTCTGCAGAAAAGGTTTGATGATTATAATGTTATATGCTATGTCACTGCTGGTTGTGATGCATGCTTTGATAAGAAATGCAGCTTAGAACTTCTCTCCCTAAAAAAACTACAAGCTGATCTCTCTCTCTGTGTTTTTTTGACCTTGATCACAGCTGTAGAGAGAGAGAGAAATTCCTCATCCACCCCCTCCCATTTGGTTTAACTATTTGAAGGACGAATCTTAGAATTCTTCCTACGCCAATGTTAGGTCGTATTTGAAGGTGTTAACATGTTTTACTGTATTGCTATGCTGTTTAAGGTATGAACACAGAAATATTAAGGAACTTTTCCTTACATACATTTATATAATATTCTGATTGCTTTCGTTTATAAAGTAGATGGATTGTCTTGTGTTTTGCTGCAAGTAAATGTGTGAGTATTTGCTGTAATTCCTTTTCTTTGCAATACAATTGAGAAATGCAGGTTAGAGAATTTGTGTCCACCACTGAAATCAGTGGAGGATTTATAGTTTATTTTGTTTTTAAGTGTAAGACAGGTGTGTTTGTGAAGTACATACGTATGTATATGTATGTATTCTTTTGAAATATTTTGTCTGAAGTTTCTGTGTGTTCGATACTGTACTCTTTGAAGAGGGAGGTGACCGGTTTGCATTGTATGAGAGGGATTGGCCACCCCATCTTATGCCAAAGCAAAGCAAACCACTCCCTTCTCTCCTCCCACCTTCCCTGTGTGCGTATTAGGGTTTTATGTGAAAATATGTCTGTCTGTATTATTGAGAGAAGAATGGTGTTTGCTACATTTTAGTGGTTTGTGGAACAAAGACACCATGAAATTCTTAACACACAGCCACCGCCCCATCATGGCTCCCAACTTAGAAAAATGGGAGTGGACTATAACTTTAGGACCAAACCCCTTTTAAAACCTATGACGAAGCATTTACTATGCTACCTCTGCTGGAGTCAGTGTCCTGTATCCACTACTCCTTGGGAATATTAATCTTTCTTAAAAGGAAGGTATAGGAGACATTCAATGTTTTATTAAGCTTCTTAAGCTTTTATTAGCAATCTCTGCTCATGTAAATCAGCTCCTACATGCCTGTCTGCAACGGTGATACAGAATTCTGTGAGTTATTAATAGAATGCGCTCCGGATGAAACAGTAAATCAGGCTATTAATTTGTCAGATACTATACAGGATAAAACAGTCAGTGGTAATATATCATTCCTGCTGGGAGCAGCCTTTGTGGAAGGATTGAAGAGAAGGGAAGATTTATAAACATCTTGTCCTGAGTACAAGGTGTTGCCATTAGACGCAGTAAAAAAATAAAAAGGGTTTTCACCTTATGCCCAAGAATAACATTGTTAAGCATGGGGTACACTCTCTGGAGGGAAGTTTTTTCTCTGTCCCCTCAGGAGATCCTTATTATCCTCAGCAATTGAAGTTTAAATCTGATGTATTTATTGATTATGTGATTGTTTTAGCTCAAGCACTGACTAAAATACATGCACAAGTGTTTTCTCCTATTCCAGATCCAGAAGTAGACATTGGTACTCATCAACTACTTCCTGGAGCTTGGGTCCTGGTCAAGAGATTTGTGAAAAAGAATCCTCTGGAATCCAGATATGATGGTCCCTTTCAAGTTCTTCAGTTAAACTTGAAGGACGGCCTACTTGGATCCATGCATCTCATTGCAAGCAGCACCAGACCCATAGCAGTCAACATCTTGATGATCATAACACATATCCTTTTCTGTCTGTTCTTAACTAAAGTAGAACCTTCTGCATTCATTAGTGAGAAGAAAGATGGTATTACATTTTGGTACAATCCATCTAAACCACATATGATCACATTGTCCTTTGATTATTGTCATGTTGTATGTTGCCAATAGCCAAGCGTGACTCAACAATGTAACTTGTACAAAGACACTCACAGCACATGTATACACATATGTGTTACAGACCAGACTTGGGGAAAAGATTGTAGTCATTGGGAAGCTGTAGGATGGAACACTGGGACAGCTTGGGGCTACAGACCACAGAGTGCCTTAGATAGAACAGATTTGAGTGGAAGCCCTTTACTTGAACGTATGACTCTAAAAAAGCCAGGCAAATGCTCGCCAAAATGGCAAGACTGGAGCTAACATGCGACTTACCCCCCAGACCCACAGACGCAGGTACATACCTAATGGGTGGCTGGGTTAGGGGAGAAGCAAAAGGACGGATTGGTAAATTTATGCTCAGAGATCTAAATGCACCACTCATATCAGAAGGACTAATGCAAGTACAACACACTCAGGCATTACCCCAGATGACTGATATCAGTGAACCTAGGTACGAAGGAACCCTAGCAAATGAGACTGGGTTCACAGACCTCAATTTATGACTGGAATGGACGAAATATAACGTAGAGTCACATAATAACACTAATTGTTATGTTTGTGTAAGTGCCAGACCTCACCTAGGCACTGTTCCACTTATGGTAACTATGAAGGAAGAAGTGGAGTGTTAGTTGGGAATTATTGTAAGTTAAGTACGGGACTGAAGCGAATAGTTCCTAGAATGTTATAGTAAGTGATTTGGAAGAAAGATTTTGCATGTGAATTTGATCCAAAATGGAGTTTGTATTTGAATAGTTTGCAAATATTAAAAAAAGAAAACAGGCAGCCCTTAACCCCCGAATTAATCCTTCTACACATATGATGTATATAGTCCGTGGCTATCCTCTGACAGTTCTGGCACCACATAATATTGCGGCCATCATACAGCAGACTACCTAAGCACATGACTACATCCAGACACCTCCGTCTGCAATGTTCCCTCCTTCTACCAGACAATGTTACTTTACAGAGATGTTATGTTCTCAATCCAGCCACTCTCTTACCATTTCCAGAGGGGGGAGATGAGGAAGATGGATACTTTTGTACAGCCTGATTGTACAACCTGATTTTGAACCCAAACTCAGGAATAACCAATCTATATGTAAAAAGACGTCTACTGGAAGGTGGTGGAAACGGCCAGACGCTCACAGATGAGACACAATACCCTCTATATTGCACGCTGTGGAATAAACATTTCCAGGCCGAGATTTCCAATATGAAGCAAGTCTCACTAAATTGAAGCAGGTCACCTTAAACCTAAAGACATTGTACAACAATGCAGCAGGTGATAGTGCATTTACGGTGGAGCTCCCACAAAAAGCAGAAGCGCTCTACAAGCATTGGGATACAGAAATTCCACATGTTGCAATATCCAAGTTCGCACCGGATGGATGGAAGACATTAGGAGCTGCATTAAAATGGTGGGAATCTGCAGAGGAAGAGGAAGGAGTGGAAAAGAAAACTCTCCACTGGCAAGCAGACAGCACTCCCAGTATACAAGCCAGAGACCCATATGCAGTCCCAGGACTCACAAATCCACCGCATGACTGCCTTCAACAAATGGAAATGGAGACCTCACACCTTGCGAATGTAAAAGAACTTGCCCTGACAGACCCAGACATCACTCTGTATGAAGATGGATCAAGGTATGCTGATGAGAATGGAAAATATCACACAGGATATGCTGTGACTACAGAAAAAGATGTGATGCGAGCCTTCTCACTTACCTCCCTCCATGTCAGCACAAGAAGCAGAGTTGATTGCATTGACCAAGGCCTGTGAGGTTGCGACAGGAGTCCGAGCCAACATCTACACAGACTCAAGATATGCTCTGGGAGTGACTCAAGACTTTGGAGTAATCTGGAGAGCTAGAGGATTCATGACAGCCGCAGGTACTCCAGTGAAGCATGACAAAGCCATCCGTGAACTACTAGATGCTTTAGCACTCCCATAGGAAGTAGCCATACTGAAAGTGAAGGCACATGGGAAGCTAAATTCAGACGAAGCACGAGGAAACCATCTAGCAGACCAGATGGCTAAGAAGGCAGCAATGGTATCACAGGAAATGGAAAGGAGAGAGGTGGATGGAGAAATAAACATTTATACAATACAGACTCTGCCAACAGATTTAAGATTGCTCAAAGAATTGCAAAAGACGGCAGGTCCAGAAGAAGTGAACAATAGAGGAAAACGTACCCTACCCTGTGATGACTAGTAATCCCCACCCAGGGAGAGGTATAACTGAGTACCCTGGAAATTATACGTGTTACAGGAGAAACGTTTCTCAGGGGTTCAACTTACAGAGGTTCCCAAGTGGGTTTTGTCACCTCAGCCACCATGCTAGTCAATCAGACACAATCTTTGGGGGACATATATGGGTTGTGTGGAGATATGAAACTCAGGGTAAGAATGTCAGGAGTATGGCGTGGGGAATGTACCTTGGCTAAAGCCATAATGCCGTTACACATTGTTCCAACCTATTATGGTGATCTAGATAGTGTTCCTCAGACACAGTCCAGAAGGAAGAGACATACATCATCATCTGAACCTAGAGAAAGTTTTGATTCCCATGTGTACATAGATTCTATTGGAGTCCCAAGGGGGGTGCTTGATGAGTTCAAGGGCCGAAACCAGATAGCAGCAGGATTTGAATCACTGATACCAATGATTGGTGTAAATAAAAATGTTGCTTGAATCAATTATATATATATATATATATATATATATATATATATATATATATATATATATATATATATATATATATATAAATATATATATATATATATATATATATTATAACCAACAAAGGTTTGT
The DNA here is from genome assembly GCA_027410445.1 of Discoglossus pictus. Taxonomy (NCBI): domain Eukaryota; kingdom Metazoa; phylum Chordata; class Amphibia; order Anura; family Alytidae; genus Discoglossus; species Discoglossus pictus. Next base: position 47,602,050 of record CM050172.1, on the reverse strand, counting down.
GGATTATACAAGAGACGCTCTGCAAGGAGTTGCAGAACAATTGAAGGCCACATCACACATGGCCTTCCAGAATAGAATGGCACTAGACATGCTAGAAAGGGGGGGGGGGGGGGTGTAAAATGCTCCCCGACATCGACACTGGCAACTGTTGCACCTACATTTTGTGATGATGACAACTGTGAGGAGTCACATAGAGTGTTACGGTCTATTGTATCTAGGAGTGAGGTTTCCACATAAACCCCTTGTCCCACATGTTCCTGATACAAGGGGCTAGGGAAAGGCATCTGACTTGTCTGTGACAGTGGCAGGAGGGGCTGTGGGTAAGCCATGGCTACTCAAATGTACAAAGAAGAACGGGCGTTCACAGCACAGATGTTTAGGGCTTTCTAGCAGTCATGCACCTCATCCTCAGGGACAGATATACACCTAGTGTTTAGGGGGGAGTTTACCCCTCATCACGCATTAACATAAGTACAGCTGCTTTTCTTAGGTTGCACACTCATTAATAACATAAAAAGAGTACATTTTAGGGGGGACTGTTATGGATGATAATTAGGAAAATGTCTTTTCATGTTATTATCTTTGTCTGCATTCCTTACTCACTTATATATTTATTAATGAGAAGAAGGTTACTTAAAATGGAGGATGAAACTACAAAACAACATGGCGACAGAACTACAAATGGGAGCGGCCTGATGATGCATACATCCGTGACCAAATAAGGACAAATGAACGGTTCCTCCCTAAACTGACCAGTATGATGACGACACACTGCAGCAATTTTGAACCAATCAATAAAGCTATTAATTCCTAGACAAAGGAATCATGTGACGTTTGATCAGATAACGTTTTTATATATACACTTGTACACTGCCATTTTAATACAGAGCGCCTTGAGAACTACTATACAGAAACACCGTGTCTGTGTCTTATTTCTCTGGAATGTGCACATTCCACACTAATTGGAAAAGCAACAGATATTTACTACAGACTTTGGAGTCTTATCTAATTCAGTATCCTACCCAACATTTGTCACCAGAAGTTCCTCTGTGGTGCGGGATGCATGTCCTTTTCTTTTTTAAATCGTTACTTAGGAAGTATTTTAATAAAAAAAAAATGTCCTTTGTGTTTTGAATAAAAGTGACTTTAACAAGTTTTTCTATGTTCTGCTTGGGTTCTCCTTATTTATGCTTAAGAGTCTTAGTGCTATCAAAGGAGTCTTCTCTTTCTTTTTATGGTTATTCACACTATACATTACAATGTTGTTTGTAGGATAAATAATTGATGTACAGCGTAGAAAATTTTCAATAACTATTGACAGTGTGGCACTTTTTTCTCCTCCTCTGTCAAGATATGCTACAGGAAAGGAGGGGCAGTGAGCCTTACAGATGTCTGCAAAATGTTGTGCTTTTACTTCCCTTGTCTAAGTGTTGATTCCCTATTCACAAAGAGTGGCCTGAACCAGTCTTGCAAGGAGGAGCCCCATATAAAATAAAACAGCGGTCTATGAGCTGATGCTCTAAAATCTTACTATTTAGGCCAGGTTTAAAACAAATGGCTAAAAAAAAATTCCATGTTCAAAGATCCATGCTCAAAGATGATAGAAGCAAAAGAAAAATTCAATTTGCATGTAAGTACTCAGAATTCTTAGTTGCAATGCTTCATAGGATGCATCTGGAATCACATCGCCATCTATAATAAACATTTTCATCTACACTCAGTGTGCCATTATTTTTTCCCCCTTATTTTTATAATTTTTCGAATGACAACAGTACACAAAACAAACAGACAAGGCTATGCTGGATAATTGAACAAAAGTATAACAAATTATTGTGCAATAACAAAGGGGGGAAAAAATAAGATTAAAAAACAAAAAACAAAAAAAACAGATATAGCCTCATTCACACCACATTCGTAGCCTATAATAGTGCTCGAATAAGGGTCAAAAAGGTCTCGTCTAAAATGAATGTATTTAAACATTCAAGGTTCCACGATAGAGTCCCAAACCAACCATTTACATTTGTGTTGATTAATAATTTTACCAGATTCATAAAGGTTTTCTAAGTCTCTAATATAGTTAATTTTTTGAAAGATTTCAGCCCAACTAGGAGGGTTGGGTTGTTTCCATCTGCCAATAATGGCAGATTTGACTGTTGTACAGATTTGAATTATAAACGCAAGTTCGCTTGTTTTAAGAGCGTAAAAAAAAAAAAAAAAAACTATATGGGGTGAGACAAATACTCTTTTTTAGTGTCATAGAAATAAATTCAAAGCACTCAGTACATAAAGGATTAATAAAAGGACACTCCTACCATATATGAAATTGGTTGCCAGTAGTACCCCCACAGTTTCTCCAACAAAGTTTATCTTTGATGTCATGGGAGATTTGATATTCTCTGAGAAGGACTATATACCATGGCCCTCATTCAATTGCAATTTGGCCAATTGAATAGGGTTCTAAATAAGCACATAACATATTTTTTTAAAGAAGTTTTTAGTTAGTAAACATCTATCCAAAAGCAAGGTTTTCACTAACTAAAAACTTATTTTAAAAAAATATGTTATGTGCTTATTTAGAGCACTATTCAATTGGCCAAATCGCAATTGAAGGAGGGCCCATCTGTTTGAACTCTTAAAGTATACCTCCCTTTGGGAAGCATTTTTTATAAATTTATTAGTAGCTCTGAAAGCTTTTTCCCAACTACTTAGGGAAATTGAGGTTGTAAAGTCTTGCTCCCACAACATCAAAGAAGCAGACGTTTTTTCAATGTTAGATCATATCATATGGAAACATTTAGATACAAGGTGGGAGAAATCCATTTTTTGAACAAGCAATTCAACTAGGTTCAATTGCTTACCAAAAACTTTATTATCTATTTGCTTATCTACCCATGTTTTTATTTGTTCACATGTTAACCAACAAAAAGTTGAAATACCAAGTTGGTTTTTGAATTGAAAAAAGGGGAGAAGCTTTCTATCCAAAAAAAATAATAATCACTAAGGGCCTCATTCTATTACCGGCCGTAAATCGGCCGTAAGGCTGCGATTCCTTGCAGGGGTTCAGTTAACTCGCGATTCTATTATACGGCCCCGCAAGGATCTCCCCTTACGGCCGGCCGCATATCTTGGAACCGGCCGTAAGCTCTGAAATATAAAAACGCAAAAATAAATTCAAGCCTGCACTGTACAGCTCTGTAAATGCTAGGGATCATATTGGGGGACATGAGGATTAAAAGTAACCCCCTCTCAAGCTTGCACATCAGCCCAAACCCGAGTTCAAATTAACTGTTTATTTTCCGGCTGCGGCGTGGGCGGGTCTGAGGTGCTCCAAGCACTCTGGACTTTTTACATGTATATTTTACGTTTATTTAAAAAAATATATTTTACGGATTTGAGTATAGGGTAATTATGTGCTATTTTTGCTAACACCGAATATCACTTTATAGACTCTGCAAAGTGCAGGATGGCTTTATTTGGGCTATTTTATGTGCTTAATTGGTGCTAGCGGGACCTCTTTCCTGCAAGTAAGCTGCGGCTCGCTTTTAGCCTTGCAGAGAGGGTTCCCGGAGCAATTGAATTGCAAATAGGAATTTCTTACGGCCGATTTCCTTGCGGCCGTTTAAGATCAAAGGATTTCCTCCGGTGCGAGCGGCCGCAAGAGATAGCAAGGCACCGGCCGCAAGCCTGCCGGAATCCCCGGCCGGAGGGGAATAGAATAGCAGAATAGCTTGCGGCCAGTCCTTGCGGCCCCGCAACGGCTGAGGCCGCTAATAGAATGAGGCCCTAAGTGTCTGAGAAGAGTTAATTGGGGAACTAGAATTTGCAGTAGTTTGAATTAATTTAATAATATTAGAAATTGGAATATATGCCTGCTTTTTTATTAATATGTTGCCAATGGTGTAAATTAGACTTGACTATAGCTGAGCCTTTCATTAAGTATTTAGCAGGACATTTTTCAGAGAAAAGCAATGACTTTAAGTCACGATTCATAACAAGTGAACTTTCAATTTGTTGCCATGGATATTTATTGTTATGATCAAGCCATTTTAGAACATGTGATAATCGAATGGCTTCATAGTAAAGTTTAATTACTGGATAGCCAATACCACCATCACAAAATGTTTTAACCATAATTGATCTATTTAACCTAGTATGTTTACCAGAATGTATAAATCTGTCAATTAAGGTTTGAAAACGTGTAAGGCACACCGTTGGAAAGGCAGTAGAGATAGATTGATAGAATTAATTCTGGGCAAGATGACCATTTTAATACTGGCCACTCTACCTGAGAAAGACAAGCGAATACCACTCCAAGCTTTTATAGATTGATCACATTTGAAAAATACTTTGCCTAAGTTGATAGAAGGCATCTTACTGATGTCTTCACAGAAATGTAATTCCTAGATGATTAAAAGAATTTGAATGCCAGTTGTATGGAAAATGCATCTCCAATACTTCTCTGATTTTATTATTAGGTATGATTAATTATTCAGAATCTCAGATTTTGAAGCATGTAGTTTATAGTTGGATATATAACCAAATCTAGAGATAATTTGTTCCAAATGGCCCAAGGATTGACTGGGCGAGGTAAGGGACAAAAAATAATATCATCGGCAAATAAAAAGTGGTCTAGTGCTCTCTCCCACCCTCACACCTCCAATGCTAGATGAAGTTCTGATAGCTACGGCTAATGGTTCGATCAGAAGAGTGAAGAGAATAGGAGAGAGAGGGCACCCCTGCCTCGTGCCATCGTAATTTCAAAACTCTGGGAAATAAAGTTGATACTGGCTACAGAAGCCGAAGGAACAGAGTAAAGAGCCCCAATTGCATGTGAGCCCAAATTTCCAAAACCCATTTCAGACAGTGTTAGTTTCATGTTCTCCCATCCAACCCTATCAAAAGCTTTTTCGGCATCTAAAGAAATGAATAGGGTGGGAGTACACGAACTCTTAGCAATAGATATTAAATTCATAAGTTTTCTGACACTATCCGAACCATGTCTTCCGCTTGATCAGTGGACATCAAGGTATGCACTATACTTCCCAGTCTAGAAGCCAAAATTTTAGAGTAAAGTTTCAAGTCGGCGTTCATTAATAAAATGGTTCTATAACTAGCACATTTTTGAAGATCTTGATCTTTTTTTGGAATAACAATAATTGTGGCTTTTAACATTTCCTGTGGGATTTTGCCCAGACACATACATTCGTTAAATAGACATATTAAAAATGGGGTTAGAACGGAGTTGAACTTTTTACAATATAAGTTACTGTAACCGTCTGGACCAGGAGTTGTATAGTTTTTTTTTTTAACTGTTCTATGGTATTACTAATTTCTAAATCAGAAATGGGAACATTCAACAGCTCCAATTAAGATGGAGTCATTTTTACTTTGATCTTATTTGCTAGTAATTTGCTAATTTTATTATCATACTGATGAAGCTTTTGTTGTAAGCGAAATACGGCCTTATCAGAGATTAGCTGATTCATTCTGTTAATTTGTTTTTGTAGATTTTTAATCTCACTAGAAATGTGTTCTGATAGATTTAGTTTATTATCGCTCTCAAGATTATACAACTGGATCAATAGATTACGCAAAGAGGTACGGTACCTCTTTTTTTTTTTATTAAGTTACCGTTCATTTAAATTAAGATACCTCTGATGTATGCCTTCTGAGTAGTCCACAACAAACTTTTAGATAACACAGAGTTTTTGTTGAGCTCAAAAAAATTATTTCATCTGAGAAATAAGATACTTCTTATTATTGTCATTAATAATCAAGGAGTCATACAAATTCCACACCGGCTTTAACTTTTTGTTTGAGTCTAGTTTGATCTTTAATGACACGTAAGCATGATCTGAGATTTTTTTTTTTTTTTTTTTTCATTTTTTTTTTTTTTAGATTATCACTAACTAATTGTAATATACTTAGCTAAAGTGAAAAAAACAACTATATCGTGAAGTTTTAATTGACTAATTATAAAAATAATTATAAAATGTGTCAAATCTTTACAAAAAAGGCATAACCTGATTTTTTTAAATACAAAATAGAGTTTTATATAATTTAATAGAGATAATGTCTTGCTTTTAAGAATAAGTGGACCGAATTTTATCCGTGAAATTCTGGATTCTTTAAAGATTTATAAAAATGAATTGATGTAACCACTCCTATACAAAATACAAAAAGTGAGATATAAATTGTTTAAAGAACTACCGTAATTTAATATTAATAGTGTTTCCAATGACAGGTAAGCCTACCACTCAAGTGATATATTTTGGTGAATTATAATAAGACCCGGTGGTTAAAGTGTTCAATAACATAGTTATCAAGTACCAGTTAAAGAATAAAACAATAAAAAATATAACTATTAAATGTATAAGCACTTATAAAGTGCTGAAGTGAATTAGCAATGATAATTTAGTGAATCATAATAAAACCAAGTGGGTACAAATATTCAGTGACTATATAGTGATGATTATAAAATGCACTTCAGCAACATATTTTTGTAAATAAGAATCAAGGTCTACATTTAGGATGGTTTCAGGTATTCCCCTAATTCTGAGGTTAGATCTTCTCATCCTGTCTTCCATACTTGCAAATTTGATGTTAATATCATTTAAGTTGTCTTCTAACTTTTGAGAGCGAGATTGAAGAGAGTTATACTCAACGCTCAAGTTATCACACCGGGATTCGATTTGTGATGTTTTGGAGTTAAGTTCCTTGATAGCCAAAGCATTTTCCATGATTTGATGTTTTATATCAGCCTTTAAGCGGAGCTGAAAGTCATGGAAAATCTCTTTCATCTTAGGGAGTTAATAGATCATCATTTAAAATTTCTGTGTCACTGATTTGAGAACTTTCAGATAACATGGTTGAGCTCGGTTGTGGTGTTTTATTGTCAGGCGAATTTGGCGGTGAAACCTCTTGCGACTTGTTGGAGCTTTTAGGTAAAAAATAAAAAAGAATAGTAGATTTCTGGGAAAGCTTCTTATCTTTAACTATGTTCCTTGCCGGCATGCTTATTACTAGACACAGACTTCTTTTTTTTTTTTTTATTGATAGGGAGGTGTGAGGCGGACTTCCCTCTGTCTTGTATAGGTCTCATAGAACTATTAACATGCCCATAAAACCTATAGGGTTATGAAGGGTATATTAATTTAGGGCTTATCCATATTAGTCCACAAAAATATTGCATAGCAGATAAGTATAAAAAGTAAGTATACCATAGGAAGCTTGTCTTCAATTAGGACTTATCCCGTTTAGTCCAGATATATGCACTAATTTGATAAAATTGATAGAAGTGCTGCAGCAGTGTTTAGATAATTAGGTGTGCCGGGAAGCAAATAAAGAAAGATTTTAATAGTAATCCTTTTTATATCCAATTACAAACTAATGCAGTGTGGGGAGCTGAGACATGGAATATTAGGTGTAGGTTGATATTAAAAAGAGTAGAAAAAAGGGCTTATAGCCCAAAGAGTATTACTCACAGAACCTTGAAAATGATAGAGGTCCAATCCACATATGAGCAATTGTTCAGAGCTCTCGTTCAGCCCTAGCACGCAGCACTGATTCAGACCTCCTTTTAAACACCAAGCTGCCAATAGTGCACTGCAGTATACTGTGTGCACAGCGTATTCTATCCCCAGCCGTCTGAAGTAAGGATTAACTGCATGGCCACCGGCTGGCAACGTCCCTCTCCCTCGTGGAGGTCCCCAGAAGTTAAACAGCCACAGCCCTCAGTCGCAGCAACTATGCCGACATGACTGTCAATGCGGAGGTCCGTCACTCCAAGTCCTGCGAGAACACAGCAGGAGCACCAGCGGCGCCACCCGGGGAGAGGTAAGGGCACCCACAGCGACAGAACAGTGTCAGCACAAGGCTTTGACGGCAGCTAAACAGGTTAGGACCCAAGGAAGGAGGCTACACCACCAGGGCCGAATAAGCAGGTATCGAGAGTTCTCCACACTCATCCCTCAGCTCCTCCGTCTGCCTCTAGTCGCATTACGCGGCAACAAACACACTTCCGTCATGCCCATAGGTCCTCCCCAAAAAGCAAGGTCTTCACTAACTAAAAACTGGAGTGTGCCATTATTTAATCACTTCTTAAAAGGGTCTCTGTGAATAATTTCAGTCTGACTAAAAAACATAATTTGGCAGTGAAATGGCCTAAACCATTTTTTAATTAGTGAAAATAAATATTGATGCCTCTGCTGGACCTTGTAGGTGTGAGAAGAGTATTTTAGTCTTTCAAGCTGCCTGCTTCCAATTACATAAATCCCCCTACCCTCTCTCTTCACTGAAATTAAGATTCTCCCTAAAAATTGCTTACATAGCTGATAAAAGTTATTGTATTTTTACTTCACAAATGTGTATTGAAAACTGACAAAGTTGCCCAACTGGAACTCACCAATCTCCCCCTGGTCCGCTTCCCACGTCATAAAGCAGCGGTGAGTCTGGGCGTCCCACACACACACTTGCCCTGTACTGCACCCACTGTACAGAAGTGATGTTGAGTTATAGGCGTTTGATGTCAGCTCAGCTGAGCCAACCTCTTCTGGAAGTGGAGCTCTGTACACCTTTTAAGAAAAAAAAAAAAATGTGAGAAAAATATGAAAAGACCAAAGACAAAAACTAAAACTTAAAAACAGGAATAAGAAGATTTATCTATACTGTATTTCGTTGTTTTGATTGTATATTGTGGGATTCCATTATAGACTTCTAATCTATCTGAAGCTTAAGAAGGAGGGTTATGCTATGGAGCTTTACACCCCACCCCCCATTCAGTCCTTTTTTTAAAGGGATATTTTATTAATATTATTATTCTTTATTTATTTATAAAAGCACCTACATTTTCTGTAGTGCCATTTACAAAATAGAATAGAGTACACTGGGTACAATTATCAAATTACAAACACATAAACAAGTTCTAAGGTAAGTAGAAGTACAGGTACAGTGCAATACAAATATGAAACAAATGGGTCATATTTGAAGAGAACCTTTTGTAAAAGAACAGGCCTTATCTGTGTACATTGTCCTTCCTATTCCTCCTTGGTTTCTAACCCTTTTACAAACAAAAACTAAATGTTTGTCATTTAAACAAAACTAAAAACAATTGTTAAAAACTAAGGCTGGGATTCTTTATTGTAAACTGTGTATAAAACGTTGTGCACACTCAAACAAAGCTCTTCAAAATAGATTATAAATATTCAAATTTAGTGGTCCTTTAAGGTCAGTATCTTTATGGCACAGTCACAAATCATGGATCTGCCTAGAAAACGGTCCTATAATTTCTACTACGCAAGTCCTACAGTACTAAAGTGGGCAGATAATTCAGAACACCCTCCTGAGCGGATCTTCTCCCACACCCTGGAAACATAATACATGTGCAAAGAAGCAGTTCTCTTAGTGCTTCAAACACTAAAAGTTAAAATCTAAGTAGTAAAAGCTACACTGAACTAATTTTCTTCAAATACTGATTATATTGGTAAATAGACATTAACAGCCTTATTAAATTGCGATTCGGCCAATTGAATAGGGCGCTATATAAGCACAGAGCTTTAATTAGTGAAGACCTTGCTTTTGAATATGCTCTGTGCTTATATAGAGCCCTTGTCAATTGGCCGAATCACAATTTAAAAAGGCTGTAAACAGGCTCTACTGTATGACCACTACAGTAATCCTTTAAATGTAAATTGATATACAAACAACCAATTTCTTATGAGGAAGTTTTACAAAAAAAATTAGTTGGTTAAGGTTAAAAAAATCAGATCCACACATAAATAAGATAAATACCTGTATTGAACATACCTTCATCTGCGTTCCAGTCCCACTTTCCTCTATTCTCCAGAAGCTCACAGCTCCTGTGCCAACACAAGCGAATCTGTCAGCATGTGTTGGGTTAAAGGTGACTGCATGTACAGCCTGATACAGGCGACTGCTGGCCAACAGATCATAGCTCTTGGTGCTCCACAAGGCAAGGCTGCCATCTCTATAGTCCCCTGCGGACAAACAAAACAATTGTGTGTTTCAATTTAAAGCACTGCAGAGTGACACAAAAATAATGGTGCTTTTGGAAGTTAGACATAATATCAGGTAACCAGACCTATAAAAAAAAAACACTGAGGTATTTTTCCTTCTCAGATGAGCACCACTACTCTATTTGCATAATATCTACTGTGTTTATACTTATTGGCCCTCCTAGTCTTTCATTTTCTATTATTTAAAAATATATAGCTGTCTTGTATATTTAAGAAAGTCCTACTATTTAGGTTTAGCTATGCAGAGCAAATAATGCACACAGAGATCACCCCACATATAAAGGACCAATGATGTTTTAGGTTTATATTATAATCTTCATCATATGCAAAATGTTTTAAAAAAAGAGATATATCATATAGCTTTCAACAAATGTATTTATTTATGTTTTAATGACAGCAAACATTCTGTCTTTCTTCCTAAAAAGGATAACACACATGAAAGGAATGGGAGTTACTGTAGATTCAGTTAACATATATATTAAATTCTGATGAAAGACAGAACTAAATAGGACTAGATTAGCCCTCCCATTTATGCTGCAAGCAGACTAGCTATCCAAGAGGAGGAAAGCTCCCATAAGACGGTCCTAATTCTCTACAAAATTATCTTTAGTGGCATTCAATGCTCATTAATTAATTAACAAACTTAGACTAACTCTAAATGTGTGCATTGTAGGGCTTTTCTTTCAGGAGATGGCATGGACATCGTATGTCTCGTCTCACATTGACAGAAGTTGTGTGTATGGAATGGGCATTTACATTTCTATGATTCCATCCTTTGGTGAAATGTCGCGCTTTTGGGCCCGTCAGAAGGAAGGGGTGTGGTGTAAATTCCAATATTATGCAGAGATCAAAAAATGACAAGAAATGCCTGTTCGCTCCTCCCTCTCTCATACCTCCCTCCAATACACACACACACGCGATACAGCTCTCATGGTGTAATGTAACACCACAAGATGGATTCCTGTGTTTATAAACAAAGTCTTCAAAAATGCAGATAAAAAAAAATGGGAGGGGGGGGTTAGTCCTTCTTGTTATGAGAACGCCTGTGCAGTGCCAGCACAAGCGACAGCAGAGGAACTGAGCATCCGTTAGATGTCACGGCCAAGATTTTGCCGATGATATCATAGCTTTAGGGTTAGGGTAATGTTTTAAGCTTGGAAATTGTGTATAATCTCAGCAGCGCTTACAAACGGTGTACAATCTCGGCAGTACCATCTAGCAGCTCTTTGCTGCGACTACTGGTGTTCTCATAAAAGGAAAGATTTTAAAAAAGGTTTTAAGCCCATGGCTTACACAGTTGCCAATATTGTTAACTTGGTACATAATTTGCAGTCTCTTGAACTGCAATGATCATTTAAGCATGTATCTTACAAATGGCTATCACTCCATTAGCAAGATTATATGATTGTTACTGGTTTTATATATTTTGTTTAAACAGATTTGTGATGCTCTATTACTTTTCGCTGAATAAGTATGAAAAAAGATGAAACACATAGTTATGTGACATATTGCAACATTTGCTATACTGAAAGCTTCTGGAACAGGACTCACTCAGATTACTATATGTGTTCCAGAGAAAGAACGTTTCTCTAGTTTCCTATCTATAGAGATTGCTAATATCTGGGAGCAGAGGAAATTGTATCTGCCAACTGATGGGATGACTACAAACTGTCTGAAAGCCTTTTTAACTGAAATCTTTGTGAGTGAAAAAAAGGATTTAAACATTTTTTTTTAATTAATTATGGTATTTTATATACTACACTGTGGGGCTTTGTTGAGCTTGTTTTTCTCTCTTTATGCCACATGTACATAAGAATTCCTGAATAGTTTTGATTGCAGCAAGCATATGTATGTCCCCTAAGCACTCCCAATCTCCTCCTTTGCACAGTACCATAACACATATAAACTGACCAACAGTAACAAGCAGCCGGTCATCTCGGGAATAGCTCATGGCTTGCACCTCGGTGCGATGATGCTGCAGGATTTTAATACAAACACCGTCTTGTGTGTGCCAGATTCGAATCTGACAAAGTGATGAACCGTCACCTGAACCAGAGGCTGAAGCAAGGACCTGCAGGATAAACAAAGAATAACCAGATTGTGGCAGTCAGTGGATGTGATCAAAGAAAGGGTATTATAAAAAATAAAATAAAAGGGGATGAAAGGAGATGAGGAATATGGACAGAAAAACAAACAAACAAACAAAAGAATACAACAAAAATAAGAGCAGGGCAAGGAGCGGCAAAAGTTGCACAGTACCATGTATCCCAGTTTGAAGAGAATAGGTAGCTGTATATACGCACCAGGGCATCGTGCGTTACTGCCATGGTTGAGATTTCTTCAGGATGTCCGAGCCAGTGGCGTTGGGATCCAGAGTGCAGATCCTCCACCACGATTATACAGCCACAGGTGTACGAGAAAAACCCTATGAGAAACAGACCAGTCTGTATTAAACTGCCATTTATCTAATAACCAGGTTTGTTATTAAACCACAAGGCCAACATTTTCCAACTGTTACATAGTAATTGAGGTTGAAAAAAAGACATTCAGTCCATCAAGTTCAACCTTTTAAGATCTCCTCTGACCTGCAATATGTTGATTAGTTTTTAATTAATTATTTGTTAATTAGTTGATCCAGAGGAAGGCAAACCGAAAGAAAAAAAAATCCTTCCTGACCCCAGATACTGGCGATTGGATTCCTCCCTGGATCAATACTCACTCTCTAATTATCCAGGATAACCCTGAATGCTCTTTTTAAATAGAAATAAATCCAATCCCCTTTTAAAAGTTATCTATCGAATGTGCTGTCTGCTGCCTTTAGTAGAGAATTCCAGATTAACCACCCTTACTGTGAAGAACCCTTTTCTTTCTTTAAGGTGGAATCTTTTTACCTCTAACCTCAAGGGGTGTCATCTTGTGCGTTGAAAACCTCTTGGCACAAAAAGCTCCCTTGACAAATCTTTATACTGACTCTAGCTGTATTTATATAGGGTAATCATATCCCCTCTTAGATGCCATTTTTCTAGAGAAAATAAGCTTAATTTGGTTAGTCTTTCCTCATAACTTAGCCCCTCCATTCCCCTTACTAGTTTCGTAGCCCTTCTCTGTACCTTTTCCAGCTCTAAAATTTCTTTTTTATGAAGTAGTGCCCAAAATTGTACTCCATATTCCAAATGAGAGCGTACTAGAGATTTGTATAGTGGCAGAATTGTATTTGCTTCCCTTGCTTCTATACCCTTCTTAATACATGCTAATATTTTACTTGCCTTTACAGCTGCTGCTTGGCATTGAGCACTGTTACCTAGGTGGTTGTCCACAAGCGCTCCCAAATCCCTTTCAATACCTGATACCGCTATATTTGCTCATTAAGATCATAAATTGATTATTTTTCCTTCCCGGGTGAATAACTTTACATTTATTCGTGTTAAATTCCATCTGCCACTTAGGTGCCCATTCCTCTAATTTATGTAAATCCCTTTGGAGGGAAAGTACAACATTATCTGATTTAATTTCTTTGCACAACTTCGTGTTATCAGCGAAAATGGAGACAGTACTTTCCATCCCACCTCTAAGTCATTAAAGAGGAGAGGACCTAGTACTGAACCCTGAGCAACCCCACTTAACATATTAGTCCAATCGGAGTATGTTCCATTTACCACAACCCTTTGCTTTCTCTCGATCCATGAGCAGATATGTACAGCAATTCCTGTATCCCTTTTTTTGCACAATAGTCTCTCATGTGGCACGGTGTCGAAAGCCTTTGCAAAATCCAAAAAGAGTTGCCTTGATCCAGGTTCCTACTAACCTCCTCATAGAAACTAATTAGATTTGTTTGACATAACCTATCCCTCATAAATCCACGCTGACTCTTACTTATAATCCTGTTCAAATAGACATATTCTTGTATATTATCCCGTATTAACCCTTCTAAAAGCTTTCCCACTACAGAAGAGTGTTTCTTCATAACACTGGCACTTGTGTTCATTCAACTCCCTGATAAGACTATAATATTACACTGGCATTACAATTATTAAGTTTAGTACCCTTACACAACAGCCATATTTATCATTACTTTAGCATTATGACTTATTTAAATTTCTATATTAACTTACACGTGTGATACATACTATAATTTTATAGTTTCAGAATGTTTTCCATCTCCCTGCTGTTTTTCCTCACACATGCACCTCATAATACCCCTGTCAGTACCTGTATCCGGGTTCCACACCATGTTCCCCCTGCCATTTCCATTGTATCCAATTACAGCTTTCAGTACTAGCATCTCTTGACCTTCTGGTATTTGGCACATCATCTGTACAAACATATATAACATTGAGAAATCAGTCCTTATGGTCTTCAAATGGATTTAACATTTACACAGAGTGATACACTTATCTAAAGAAGGTAACAATAAAACCTACTCCAAGAACAAAACCCACTTATTCTGGACTGGACACGATAACACAATGTTTATTTTTCATTCCATTTTTATACAAACATGGATACCTTCAAGGACTTTTCCAGTTGCAACATAGCTTGGAGCAAAGATTTTGTTCTAGGAGTCTCAATATGAGCAGCCATCTCCTCAGTCAGAAGTGTTAAATCAATATATTTAATTAAAGGACCACAGCAATGTGTCAATTAGTGTTGGTAATTCTTATTTACTCTTGATTTAATTTACCTTCTTCCTTTTTAGCCCATTATTTTAATACTGCATTGATCATGAATACAATTTCTATCTAATTATTTATAATTTCCTATCATTTGCCTTTCTCTGGATCAATTAACAATAAATCTGCATACTGCAGATCCGAGAAGATCTAAAAAGGTTGAACTTGATGGACTAAAGTCTTTTTTCAACTTAAATTACTATGTAACTATATAATAAGAATATTCAATGTTAAATTAATTTTCAAAGTTTACAGTATGAGCATCCATCAGAGTGTTTGTCTCCATCTGATAAGGTCTAAAGCGTTTTAAGAAGAGTCTGATATAATTAAAGAATAAACAATTATTGATAGCCTGTCTCAACAGCAATAGATCGTTGCCAAGGGAAACCTCTTTAATACAACAGGCCTCCAGCCAATGGAGGTTGCTATGTTTGTACACTTTACTGTTGGTGAATTCCAGCAGCGGAGTATGAACTTTGAAATCCAATTCAATGTTGCTTTTTTAGATCACTGAATAAGAATTGTATTAAATGATCAATGCATCTAGCTCTTGTTGTTAGGGCACAACAGTGTTTCTTTAAAGTTATTGGGTAACATTTGTAACATAAAAAGGCAGGTTTTACCAAATGACTTCACTTTAGTACAGAAAACAAACAAACAAACAAACACATGCTACTAAAATGAACCTCTCTCTCTCATTTTCAAATGTTTATGAATTAACAGAATTATGGAAAATATTCACATGACACAGTATATATAACAGTTATGCATTCTAGAGGGAGATGTAAAAACCTACAATAGCCTACTACTGCTCTATTTACAGAGGATGGATTATTAAAAATTAAAGCCTGTAGGTTTTAGTATAGAATTAATAACAGTAATGGAATTCATACATGTGTTGCAGAAAATTATACAAATATCCTTACATTTTTAGCATATATATATATACATATATATATATATATATATATATATATATATATATATTGTGATCGTTTGCTCCTTTGAAGTATGACAAGCAAGTGGAGTATGGAGTTCGTGTCAGAAGTGAAGGAGTTAAACTTCTGAAGAACTCCTAATTGGAGCAACTGCCCTTTAAAAGCCTGAAAGCAGACCTAGAGAGGGAGGTGTGGCCGGCTAGGCTCTGTGCACGTTGTGTGCTGCTGGCAAGAAGCAAGCCACAGAGAGCGGAGACTGATTCCTGTGTGGAATTGCAGTGGGCTTTGTGAACCCGGATTTACCAGGGAATGCGAGTACTGGACTACAGAAAGAAGTGTGTGCTGTCTTGAAGTCGTTGGACTAACAGAGCGGTCAGAGCACCTACACCGTCAGGAGGTGAAGCTACAAAAGCACCCAGTAAGTGAATGACAGACTGAGGAGGATTCCCAGGCAGAGTAGCCTAAAAGAGACAAGGTCAATGCTAGTGAGGAGTCTGGGAGTTGCAGCTTGCAAGAGAACATTGTCAGCTGGGTGGACTGCTATAAGAGAAGCTTGTGTGAAAGTTTGCTCACACAGATATCAAGGATTAGCTGCTGTTGGAGCAAAGCCAGCCCTGCATGCTAATTGTGGAACTCCTGGATGTAAAGGTACCATTGCAGAGTCTGATAACCCCAGGGAGAAGTCTGTGTCGTTAAACAGATTTGTAGCCTTCACCATAGGACGGTGCTAAGGGTCCCTGGAGGTTGGGGTATCTGGAGAGTAGGGCGGGCCAGAACCCCACCCTATGGTATGAAGTAAAGACGACGGTCTACCGAGTGAAGACTGCTAATAATAAGAGACTGTTTATTTGTTTCCTGGCCACAAGGTGGCACTATCACGAGTCAAAGGGACTATTTGTTTCCTAGCCACAAGCTGGCATTTTCAACCAAGTAAGAGACTGTGTGTTTCCTAGCCACAAGCTGGCATTTTCAACAAGATAAGAGACTGTTGTTTCCTGGCCACTAGGTGGCACTCTCACCAGTCTCCCAAGCTTAAAAGACTGTTGACAAGCTGGCCACAAGGGGGGCAGTTCCCAAGTTAAAGGACTGTTTGGATATACCTGGCCACAAGGTGGCATTCTCCCACCTCGCAGAGACAAAGTTATTTATGTTTCGTTATTTTAAGCAGAGCTACTGCTTCAACTGTTAATTTCCGTTTTGCAAATAAACCAATTTGCTGCATTTGAAGTCGGTGTCAGCCCTTTATTTTAGAAACCAGCGCTATACGCGGCCATCCTGATCACAATATATATATATATATACACACAATTAGCCCTCTTTCCAATTATGTGTAATATTTGGCTGGCTGTGAACCAGTAATTCTCCATTGCAAGATATTAGGTATGAACTAGTTAAATACATCTGACCCATGACATAGCGATTTCATTTAGAGACAGTACACAAGCAAATATGTTTTCTCTTTCATATACAAGACCATGATTCAAGGATGATCATGACATCAGATCTGTCACATGTGTTGTGCGCATCTAGGGGCAAGTACTAACTGCATGAGCTGCACATGCACATTACCTATTGGATATTATATGTAAATAAAATGTGACTGGTTGTTGGTGGGAAATGCCATGTTTGTTTATGGGGGAAAAATATGGATTAGTTCATTCTTATGTAAACAAATACAAAAAAAAATTATGTCTGCTGATTTTCAGGCACTTGCAATTCAGTAACTGAGTGAGTTGGTGCCAGCCATGTTGGTTGTTACTAATCCACATTCTATTTTTTTCTAAATAAACTCACAATGAGAAATAAACAAAGGACTATGTTTTTTCTTGGAGAATGTCATGCCTGTCAGTGGGAAGTGGGGTAAGTATCAGAGAGTTTTTTCCCAACACATGCTTGATATAATAGAAAATGAAAAATACAATTCTACTTTTCATCCAGAAAGGTAATAGGATGAAAAGAGTTTCCTATAAGATCCTTGTCTTTTGTAAATTTGTAGTTGCTTTTTGTCATGGCTAAAGCATGCCAAGGCACCAGCTGTGCAATACCTTACAGACTGATGCCCTCAGTCTTATAAGATAGGCTTATTGTGCCAGGGGTAATTGATTGGTCTGTTGTTGCTAAGAATGTGGTATAAATATGTCTGATGGTTTCAGTAATAAAGATGTTATACTGGTTCACATAATTAATGTGTTCATTTCGTTGTTGATGCTGGTTCCTGGAGTAAGTTCTTTTCAGAACTTAGAAATATTTGTATGCTATACAAGACCACAGACACCTCTCAGTCTAACCCAAGGGCTGAAAGTTCTTCCTGCTGTACAGAGGTAAAATGAACGGGTCACACCTGTGGGGAGAGGTTTGGGCAATAAGCTCTTATCATCCCTTATTCAACAAACAGGTTGTTACACTTTTTTTTTAAGTAGTAGTAGTAGAGGTGATCAAGATAAAAATCAGAAATGCAGGTTCCTTACCTTGGAGGGGCAGGAAGTTTTGAAGCGAGTGTTAAAATGTGTGTAGGAATCAGGACATGGGACACTTTGAGGAGAAACTTCCACTTCTGAGAAAAGAACAAAGATAGGCAAGATAATTATGATTCTTAACTTCAACTGTCATGCACCACCATTGGATGCTTCTAGTACCTGCGTCAATATTACACAATCTTCAAGAGAAATGATCAGTCCAATTTATTAGCACCCAAGAAGAGGAATGTTACAGACCGCGGTGACACATAGTATAACAATGTAAAAAAAAAAAAAAGTCATATGGCCAGTGAGCAACCCGATTACGAAATTCATCTGCACAGAAGATGGAGGTTTAGCAATCTGATGGGTGACATATTAGTTCAAACTGGTTTATCATGTTAGAAATAAAAGGTAGGGAGGGCTTTCACAAAACTGGATTTGTGTCCTCTGCAATTTCTGATATTCAATTGAGTTTCTTTTTCAAGCTGTATATATCACTTAATCCATGGAAGTGTACCAAACTTCTTGGGCTTGTAAGTTAATGGTAAAACACAATGCTACCATCAGTCGTGTTAATGCTAGCATATCCGAGAATAAACTTGATTAATCTTAAATCTAATATGTTTATTTGTTAGGCATGGTCTATTTTTTTCATACTTTTAAAATTGTTAGATTGTTTTCCACTTGGACAGAGTAGTTGCTCTCCTACCTGTTATAGGAGGTAGATAAGACATGTAATTATTGGCCCCGAACCATGATGTCACAGGTTGGGTGTCAATGGGGCAGCTGCAAGGAGGTTTTTACCTTCAAAACCTCATGTGAACAACAGGGTCTGAGCAGAAGGACACCATAGCCCTGTCTGCTTCTAAGCTCCATGATGGTCAAGCCAGCAGGAGAGTGCCTTTGAACTTGTGTTTGCCAAGCTGGCCACATCCCCTGATAAGGCAGAGAGGTGGACAAAAGTAGCTCTGCTTGGGTGGAAAACAGACAGACAATTTCAAATGAAGAAAAATATATATAATTTTTATATTTATTAGAATAGAATTTTGCTCAAACACTTTACTTTGAAATGAATTACAGTGGTCCTCTAACAGATTTAAAGCTCTGCAAATAAATGGCCTAAAAGACATTTTTGTGAAAATCTTAGTGTCTTAAATGTATTTCAGATCTTTGGGGGGGGGGAGAAACTAAATAGGGTAAAGAACTAGCCAAGCTACAGATTCATATGAACTAAAGGTTGAAGTCTTGGGGCCCTATTAATGTCTCCAAATTGTATTTTCTGAAGCCCGTAAAAGGAGCCCGCGAAAGCTACAGTTATTAAATGGTCTTCTTTGAGCTACCCGCAAATGAACTGCGGGTTACAGGCTGAAAATCCCTATGGGCTGTCAAAATCTGAACTCTGACCCAGCTAAGTGTTTGATCTTTCAAGCCCGTAAATGTAACAAAATCGCAAATAGCTATTAAATTGCTACAAGTCCTTAAGCCTGCAATTGTTTTCACACCCGCAAATGGCAAATATAGCCAAAAATCCTACGGGTACTAGAGAGGACTCGCAAGGGGATCAAGCTCCTGTCCGTAGGAATGTAAAAGCAAATATAAAACACTACTGTATTTTAAAATTACAGGGAAAGGGATGTTAGGTATTAAAATTAATAGCACAACATTCCGAAGCTCGCAAATATGCAATAGAAAATATTTGTTTTATGTTTAATTTCTATGTTATATTGATCCTGACAATCAATAGAACTCACATGGACTAGAATATTATATTTATTGATTTTTTTCATATTGCATTATTTCTGGAGTGCGGGTCCGATCGAAACTCAGACTTCAAAACCCTAAGTGATTGAAATCCAACCTCCATGTTTTAGTGACGTAATGATGTCTCTTACTATTGGCTCTGTCTAAACCCATAGACATGGTCACGCCTGGAAATGCTACGTGCCAAAGCATGGTTTATGGATTTGGATTGCGGTCATGTCGCTGCGGCCTTTTATAATTTAATCGCTCTGTAACTCCTGCAAATTTTAAGCCTGCAGACATACGGGCTGGAACATGATAAATAACTTAATAGGGCCCCAAGTACATATGTCCTATAGGATAATGAATAGACTTCCCAATACCTCAAACCCCTCAATATTAGTGTTTTAATAATAAAAATAAAAAAATGACTCCGCAACATATTACATTTGCATAATTAGCCACTGTATTTATAATTTTGTAAAAATCATGCTTTTGATGTTTTCTGTGTCTGCCTGGCATATCGTATTGTTTCTTTTTGGATTCCTCATTTAGTGATATGTTTTTTCTATATGGCACAATGCTTTTAACATAGGAAAAAGTGCCTTTATCTACCGACTGTGCTAATTAAAGCTATGTATGTGTAAGCTGTATGTATCAGGACACAATATTATGTTCATATCTACCTTCTCCTAGAGCAGCATTGGTGCCCTTGGTGACCCAAGGCAGATTGGTTCGGTTTGGCTGACACTCTATGATGACCAGAGAGGACTCTCCATCACTTCCAGCAGCATCATTTCGACCCACGCCTATGATGGATCCATCCTCTGTGTCCTTATCCACAACCTGCTCCCCTTCATCAGATTCTGAAAGTAGGTCTTGAAGAAAAAAGGGAGAGAAAATAACGATATTATGTTTCTCTAGTATGAATGAACATGTAATATTTACTTATCAATAAATGCATCTACTTTCCTTTTGGTCCTTTGCTATGAAAAACAACAATATTTAATAATAAAATACATTTTAATATTTATAACTTGGAAACTGAGAACTTTCAACATGGCTAGAAAGCATGTATACTTAGTTCTACACATAATCATATATATATATATATATATATATATACACACACCGTATTTATCGGCGTATAACACGCACTTTTTCTCCCTGAAAATAGGGAGCAAATTATAGGTGCGTGTTATACGCCGATATTCATTCTAACCCCCCCTCTCAACCTAAACCCCCCCTCCTCAACCTAAACCCCCCCCCCTCCTCAACCTAAACCCCCCTAAATAACTCCCCCCTCACTTACCTGCTTCTGTTCCGGCCTCCACTCCGGTCCGCTCCTTGACCCGGCGCGCTGTGACGTCACATGTGCGCCACGTCATTAGCATATACCGGGTGCATGCTAATGACGTGGCGCACATGTGACGTCACAGCGCGCCGGGTCAAGGAGCGGAGCGGAGGCCGGAACAGAAGCAGGTAAGTGAGGGGGAGTTATTTAGGGGGGGTTTATGTTGAGGAGGGGGGGGAGGGGTTTAGGTTGAGGAGGGGGGGAGGGGTTTAGAATGAGGAGGTGGGTTGAGGAGGGGGTTGAGGAATGAGGATGGGGGGGCTGAGGAGGGGGGTTTGAGGATAGGGGGGTTGAGGAAGGAGGATGAGGGGGTTTTGAGGATGGGGGGGCTTGAGGAGGGAGGTTGAGGATTTTGCTTCAAAGTTCTCAAAGTTCTTTATTTGATTTTTTTCCCTGAAATTTCCTTCATAAAATGAGGTGCGTGTTATATGCCGATAAATACGGTATATATATATATATATTTACTACTTCAATGCTTCCTTTGCACAGAAAGGATATATTCAAATCCAGGCCTGGGTGCGGCCCTCCAGGACAGAGTTTGGACACCCCTGCCTTAAATAGTGCTTTAATAGTTAGGTGATAGCAATCATCTGTAAACAATGCGGCATAACTATAGATTGCAAGTTAAAAACCTGTAAAATGTAAAGGCAGAAAAAAAGTCAGCCATTTATAATACCTGACCAATAGCTGCATAAGTAGGCAAAAAAAAGAGACAAAATTGAGAAAAAAAAATAGGTGATCAGCAAATGTTTTAGACCGATTCACAGGCTTTTTATAGCATACAAAATATGTATTAGTCTTGAAAGCTTGCAGTGTTCTATAATGCAATTGGATACATTAGTATAAAGAAAACAATAATAATAAATACAGACCTGTGTGGCCCATCCGGTGAACAGGGCTAATATCAAATCGAGGTGGTGAGGAAACACAAGGTCGAGGGGCTGGACCACGTGGCATGCCATTAGCGATGAATGTGGAGTCACGTCTCTGCACTGGATCTGCTAAATGTGAACATTTATGGTGAGCGCTTCCAGCACTAACTCCAATAACCAACAGTGTTACATTTTACAAATTACACTTACCTGCACTGGAGTGGAGCGCAGAGGGCAGAGATGGAAGACTGCTAATGATACAAAAAGCAATAATGATTTGTTTCTCTCTTGTGTAAGCGAGAGTAGAGAAAGAAAAAATATCTTTCAATTCAAACAGGACATGCATGTGACAGCAGGAAAAGAAAAAGTGAAGCAAAAGAGGACAAGACAATAAAAAGAAGAGATGTAGGAGTAGATAAAGGAAAAACAGAAGAAAAAATAAATATGTAAGTAATATAAAAGAAAAAAGGCAAATCTGTAAAAAAGCAAAGCAATAGGGGGATGAATACAAAAAGACGTATTAAGGAAAAGTAGAGACATTTGTATGGTGATGATTTACTTTGTAACTGGGGCTTCAAGATCTGGAGCAGCTAGAAAATCCCAAATAAAAATAGCATCTCCAGCACTGATCACACATTGTTGGTCTGGAGCGAAATCCACCTGCTGTACGGCCTCCGAGTGTCCAATGAAAGACTGAAATAAGAGCACAATTCAAAAATACGCATTTCAGAATACAAAACTTCCTACAGCACCATCATAAACCCTCAAATCTAATGAAAGAAAATGGATGGCTACAGCAGTAAGATTACATATTTCAAATGTATTTATGCATTTTGGGAAATATGGTGCACACAAAACTCTATGTCTTACCAATGATCTATAAAATACACTAACTAGCCCAATAAAGGACTATTAGAAGGTATGTAATTGTTCCACTTACAGGACCATGGAAAGCATTTCCTTTTTATACTTGATCTAAAAAAGGTAGTAGATAAAATACACACTGTGTTTTATTTAAAATGAAAATTCTGGGGTAGAATAAACAATTTCCAATATATAATTGCCCTTGGGGGCTTATTGCGGTCAGCCAATGTGTAGAAATAAAGCTAGCTGTATGAAATCCATAGACACAGGTACATGCTCATTTAAATATATTATAGAAAAACAATTGTGTCCCATGTGCCTTTAATTCAAAGTATTTATGGGCAGCAAGAAAATTGCAAAAGCAAATTAGGTTTGTAAAGGTTGGCTAAATAGAATGTGGTCAATGTGAGACCTTCACCTAACACTGCATTCATACATACTATAAAATAAAGCAAAGTATTACTGAAATCACAAGTGTTTGCAGCATTGAGTTGCAAGTGCTTTAGTTTGCATTCAACTGCATGAAATTAACAAACTACAATGAGGAGATAGAAGAGAAAGTTTAAAATATAGAAAATGACAAGCAAAAGACAGGGCGAAAAATAGGAGTAAAGAGGAAGGGGGTAGATAGAATAGAAAAGAATGCATCAAGAGAGCTATGGAAGAAGCAGAGATAAAGAAGTCCAAAGATATGATCACTCAAGCAAAACAGGACAGAAAGAGTAACAGACTGGAAACGAGAATAGAGCAGAAGGATATTGCACAACCATGCAGGACTTATCTATATATGGAGACATCCAGTTTCAGCTGATATGATAATGTTGTGTGTTATTCAACCCCCAAATGTAGAGGATAGTTCTTATAGTACCTGAGGACGGGGGATTTCTGACTGCCGGTTATCCCAGACCTTGATGGTTCTCTCCCCAGCTGTCAGTAGATACTTGGCATCTTCACTAAGTGCCAGTAAGGAGCAGCACTTTTTGTGTATCTGATTCATCTGAGAAAACAGAAATTGAGACAATGTTACAACTTCATAATTACACAGCCATTTGTATTAAATTACAAAGTTTATATCAAAAGTAAAAAAATTACAATATTTTTTTCATTGGCTTACACTAAATTAATTTTACTGTCAATACTGTTATTATTTAGACTCATCTGAACATCTCAAAACGTAGCAATGTAGGGTTCGCAGCATAGAGAACTGCAGGCAGGCAAATTGATGCCGTCTTAGCATGTAGGAAACCGGAGGGTAAAAATAGTCCTCACCTGAGATAGTGATTTTGGCGAATGTACAAATTAGCAACTTAATATGCTAATAAACCACACTGGATATTCCAAACAGTGTAAATTGTAGGATCCATTTAGACTTTTTGATTAAATGAGGGGCATCAGGGGCTTTTCAATAATAAAATGCAATAATATATTACCAAGTTAATGTTTCAACCTCTTTTTGTCAGTGGAGTGGGCTGACTGACAGCTCAAAGTGGCAAACCTCAATCTAATTTTACTATAGAAAATGTATTTAAAATAAAATAATAACCTTCAATGGATAATGTACCTGTTATTACCAATAGTGTTAAATGATACCATACTTTGAATCGCCACGGTGCTAAATTAAAATGAAAGGGTATTTTTTAGTTTATGGTCTCCTAACCTCTTTAGTGAGACGCCCAGTCTTGGGGTCTAGCCATAGGATCTTGTTGCCAGAGGTGGACACCAGTAGGTTGTAAGGACGCAGAGGGGAGAAGGTGAGGCTCAGGGCACAATCCAGGCTGGTGCTGTCTAAATCCAGGATACTCACATCTACCCGGAGGAGCTATGGATAGGGGATGAAAATAGGAAGTAAAAACACCCATAAACTAACAGAAGAGAAAATGTGTCAGCATTAGCATAGAATGTCGAAAATTAAAAAGTATGGAAGTCTAGCTGCTAATCTCTATAGAGCTGATGTTGCACGTAACCTATGGCTTGGGAATTACAATAATACTGCTTTAGGAAAAAAAAACAAGCAGCAATGTAATACATTTAATAAAATACCCATATAAACAATTTAATAAGCAACATATGCTTCCACAGTAGGAGACTTTCAATGCGGCTTTATTATGAGGTAGTATAAGATAGTGCATATGAGAAAATATCACCATTCTAGGGATAATGTGTCTAGAACTGACAACATTATTCAAAAAATACGAGAAAAAAAAAAAAAGAATCAAACTGTTTGTCATTCTCTGAATTAGACTAGAATTCACATTTAAAAAAAATCTAAATAATCAGCAGCATTAATGAGGATATGTTCACCTCATACAAATTACTTGTATTTATGCAAAACCAACACAAAATGAGAGATTTCCCTCATTAACTGGTGTGCATTTATTTTTCTTATCTTCCTAATACAATTTAATCCTTTTACTGGTTTTAAACTGCACACACAAATAACTGATTGTAGTGATCATAAAGGATATGGTTTGTTTTGTTTGTTTAATAATTTAACAATCAACTGTTTGAAGAAGAAGAAAAAAAAAAAAAAAAAAATCAATGTAGCTTCCAAAGCTTACATTTGAACGTTAGAGGTGATCCTGGCAGCAACACTTAAAATCCAATGCAATTTTTAAACGCTACACTAAAGGTTTGTCTTCAAATACTGATTGTTAGTCAGTTACTAAAAAAAAAAAAACAATTTAAACACTACAGTGACCCTTTAAATTAAGATTTTATTTCATGAATAAATTGCCTTTTTATAATGAAAAAACTCAAATTAGTAAAACTAAAAAATGAAAATATATATACTTTGTTTTTGTGCATAAGGTGATCTGAACAGTCCACGATTAATAGCAACGTTACCTCATCCAACGACCGGCCATCCATAACGGTCACTGTATACTCTGTGGGACCAATAAAGGCGAGGAGTCGGCCATCACTGCTCAGAGACAGAGCTTGAGGGCTCCTCTCTGAGTCCTTACACACAACATTTCCTGCAGATATAAATAACATTGTTAGTGGAGTTAAATGACAGCTGTAATTACTTAACCACAGGAGCTAGATGTTTTATCTTGTCACAGATCATTAATAAGATCATATTCAGTGATAAAAAAATAAATTATATTCAATATAAAAAACATACTTGCAGACTCAGGGGGAGACAAGGGGAGAGGCGGCTTTAACTGGAAGGCATCTGCTAAATTTTCAGGCACAAACTTGTACTAGCAACATGCTCTCCATTGATTGGAGAGTTGCTGTATTAAAAAGTATTTGCTGTGGGGCAATCTATGAATCATTGTTTGACCGCTTATCTATCCAGAATATTCTTAAAGCCCTTTAGACCTACCTCTCAGTCAAACCCTCAACACCCTCCAATTGATGACCTTATCAGAATAATACTCAACTGCAATTATAAATTATTAAATACACATCTTGTTAATGATCAATACATAATTAAATATCTGGATTGTCTTGCTAAGGCATTACAGTGCTCCTTTAACTTATAAGGGGCTGTGATGCGTTTTTAAGGACTTTCTTTAGAAAGGAAAGACAAATTAAAAACAAAAACAAACAAAGGACAAGAGCAAATCAAAAGATAGTATGAAAAAAAGTGTAATGATAAAATAAAAAATACAGTAGATAAATCAATGGAGAGATCATTGTTTCTTATTAAAGAACATTCATAACCAATTACCCAGCACACGCACGACATGCTGCTCTCTCGTTCCAATGTTGTACAGAGCCAGTGAACCTAAAGAGCACGAGCTGTACATCAGGCGCCCATCAGGGGAAAAGAGGAGGCCGGTGACTGCACCTCGATGCTGCCTGTACATAACATGAGAAAGGCTGGTTAGACATAAGAAAATAAAGCACCAGCAATATGCAGAGAGGACACTGCAGTATGTTTAAACTCTCCCCTTTAAGTGCTGCATTGTACTGGTGAGGTTAAAGGGACATGGAATTCATTAATCCTACCTTACATTAAACAGCACAGTTAAGATTTTTTTTTTATATATATGACTCCGTTATTCCACCGACTATCCTCCCTTAATGCTGCCTGGAGCCAACTGGACTCTGCAGGTTCTGAGTCGATCAAAAATCATAAGCGCCCTGCAAATGTCCATGAAGTCTATTTGCTTCAACAACAAAATGCCATCTATTTACTTTGGTTTCATCCCATAAGCTCAACAGACCACCTGTGAAGCTGAACTACATAGGTACTATCACCAAGGTAAAGTTGAGGGCTTTAAAAATGAACACTGTAGCACTAACAATTATGAAATAGTGAAGAGAATCAAATGAAAATGTATTTACAGCTTCTTCATTTTGATGGCTCTTCATGATCATGCAGCGTTCCCTTAGCATCACTTTATTACAGCATGCAGCTTATGACATACAGCAGTATGCAAGAGTTCAGAACAGCGTTAACAGTTCCCCCAGGAACCTGAATAATCTCAGTTGGGCTTCTGACACTTTATTTTCAAATTATGCATACAGTTTAGCTAAAAGGCCAAGTGCTACAGTGATATACCAATATACTTTATAAACCAAGATAGATTAGTTGATTTTCCTATACAAAGGACAATTTAGGATTGCCCTCCTTTTGGGTGGGGTCAGAGTGATATAAAAGTGACTATTTCTCCTTTGGGACATTTAAAAGCTGAAAACAGACTGTACTCTTGAAACCTGTCCTCTTCCTTCTTATACACTTTGATGTTTCAATGGTTTTCCATAATTACATATTCTAAACCTTTTAATCTTAAAAATCCTGTCCTGAGTGGGCCAAGCACCCAGCAGAATAGAAAACAGTATTTAACAATTAATCGCATATTGCATATCAGAGGAGATCTTAAAAGGTTGAACTTGATGTGCTCAAAGTCTTTTTTCAATCTCAACTACTATGTAACTATTGACAGCCTGATTTGCGGCTTGAATTACTTCAGGACATGACCCCTCATAACATGAAATACCTTAAATTATCCAAGGATTTCTACATATGTTTACACCACACTTACTTGTGTTCTGCCTGCAGAGATGTAGCTGCAACGTCAAAGTATCTCACAACCCCACTACTGAATCCACAAGCGAGGGCCTCACATATAGGGTGAAAGGTCACAGTACAAGGGGTCTCATCATTGGCTGTGAAATCATACAACTGAAATGGAAAAGGAGAGCAGATTGTGTAAATCACATAGTACTTGTGCAATTACAAAATTCTCTTTCTCTCTCTCTCATTAGGAACTAGATGCAAAGTCTACACTTGACTTTCTGACATAGATAAGTGCTCCGTGACCATCACAACTCTCAAAACGATCCCATCTTGTGTTTCTGGATCTGCCTGTATCCAACACAACGTTATCCGAATCTCTGTGTACAGTCTCACCATCCTTCACTTGTGAAAGTTCTCAAATGGCTTTAAATACAGTGATACCTTGGTTCTCAACCTCCTCGGAATTCAACATTTTCGATACTCAACCTGTCTGGATGAACAAAAAACCTTGGTACTCATCTCATCTGTTAAAACCAATTTACATTACTGCTTATGGGAGTTTGGTACTTAACCTTTTTGGTACTCAACCTGCTAACTAACGGATTAATGTTGTGAACCAATGTACCACTGTACACAATGCTCTATAAATGCACATATATCCATTTTATTTTGTTTAATAAAGTTTAAGTTGCTGTGCAGTACACAGGAAAAAAATATGATGTAATTGTTTTAAAATGGCGCAATTGTAACTTTTTATGCACTCCAAGTGTCTAATTATGATCGCGTTATCCACAGTTTCATGGTATCACGCTAAATATTTAGAGCTCTCAGGTCCTGAAGGACCATAGATTACAAGCTTCTGATTAATGTTTATATACTCTCTTCACTGCATCAATACATTTTAGTTTTTTTCCCTTTGGTTTTAGTAAGCATGCAGAAAATGAGGATTTTGTTTTTGTTGTAGCAAATAGAGTACGCTAGCATTTGTAGAGTACTTGTGACTTCTAGTCCCTTTAGAAACTGCAGGCACATAAACACTGCTGGCAGCAGCATGGAATAAGTGTGCAAAATATCTTCTAAAATGGTAAAATATGTGTCTGTTTTAAAAATGTAAGGACGACTCTTTTCACTCAGTTTTTTTTATAGAGCAAAAAAATTATGAATCCAATGTCCTTTTAAATGAACCAGTGGGTAATATGAGTTAGTGTGTTGTGTGGACAGCAAAGACATTTATACCAGTACCTGCTGTAAAGAGCTAATGTCCCATATTCGGATAGTTTTGTCGATGGACA
Organism: Discoglossus pictus; assembly: GCA_027410445.1. Lineage (NCBI taxonomy): Eukaryota > Metazoa > Chordata > Amphibia > Anura > Alytidae > Discoglossus > Discoglossus pictus. The sequence continues at coordinate 47,572,855 of CM050172.1, read as the reverse complement.
CAGTGGCAAGATATGGATGTGAGAGGTGGGTGGAAAATGCAAGCAGGGAGTCTGTGTGTGAGCGCATTAGTGTTTGGTATCCTCGAGAGGGCACATCCAGGACTCCCAGCTCTCCACTTGAAGTGCAAGACAAAACACGCAGACCTTCTGGGCTAATTGACACACAACTCACAGCACCTTCATGTTCTGTAGATACAAAATCAAATCTAGTTAGTACAGGGCACGCTGCCTTGTGGGCACATGTTACGTGCGCGATGTCATGTGCGCGCGGACAAAGGCACGCTCCCACACTATGCGCGGAGAGCGGGTAAGTAAGGGGGGAGAGAGACCTGGCATAGGCAATACTGTTTTTATGCAAAGTGAAGTGCAAGAGTATGTAGGTTAATTAGTTAATACATTACAAATTGAAAGAAGCTATTGAAATATGAGACCGACAAGAAAATGCAGCATGATGAGAAAAGGTTCAGATGAGAGATGCATATAGTAAGAAAAGTACCTGCTTCCAGAAAGACTCCAGAGAAGTCCAGTGGCCACAGTCTCAGGTAGCCGTCTTCAGAACCAGTTGCACAAAATGTGGCAGAAAGACTGAGGCTATTGATGGCAATACCAGGGCCTGGAATGTTGTATGCAAAAGGGTAAAAAACAATTACAATGCAAAAACGCTAGTCTTGTACTGGTACAGCAACTTGCAGAAAGGCAGAACCCAAATGCTAGGATTTAAAAGACTTGCATCCATAGAAATGCATTAGAATAGAATAAGTAACGAATCGTAGGGATTACTTTAAAAAAAAAAAAAAAAAAAAGGGTTTTTTAAACAAGGAAGAAACTGCTAAGTGCATACAAGGACTATGCAACCCCAAATCTGGATAATGTTGTGTTAAAAAGTCACATTTATATCACATTACCCCTTGATGCGATAATGAGTAAAATGTTTTACACATAAACTTTAAACTATTGTATTACCGTAATTTTCTTTTGTTCCTAAAAGGACTAGACATTTTTGAGAGCCTTTGTTATTCAGAATACATTGCTTTTCAGTTCTTTCGACAGTATTTGGCTATCAATATTCACTTAACAAAATAACTAAAATAGATGAGCAAGTCCCAGTACGACAATGCCCCCTAAAGCTACTTAAAGACAAGAACGCCATGATGAAAGAACTCGGCAAAAGTAGATTCTGCAAAATGTAAGATTTTCTATAAAACTTATTTCATGGTAATGGCTTGTATAGGTGTTAATATTGTTAGTTTGTTACATACTTCCAAAAACTACAGGGTATATTTAAGTTTTGGAGGCAGCAAGTTGCTCAGAGCCCTTTAAAGCAGTCTTAAGGGTAATACAAGTCAGAAAGTCTTCTCCTTACCTGTAGTGAAGGTTTGCTTCTCCCTGTGCTCGCTGTGTTGGTTTTGACTCGGCTGCAGGCGCCGCACATTACACAAAACCATGTTCTTATAATCTATTTCCAGAATGTGTCCACCGCGGCTGCACACGTAACTAAGACAAGATAAAGGATGTGAAAACGGCTTGGAATGAGAAGAGAGAAAAAAAAAAAAAAAAGAAGGAATAAACAAAAAAGAACCACAAAACAAAAACTAAACAACATAATACAATGCAAATAAATCTGAAAGGAAAAATAAAAAAAGTGAAATGATAAAAAGAATGAAATGGGAGAACAGAAAGACAAAAAGAATTTGAGACAAAATAGAGGCCAAAGCAGCAAAGGAATTGCTTATGCATATTTTATCATAAACATAAAAAGGCATTAAATCATAGTTAAATGAGTGTAAGTGGTTGAAATAAGGACAGCACAGGCTTGCCGGTTATTACTTGCTGCTAAATTCTGTATCTTCAATGAAAACTAGAATAGGAAGGTTACTGACCAGCTTTGTGTCATTGTTTTTATTTTTTTGCTGGTTTTCCTCTGGGTCTATTATCAATTAATAGATCACATATTGCAATCATTTTGGGCGTTTTAAAAAGGTTGAACTTGATGGACCAACAGTCTTTTTTTGTACCTCAATTATTACTATATAACTATCAAAAGTCCAAAGGACAGGAAAAGATTATTAGAGTGCTAAATGTGGAGATGAAAAAAAAAAAAAAAAAAAGAACACAAAAAGAAAATATGCAAACATACAAATGGCCTTGCTATGGAGGTTTTATTTCAGTCATGGAATTTGGTATGTGCTAGTGGACATGAAAGATGGAAAACTACAGAAATAAAATACAAGAAAGTGAAGTATTTTAAAATGCACTCTACATAAAGGATAGCGCCATTTCATCGAAGCAATAGTTTTAGGTTCACGCCCTGCACAGATTTTACATTACATTTTTATCAGCTACGCTAAATACAAATAAACTGCAGAAACTTACAGAGTTCGGTCTTCTAGTTCTCTCTCAGGGGAGTGACCAACTTCGAATGCCAGATCTGTGAGTTCCAGTGTGTGATAGTCCCCCAAATTGACCGGGCAAGAGCGCAGAGTTCCACCGCGCACCCGCCAGAGGCGCACATTATCCCTGCCACATGAGACCATTCTATATAGAGATAGACAAGTGACATCTTAGTATAAAAATCACATTCATTGTTGTCCAAAAGTACAAATAACTGGAAACAAAAGTAATTTGCATTTACACACAGATAAGATACCTTTTGGCCAGGGCCCAATACTTTTACACCAAACTTAGGACAAAGCTAGACTACATCTGACACATTATTAAAACAAACAAATTGCATTCTCCTAAAATATTAGTCTGATGAATACAATTATAACATGTTTTATTACTGCTACTTTTCAGCCAACGCACCAAAATGCATGTGTTCATGCTGATTGAAAGTATCCAAGTTTTCCTACCTTGTGTCATCAAAGAATGCAATCTTCATGACCTGTATGTCCACATCTGTATGAGCTTTAGCCAAGACCACCACCTCCCCACCTCGGCTGGCCTGAGAGGTGTTCCACACAACCACCATCTGCAATAGAACATAAACAAAAACAAACAACAAAGTCACAAAGATATTTCAGTTTACACATGGTTTATAAAAACAACTAAAGACCAAAAAAGCTAATCTAGACAATACACTGTGTATCACTTCACCTCTTACAAAAAAAAAGATGTTCAACTACTGATATTCTCCAATACGGTAAACTGGTTATTGTATGGAACATATTAAATTGTATAAATACTTACACTCTTTCCATGTCCATCCTTCCCAACACCACACAAAACGGAGCCACTGTGGGAGAAGCTATACAAAGAGAAAAGTTTCGTTAAAAGACCATTGTAGTTAGGGACAGACTTCAAATGTTTTTTTAAGTTTTTAACAAACTAATAACATTGGCAGATATTTAAATCATGAGTATAAAAGCATTTTATTTTGTATAGGAAATCATAAAAAAAATAAGAGACTTTGCATGTGTAATGGAGACTTCCATCTTGGACTGGTATTCTGACTGTAGCCTGAGGGACTTTTTCATCTATCTGGTCCTATTGTCAAGTGACTATTCCTATTGACAAATCTCAACAGAACTAAACAGATATGTAATCTGAATCCAAGGTTCCTCCCAAGTGTATAATACTGTTAGTAACAAAACCCTTATAAATCATTTTGCCTGCTATCAATTCACATTCTTCATGAGCAAATTAAAATCGTACACTTCAGTGATCCTTTAAATACACTTTGGTTACTGCTAAGATTGAGGCACTAGAGTGCTATGCAGATAGGATCTAATAATGATTGATATCACCACAATAATGTACTGAGGAATATCCTACTATAAACGTCCCACACTACTATTGGCAGCATACTTCTACATCTAGCTCCCATTGAATGAAAACATGCTTGGATTTGCATACATGATTAATTCCCATTTCTGTGTTTAGGGAGTTAAGCAGTGGGTACTGCATTTGAAGTAGACATTGGTTTCTTGCATTAATATTATCCAGCATTAACCTGAGGCAGGAGACAGAATGAGCATGTGTTTTGAACATGGCAAGGCAGCTGCCCTTCTTAAAGTGCCAGAGTCGAACCATGCCGAGAGAGCCCGTCTGTGCGGAGGCCAGCAGTGTACAGCTACCATTAAAGGCCAGAGAAGACACCTGTAATAAGAAGAACAAGAAGACCATATCTAATACCCACAATGCAATTTATGTACATTATCCCTTTAAGACACTCCAGTCAGGACTGATGCACGGCTCTGCTTAGCATTATATTAAAAAAACAACACCCATAAGTTACTAAAGGTTAAAGGGATGTTTAAGTGAGCTGGGTTTCAAATGTTTCCTAAAATAAAAAAGCTACTGATTAGTAGAAAAATATGCATTATATTGAAAAGTTGAATGTACTTACATATTTATATGCTAGATATGGATATCTGGATGTGCACACCCATAGAAAGCTTACTTAAAATGTGTACCCTGCAGGCTACAGTGTGTGACCTCTAAAGGAAATGATGGTTTGTGGGGTCACAGCTGAAGTTGCCCATAAGGAGACAGGCAGAGAGAAAAAAAAAAACAGACAGCAACTGCCAGATTGTGATACAAATGTTTCAGTCTTTATTTCCTCCTGATTGGCCAAAACTATTTTTCAAATTGTATACCAGTTTCGCCTGGGTTTGGAGGGTGTTAACCCTAAGTTTCAACTGACAGAAAATAAAATATATTTTGCTAACTTCAAGGTAAGTGTTTAAATGCTTATTTTGGTATTTTTTCATGCACTACTAATTTTCCTCTATGAGATGCACTCATAATCCAGCTCACATACATATCCCTTTAATACATGAATTCTGTAAAAGCCAAGAGTATGTAAGATAATCATAAATGATGTAGTAAAGTTTGCTTTTCTAACTGTGGTTCTTCACATTTGGAGTTTACTTTTTACTTTAGTACGCGTTGGTTTATAAGTATATATTTTTTTTACCTGTAAACCAATCTTATTGTGGCAGGACTTAGGCTCAAATGTAGACAGAACAAATAATAAAACCAATAGATTATGTCATATAAACAGCAAACTCCTCTTTTCTACAAAGTTCATTGTGATCCATCCATAAAAGAAACATAGGAATCGGTCCATATCATCATTATTTGACTCACCTTGTCTGTGTGCCCTAAAAGAAATCTCTGCTCTCCGGTTTCCACCTTCATAACTATAATAACTGCGTGACAGGGATATACCACCGAGCAGCCTGTGTGAGTCCATAGCGCCTATGCAATAGCAGAAAGATTGATGAAATTAGTCCTCTGTGCAATTATGTAGAACTGGAGAGCAGGAACATATGCTGGGAACTAGTTAAAAGGTGCATTGAAAGCATTTGGCCTTTGCTGTATCTGACTGCAGGTATTTGATAATGTAAAATGCCATTTTATTCATTTTCTAAACCTGCTATAAAAATGCAGAAAAAAATTATGTTTAACTGATCTGCCAATGAAAATGTTAATATTTCATGCAAAATATAACTTTGTTAATGTATAAAGCTGCTCTTTTAGATTGAAAGAACTGTGTTCCACTTCCCTTTAAAGCACAACAGGAAAACATTTTATGTGTCAATGTGTGTCAAAGGAAGGTCTCTGAAAAGAATAAACTCATTTAATATTTTCTTGCCTTGGGGTCTTGCCCCTCACAGCCAATGAACAATATATAGCTGTCCGAGTCATACTTGTTTGCCAATGAGACCTACATAATGCAGTATGCTCTTTAATGACATTTAGACACCTTTTATTTAAACCGGGTTGGTTATAAAAAATGCAAATCATGCATGCAAATCGCGTTTTTCAGGTACTTATAGAAGGAAAAACATTGATTGATAGTGTTAATATGAGTTGAAATAGGACCTAAAGACAGTAACCTCAAATATATTACACAGAGCACAATACTGTGATTAGTATAAGTTGCTGTATTTTTTTTAATGAGAATCATCTACTATAAATAAAGGACTAGTGACTGCAAGAAGAAGATTAAACATGCAAAGGGGCACATTCCACTAAACCAGTTAATCCATGTGGCTCATATATCATAAACTAACCGAGCCAAAACCTTAATGCTTCATAAAATCACTGGGTTAAATAATGCTATGTATGTAATATAATTAAAATCTCTGGTAAAATGTTGGTTTATTTTGTAAAAAAATGTAAAATGTATACATGATGTAGAGTGGTTAGTAGAAAAGGATTTATTTATACAGTGCTTACACAGCGCTGGGTGCAACCTCCAAAACCAATAACGCTTTTTAATTTCAGGATTGGATCTGGAAGAAAATTCTAGAGAGAAAAAAAAATTAAAAATTACAAAAGTAATATTTTAGAAACAGTATTTCTGAAATAGTATTTATCTTTATACTAGACTCACCCTGCACCCAGCAGATACAGAAAATGTCTCCGGGCGGTCAGTCTTAGTGCACACAACCTGATAAAAACAATATAAAATGATATATCCATTCGCTTGTTATTATCCGTTATTTGTAATGCACAAACATGTTCTGTAGTGCTACACAGGGGTTAAATACAATGCAAAACAAAAACTAATGTTGATTCTTATGAGGGGTCTTCAGGGACTGCAATAACTAAAACACTATCCAAGCCATTTCTTGATCAGTTTAAAAAAATGTTTGCTTGATTTCCCATCCTCTATGATGGTAGAGAGTGCGTATGGTAATTTCAGTGTCCCTTTAAAATCAACTATTTTAATCACAGCAAACTGAATAGTCATTAATATAAAATGTTACTACTTAATTCATGAGAACTGACTTTAGCCCTTTAGTTGTCATGTAAAATCAAAATAGATAGACTAATAACATTTAATATTATTGTTTGAATTAGGAGTATGTATTGTAAAAAAAAAAAAAAAAATACAGTAGCATTAAATCATAAATCAAAGAAACATTGTGAAATCATTGCATTAGAGAGATATGGAAAGTTTCTGCATTTTATTAGGTATGTAATATATGTATGTATTTACTTTTATTATTTACTTTGTTTTATTAAAAAGCACAAAACAAAAATCAAAGAAATAGTCCCTGTATAGGTCTACCTACTGTAGCATATGCAGATACAGACTCTGTAGTGCTGGATGTGTAGTGTAGTATCAGAACACATACTGCAACATGCTGCTGAGACATGGTCTCTGATAGGCTAGGACACACAAGCTACAGAGGGCAGACACATAAAGGGACTATTTGTATGATTTTAGGGAGTCAAAACAGAGCTTTTTAAGCACTTCCTAAAAAATCTAAATACATAAAAGTAAATAAATACACAAGCTATTAAATACCTTCCATATCCCTTTTAGTCTGAACAAACTGGGACTCACATGTTCAGTATCTGTATTGGGTCTATGGAAAGTGACTGATCTCCCTTTGTGTGCATACACATGTATTCCACCGTCTTCCCCCACTCCCTGGCTGCTATGCTTCTCCGATACGTCCTCTTCAGTTCTCCGACACAATGATAGGTGACGCTCTGGGACAGACTCTGAACGGAGAGGTGTGCGACGTGGCATCTATATAATGATGGCATGTGATTATTGTACGATATGCTTAGATCGTGTTACCTGGAATAGTAAACTTACAGTATATGCCACACTCACCGGTCTAGGGGTGGTGATCTGCTGGATTAGAGACACTCTATCCTGGACTGGTTTGCTGATGGTGACTGAACGTGGATGTTCCCGAGCAGGACTGCGAAATGTAGGGGCTCCTGCGTTGTACATATCAAAACGTTATCATCGGTCTGTCTTTACAATATATTCATGTCTTATCAACTTAAATATCAAGATCTTAATTTAAATAACTAAACTTGATAATGGGATTTTATTTAGAAAGCAAACACAATCTTTACAGTTATAACTTTTCTATGCAGTTATTCTTTACTGTAGGGTTCCGTTCTCTTACGGATTCACTCTGCTACGATCTCAGGAGTGTGTTTTTTAAAATGAATGAGACTTTCATTAGTTCAGAAACTTCCCATGGTTTTAAATCCCCCTCCGCCCCAACCCAGGAAGTTAAAATAGTAGGAACCAAAACATTCCACTAAAGCATAATTGCACATGAGAGATAATATATATTAGAGGGTGCATTTTTGTTATATTCTAAAAACATGTTGCAATATTTCAAGTGTAGCTCTTCAAAAAAAGAAAATATTTTATATATGGGCTACAGTGGCTCTTTAAATCCTCTATAACAGTGGTCCCCAACCTTTTTGGCACCGGGGACCGTTTCCAATGATGAAAAAATGTTCATGGCCCAGTGGGGGTATGGGGTTGGGAGCATATACACACACACATGTAATGCCACTCACCTGGACCCCTCCTCGCTGACAGGTCCATTGGAATGCCCAGCAATGCACTCACCTTCCATGGGCATGGGAGCAGGATGCTCCTGCTCCACTATCCTGACCCCCAAGCTGCACAGCGCTGCAGCACCGCATCATTGCGCTACAGCCAGAGCAAGGGGAGTCAGGGTGGTGAGGGCAGTAGAGGGGGGAAGGCTATAGCAGGGGGCTTAGACAGGGGGGCTGCATGGGCCTGGGTGCCCTGAGGGGCAAATAAAAATACACCCACATATACACACACATCATGTGCTGCTGAACTCTGCAGCCTCTCTCTTGTGTTGCCGCGTGTCATGAGCAGCACTGAAGGAAAGGGGCGTGCAGGAGGGCGGGACAATAATCTCCTTCTCTTGGTGATACCAAGACGGAGGGGGCATTTTAAGGCAGTACGGCCCCGCTGAACAGAGGCCGCGGACAGTGGTGGTCCGCGGCCCGGGGGTTGGGGACCCCTGCTCTATAAACACAAAACAGACACCATTCAGTAGGCCTTTAAAGACTCCGTGCCCCCATAGTATTTTTTACAAGATCAGTTCACATACAGAATACACATTGCTATGTTGTTAGTTTAGAAACAGAGAGATAATGGAATAGACCTAAAAAGGATTATTGCTTACCAGGTACTGTAGAGACGGACTGTCCTTTCTGAATAGAATCATAGGGCAGTTTAGCACCATCAGAGGGAAATCTTGAAAAGGGATAAAACACAAATCCATTGACTTACTTTTTATTGAGCTTTTTGCTACTTCTCAGAAAGTGTTTCATGCAGAATTTAAACCTCTTCCACACATAGTTACAAAGTAATTGAGGTTGAAAAAAGACTTTCAGTCCATCAAGTTCAACCTTTTAAGATCTCCTCTGATCTGCAATATGCGGATTAATTGTTAATTCATTGAATATTAAATCCAGATTTGCAGTATCAGACTCACAACTGTCTAAACTACATTAATATTCATCTACATAACTTAACTTAAATATACATGTCTATCATAAACGGTCATAGATAATACACAACCACACTGGACTGCCTGCGCATCTGCAGTTCAGAAAGAAAAATATGTATGCTTCCATACATGACTATTTTCAGATTGCAGATAATCACTCAAGGAAGGCATATAGCGTTTTCTGCACATACTACAGATTGTCAAAAATATAGTTCCTTCATTACCTGATGAAGTCATACAAATCATGCCACTTCTCTCCCTTTGGCACAGGAAATGCCATCTCACGTGGCATTGGGGCAACACCTTGAGGAAGAGGTTTGTTGTGTCGCGCCTCTGTGAAGGAGACCTCTGAAATCAGAGAAAACAATAGGAATATAGTCAATGTTTGTATATCCTGCGCTAGCTATCGAATAGTTAACAGGCAGAGAAAGCTACCAGCGAATATTTATTTATTTATTGTGAGGGCACTTAGACCAACACACATGATGATATTATTATAAAGGCAAAGAATCTTTCATAGCCATCAGTTTTATTTCTAATACAGGATGACACAGGAAATATATTTATTCCCAAAACCGTCCTCTGCGACAATGATGAAAACTGACAACCTATAAGGTTTATACAAATAAAAGATTAAGCCAGTGAATCTTACCAGGGTTAAAAAGCAGATCACTGGTGAGTAGGTTCTTCACAAGCAGATTGGAGCAGAGTTTGACGCTCCTCAGATGACTGTATCTGCGGCTCAGGTACATAGACAGGATGTACTGCATGTCTAAGAGGAGACAGGTCCAACGAGAGCGTGTTGGGGCTGGGCCGACCAAACCTAACAAAGAAGGATCATTTGGAGATTATCAAAAATATCCACAAACCATTTGGTAGGTTGCATTTATTTTATTCTATGGAGTCAACTTTGTTGAAAGGAACCATTTCTGAGGCTCATCATTAGAATCACTACTCTGCATACGCAACATGTAGCAATGTCCATAAACCCCATATAGAGTTTATTTTTCTTCAATAAATCCAATCTAATGACTGAACCAAACACAAAGTATCATCTTCCAAGCTTTTGTCTTCTATACTCATCAGCTTCTTTAGATTTTACATAACCCGTTTTTATTTGTGTTGCATTGCCATAAATCTAATATAGTTATAATAATCCTTGATACTGTTGTTTAGTCATTCTATCTATTCCGATTCCCCATGACCCTATGGACACATCTTGTGTCTGGTTGGGCTTATACATAAGGTTTTCTTGGCAAAGATACTGGAGTGAGCTGCTTGTTCCTTCTCCAGAGATTCCTGATTTGTCTGACCCGTCTGCTATGACCTGCCCATCTTGGGTGACCCTACATGATATAGCACTCAGCTTCAATAAAAATACACAAGCCTCTTCACCATGACAAAGTAGCGATCCAGAAGGGGAGGCTAATTGTAAAAACTATCTAATGGCTTCAGATTGCTCTAAACTGTTACACCATTCACAACCTACTTCTGCACAGTGCACTTTTTTCTATGGATTTTCAACTGCTTTACATTCTTACCATGTCTTGCAGTCTGTGCTGTGCTGTCATACACAGAACCCTTCACTGCACCACACACAAATGGAAACTGCAACCATGTAGCTGTAGATTTAAATTCTCTGAAAAGGTTAGAGAAGGAAATCCGAATGGTCTGGCCATCCTGAAAGAAAAAGGATAAAATATGAAAATGTACTATAGTTGATTTTGTTCAGAGACCAGTTCAGAGCACAAGCAACAAAGACACCAACCACATCCTTAGGACTTACAGCAAAACTGTACAATATGCTCTCTCTGATATGCTTTTGAATTAAAAGAACATACTAGGTAATAACAGTTAATTAGAATAGGTAAGATATAAATACAGGAAACAAAATGATTGCCATTTTTGGGACCAGGAAGAGTTTTTCCTCCACCTTATGAGGCAATTGACAAGGTTAAAACATAGTTTTCTTTCTTGCCTCCCTCTAAGCCGACAGAAGATAGAGGAGATCTAAAAAGATTGAATTAGATGGAGTACAACATTTTTCTTAATCTTATTTACGATATTACTGTGATAGAGCAAGGTTGGATAAAATACATTAAAAAAAAACAAAATAACTTCCCAACACTCCAAAATTTGTTAAGATGTTATCCATTAATACATACACAGTTTCCACCCCAAGCATCCTTTCACAGGATCATTCATAACCAAGATTTTTGTGGTCCAGCATTTTTTTTACATTACATATTGCCTTATTTTTCTTTTGTTACATCAAATTGTGCCTATAAGATCGGTTTGCTCTACTTACCTCTGCACTCACATCTACATGCACCACAAAATGTTTTCCTGGTAATGGTCTGAATAGCAGGTAGAGGTAGTGTCCTGTCAGTCCTAAAGACTGTGAACTTGTTTTGGGAAGCTGAATGTAGTTTCCTGCTGGAATAGAACCTCGGATCCGGTACACTGTGCATTTCAGGGTCTTGTCCTGTTGGGAAAACATAGTAACATTACAGACATTTTTGCTTTGGAATCAAACCCACATTGCAGCAGTGAAACCACCGAATCCTAACCACTGGACCATCAGTGAACACATAATATTTTAATACTAATAAACAACTAAAATCACATCGTAGAAAATGTACAGTGGTCGTTTAAGTACTGTAGGAGAAAGATATACTATTATATTCTAGCACTAAATTAGTAAACTCTACAGAGAAAACAAAGAGGAAAGGTAACAAAATGAATAAAAGAGTCACTGGGGTTCAAATGGGGAAAAAGGAAGGGGAAACTGAGTCCCCCCTCCTTGCCATGAGAGTGCCGACATCCCCCTCCTTGCCATGAGAGTGCCGACACCCCCCCTCCTTGCCATGAGAGTGCCGACACCCCCCCTCCTTGCCATGAGAGTGCTGACACCCCCCCTCCTTGCCATGAGAGTGCTGACACCCCCCCTCCTTGCCATGAGAGTGCTGACACCCCCCCTCCTTGCCATGAGAGTGCTGACACCCCCCTCCTTGCCATGAGAGTGCTGACACCCCCCCTCCTTGCCATGAGAGTGCTGACATCCCCCCTGCTTGCCATGAGAGTGCTGACATCCCCCCTCCTTACCATGAGAGTGTTGACATCCCCCCTCCTTACCATGAGAGTGCTGACATCCCCCCTCCTTACCATGAGAGTGCTGACATCCCCCTCCTTGCTTGACCGCTTCCATTTCTCCAGTTGTACATGTTTAAAAACATTCACATAGGGATGCTGCCAGACTGTGGGACAGTACAAAATAGTGTTATACATGATAACAGTATACAATCATAATGCAAAGTATACACAACTTCAAGCACTGAATATCTATGGCCGCCTTGCTCACATGCTCCTTATCACTTGCTAGTACAGGGGTGAATTCCGGCTTTTACGCTAGAGTCAAATATGGCTCAGTGCACATCATCGTGCAACAAACACCTTTGTATTAGCTCTGTGTCAATCTCTTGTTCTAATACATGATCTAGATTAGATTAATAAAGACTCGGTATTGTTTTAAATTTACCATATGCTCTTGTTTCTACAATGGCCAATATGTTCTTTGAATCTAAAAAAATATATATTATATGTAATGCAATAACTATTACCATGCACTTATTCTTAATTGTGAGAAGCCTTGATCAATCAGTTTACTCAAAGGGGAAATACTTTGTAAAATAGTGAGATTTCCATTAGCCTTAAGCACAGGCACATTGCCAGATTCTAACAGTAGAAGCTGAAATTTTCTCTCCAATCATGGTTTATTTTTATATAATAATAAAATTAGTGCCACATTATTATTTCAACCTTCTACGAACATTTTATCATTATTGAGCTGCAGCTTTTCACAATATTAAATAAAATATGAGATGGTTGCAGTCCTTCATGATCACACTGACATCCCCACCTTGTGCAGATCCTCAAGATTACCCAATATTAAATATATTTAATGCCCTGTATTTTGCTCTCAAGGATGACCCCCTGCAAATGTATAATTAAAACTCTATTTAAGTGGTTGGCAACATATATTTCTCTAAGCAAATAATTGTACTCTTAAATACTTCTCATCATTATCTATACCAATAAAAAGTTTTAAAGGACTGTGAGGCTCTTTTAAGAATTCAGGGACGGCAAATAAGGCCCATCATGTGCACTCAAGGTCTCCCCATGGGTGTAGGAATTGGGGTGGGGAATGGGAATACAAATCCCTCTCAGATTTTTCAGTGTGTGTATTTATTCTACAGAAGCGGTTTCAAGGTGAGTGTATACAATGTGCGTATACCCCTCAGAATTATTTTGGCCTTTACACTCCTGGTCTCCTCTACTATTTGGAGCCGATCAGTAACATAACGGTACAAAATAGTTCATGATTTAATGGCCATATTATTAAAGGCATATCTAAGTTTCTCTGCTTTTAACTTTTTCTAATCTAACACGTGTTGCTTATATCAGACACACACATCACATTGAACCATTCTATACACATACACGTTTATTACATATAAAAAGAAAATGTGTTTTCCACACCCCAGAGCTGTTTACACAATAGAAAACCAGCTTATGTTTTTAACCCTATATTAACTCTGAAGCCAACAGCAGAACAATGCAGACATCCACATAGCAATGTCTGAGCTTATCCTTGCTTCCTTGTGCGGGGGATAACAAGACTACACATCCCATGATGCTTTGTTGCACAAATTGGCTTCCTAGTCATTGAAACAATGTTATACCTGCCTCTGATTGGCCAAAACGAATTAATGCTAATCTAGCTATGATTTTCTTGGGGTGTTAACTCCAAAGATTTAGCAAACTTTATGGTCAGTTTAATAGTGTTTATTTTGGTATTCTTTCATGCAAACATTTTTTTTGCATACACAACTGATTCTCATCTTTCAGATGAATCCTTTAATTTAAGTTTACCACCTACAAATATTTTGCCCATTTTCAAGTGCAGCTTTCCAATAGATCTTCTTGCACATAATATAGGGATTCTTTACCATTGACAGGTTGCAAAAACCTATACTAATAAATGAATAATAGCATTGATACCCCCAGTAAGTGCAGGTCCACTTTATAACCCCACTTACTGTCACCCACTAACTGTTTGCAGGGTCCTCAAATGTCGGAGCTGCTCTTTGCATGCTCCCAAGCATAATATTTGTTTCTGTATCATTAACCCTCTCTATATTGATACCCCCAGCACTGCCCCTTATATATCACAACGAGATACAACCCTCAGGTAACTAATAACCTACAACCGGGTGCTGACAGTCTGCTCTACCCACAAATATAAGCACATAAACTGTTAATGATATATCTAATAACACTCATGCACTGTACCTCCAGCCATGTCTCCTACTCTGCAGCAGTTCAATGCTCCCGCCGCTACCAACTGCCTGTGTACATGCGACGTCAAACCGCCGCCAGTTTGCCCTAGCAACCGTCCCAGGGCGTTCGCCCCGCCCCTAGTTAAAAAGGTCGGTTGCTTATGACGCAAGCACGCCCAAGCAATGTGTATGGCTAGTATCGTCATAAAACGTAGACAGTAAATGGTTTCCCTACTGCTTTTCGTTTCGTATGTAAATAAAGATGGCAGCATCCATTGAGTCCACACAACGTAGAAAGAAATGAGAGGATAGGGAAATAAATAATAACAAATCGTTTTTTTAATTAAGTGCTAATGTAGGAGATAACAAAATAAAAATGTGTTAATTAAAGGACCACTGCACAATGACAAACTAGACAGTATATGTCTGAAAAATAGGACTGGTTAATTAACATAAGCAGGAAAAAAGTCACAGCTAATCAGTGGAGTTGTGTATGTGAGAGGGGCATTTATTATGGGGAGTTGTGGTTGCATCTATTGATGCAACCTGCCCACTTCTGGGTGTGTGAGGGGGAAGTATGTGGTGTCAGTTTGACAGTCTGGTGCCTCTCGTTCCCACAGCGTATCTCTCATTAAGGTGACACTCTCTCTAGATGTCTCTTCATATCTTCCTCCCACTCTACTCAAAGGATTCTTCTTACACATGTATTTGTCATCTCTATGTATCTTGTTCTCCCACAATGCCTGCTGTCTCATTAATGTCCCCTCTACTTATACTCCTCACTCTCTAGCCCAGTGGTAGTCAACCGAGTCCCTACCGCCCACTAGTGGGCGATTCAAGCTTTCATGGTGGGTGGTGGGGTAATTGCTAGGTGGCGATGCTGAATAACGTCACATCTCGGAGACCCGCAGCACCATTGGCTGGTTGGAGAGCTTATGAAAGAACATAGGGACAGCAGTCAGGACCGGATCACTATCTAGTAAGTACAGGAGAGACGTGTGTGTGTATGCGTCATACAGTCGTGTCAGACTCTCCGCGACCTCATGGATCTCAACACTCCATTCTGATCCACTTGGTATTCATGGCAGAGATACTGGAGTGGGTTGCCAGTTCCTTCGCTAGTCAGAGAGACAAACACAGTCATAAAGACACAACTGTCAGAAATAAACCTCATGTACAGGTACATTCTAACCTTGTGTTCCATTGTCCTCTGCATTATTCAGCTCCTAGCACCCAGCCTCCTCTCACTCAGCCACATGTGATATGTCTAGTTACTCATTAACCCCACAGTCCCTGCACATCCAGATGATGAACATTACACTCTCAGTACCAAATAATCACACATGTATTAGATTTAGATGGTCCACAAGCAGCTCCCACAACAATGACCTACTGTCACAAGGCAGCCTGAGCTACATGATACTAAGAAAAGCCCCTTATACCCTCTCTCTCCTGTCTCCCTACACCCTGTACTATACATGAAGCTTCCTCCCTCCTGAGCAGGCTGTTTGGAGATTGATGCAGACACTGCCTCTGAGTGACCCTATTTACATCATAGGAAAAAATGTGTGTTGTAATCAAAATGTTATGGAGCATCAACCAGACAAAGGAAGCTAATGGCTGATCCTCACAATCCAGGACTGTACTGGAAAATTCAAGTCAGTTGACAAGTATGCATGACCTTAAAGGGGTGGAGACAACCAGCTCAACTTGAAGCTTGGAAACGGGTAAAATAAACCGATGGGAATGTTAATACATATTTGAACAGACTGATACAAAAGGAGTAAAGAGTCCTGCTGCTCTTGAGCTAACAATGTGACATTTATTCAGCTTTTATACAAACCACTTGCTTCTGCAGCCCAGCACTTCTCCCCTGCCTCCCTCCAACAAGTACAGGCAGCTTTGTGGCTTTTGCAGCCCAGCACCTATCCCCCTGCCTCCAACAAGTGCCGGCAAGTTTGTGGGCTCTGCAGCCAATCACCTCTCCCCCTGCTACCCCCCAACAAGTGACAGCAGCTTTTTTACTTTCGCAGCCCAGCACCTCTCCCCCCTGCTACCCCCCAACAAGTGACGGCAGCCCCCCACCAGGGCTCTATCATCATCACATATATAGTTGTGAGCGCTCCATGCCAGCAACTGAGGCCCCTCGCGAAGCGAGGGACTCAGTTGCTGGCGAGGTCACTGGGCAAGGGCCTCAAACCCTCGCAAACTTCACGTCGCTACTCAAAAAACACGACACACAAATTACGACACTCGCTAAATTTTACGAGGAACGCAAACAACGTACGAAACACGTTACCACACATTACGACCTCGCAAACATCGGACGCAACACGCCGACATACAAACATTTAAAACACAATACATATACACAGCACATACATAAAAACCTTACCTACACCAAGATGGAGCACCCAGGACCTCAAAAATGCAACTTACACCTCGATTTTACTCGAAATAATACAGTTTAGAGACTAAAAAAAAATCTAAGCGAGAGAAAAAATGGCCGCCGAACAAAACGAAAACGAGGCTACAGCACTCTAAACTCGCAAAACACCACAAAACACCTACGGATATTCCGATACAGACCTATACCACACATTACTCGCCATTTTACGCCAATGCGGAAGTACACGACTACGCTAACGGTTTGGTCTCGCGCACGCACAGTGTTACACTGCACACATTCAGCATGCTTACACAGCAGCTCCACACCACTAATGCTGCAGCAACATCAACACAGATTGCAAGCTCTTCATCACAATGCTTCAAAATAGGTACACTATATTCATTTACTAATTTAGCTACCTTACAATTTCATTGCCGTCATTTTTTGACGGGCAATTCGCTAGTCACATATATAGTTGTGAGCAATACAGGTTGTTGCTAACATTGTACGCTCGAACAGCGAGCCTGCAGCAACAGTTGCAGCCACTGTTGCTGACAAGGAGCACTAAAGGTGCTCCTTGTGCTGGTGGAGATGAGCGCCATAGGCGCTCATCCCTATGACCCCATACGACAGGCAGTGAGCGCCGCAACTGGCCGGTCAGCTGTTTGCCTCCCAGCCTCGCATTACCCCCAGTATCGCCTCCCTTTCCCCGTCTCTGATTAACCCCCCCCCACACACACACACTTACCTTCATCGCTGCTCTCCATCGCGTCTTCTGTGTCGGGACACAGCATATGCTAATGATGTGACATGCGCATCACGTCATTACCATTATTATTATTATCGTTTATTTGTAACGCTCCAACATATTCCATAGCGCTATACATAAGTTTAGATACAGGCAATAACAAGTTCAATATTCACACATTGCGATGAGTGGCCCTGTCTTTGAGCTTGGAATCCAGTGTCCATAGCGCTTTCCCTAAAGCACCTTGCAGGATTGAAACTTGCAGACTTACAATCTAAAGGTTGAAGTTTGTATGTGGTACAGTAGGGAGAGAGTAGTGCTGAGTATGCAGGGTCCTGACACAGCCGGAAGACGCGATGGACATCAGCAGGAGCCCCAGGGCTCGCATAACCCCCATTGTCTCCTCTCTCCTTCCCCTCATCCTCCTCCCTCCCTTCCCTCATCCTCATCCTCCGCCCTTTGCCGCTCTCCGATTAACCCCCCTCTCCTCCCCTTCATCACGCTGCTCTCCATCTCGTCTTCTGTGTCGGGACCCGGCATATGCTAATGACGTGACATGCGCATCACGTCATTAG
Organism: Discoglossus pictus; assembly: GCA_027410445.1. Classification (NCBI taxonomy): domain Eukaryota; kingdom Metazoa; phylum Chordata; class Amphibia; order Anura; family Alytidae; genus Discoglossus; species Discoglossus pictus. The sequence continues at coordinate 47,554,544 of CM050172.1, read as the reverse complement.
CATATGCTGGGTCCCGACAGCCGGAAAACGCAATGGACAGTAGCAGCTGATGATGGTAAGTAAGGGGAGAGGGCTAATTGGAGAGGGGGAAAGGGAGGAGGAGGATGAGGGGAGGGAGGATGATGGATGAAATGGGGAAAGGGGGGAGGGAAACAGACACATGGGGGCAAGAGACAGAGGGAGAGGGGGGAAGAGACACGGGAGCGAGAGGGGGAAAGAGACACAGGGGGGGAGAGGGTGGGAAGAGACACAGGAGAGGGAGAGCAGGGCAAACAGACACAGAGGGAGTAGAGGGGAAAAAGACACAGGGGAGGGAGAGGGGGGAAACTGACACAGAGGAGGGGGGAGACACAGCGGAGGGGGGAGAGACACAGCGGAGGGAGGGAAGAGACACAGGAGAGGGAGAGCAGGGTAAACAGACACAGAGGGAGTAGAGGGGGGAAAAGACAGGGAAGGGAGAGGGGGAAATAGACACAGGTGAGGGAGAGACACAGGGGAGGGAGAGGGAGGGAACAGACGCAGGGGAGGGAGAGACACAGGGGACGGAGAGGGGAGGGAGAGGGGGAAACAGACACAGGTGAGGGAGAGACACAGGGGAGGGAGAGGGAGGGAACAGACGCAGGGGAGGGAGAGACACAGGGGACGGAGAGGGGAGAAACAGGCACAGGGGGAGGAGACAGGGGAGAGGGAGAGACACAGGGGAGGGAGAGGGGGAAGAGACACAGGAGAGGGGGGGAAGAGACACAGGAAAGGGAGAGCAGGGCAAACAGACACAGAGGGAGTACAGGGGCAAAATGACACAGGAGAGGAAGAAGGGGGAACAGACACAGGGGAGGGAGAGTGGGGAAGAGACACGGGAGGGAGGAGGGGGGAGACACAAGGGAGGGAGGGGGATGAGACACAGGGGAGGGAGAGGGGGGAAAGAGACACAGGGGAAGGAGAGGGGGGAAAGAGACACGGGAGGGAGAGGGGTGAAAACAGACGCAGGAGGGAGGAAATGAGACACAAGGGAGGGAGAGGAGGGGGAAAGGAGACACAAGGGAGTAAGTAGACAGGGGGAGAGGCTTGTGGTGAGCGCCTATTGTGCTCACATTAGGTGACAAACAGCATTGCCAGCATTACAATGTTATTGCTAGTCGCTAGTGTCCTATGCTTCTCTGTCTCTCAGGTTTCCTTTTCACACACAGTGAGAGAGACATATACAGTCAAAAAAGTCACAAGCTCACACCTGTCATATACAAATCTCATTTATAGGTAAATTATAATCTCTTGTTCCATTGTACTCTGCATTATTCAGCTCCTAGCAGCCAGACTCCTCTCACACAGCCCCATGTGATCTGTCTAGATACTCCTCCACCCCATAGTCCCTATACATCTAGACTGATTAACATTACACTGTCAGTACCAAATAATTAGCACATTTATTGGGTTTAGATGATCCACAAGCAGCTCCCACAAAACCCTAATGCCACAAGGCAATCTGAGCCTTCACTAAGAATAGCCCTGGGTTGGGTAGTTAAATAGCTCCCTGTACACCATATCCTCAATTTTCTGTCTGCTTCAACCCTGCACCATACATTAAGCTTCCTCCCTTCCTGTGTTAGCTGCTGGGAGATTTATGCAGACACTGCCTCTGTGGCAATATTTACCTCAATTTGACAGATCGAGAGCTCTCAAAGGAGAATAATGAAATAAAATGTGAAGGAACAGAGGGTGAAGTTGCACTGTCACTCCAACATGAGGCTTGCTTAATCTTAAAAAATCTTTAAAGAATGTCTATATATTGTACAGGCTGCTATCCCTCAGTACATCATTTTTCAGCATTGAAAGCCTTAAGAAAACAACTTTATTTTGGGATGACAGAGTCCCTTTGAGAACTAGGGGCATAGGCAGGTTAGGCCAAAACGGCATATAGCTTATATTATTGGTCCTTTTAGAAGCTGTGAGTCTAGAAAGTTCCACCCTCATGCATTAAGGGCACTGTTAGAGTATTGACTTGGTTACATAACAACTCTGACATAACATACATTTAAAAAAAATCAGTTTGCTTTTAATGATGGTAGAGAGCAGCATTGGTACTAAGGACAGGGAGAAACCAGAGCTGCTAATGTACTCTTCAGTACTATAACATTAAGGGATATAAAAATGAGCCCTCTTAATCATGGTAATTGCACAATGTAAATATATTAGCCTGCAGTTTCACTGAAAAGAGTCACATTTATAGACATAGTGAGACTGGTCATATTGTACTAGCTATGCATGAGTTGTGGCTTTAGAAGCATGAGATAGTTTTAGAGGATCCCAAACAAAACAAAATGATAAAAGGAATCATTTAGTTTGAGTAGATGTAAGATGTGGATGAAAATCCTGGGTTCAGATCATAGGGGATTCTTTATATTCTGAATCTGATTTCTTGATAATGAAATTTACATTTTCTAAAATGGAGGATTCAAGATAATTGAAAGCAGGTTAAGCATATAATATCTGAATATGAAGGTGCATGCAAGGAGGAGGATCAAACTTAGAGGGAGTATCTAGATATAGGTTGAAGAGCAGAGGATGAAGTGCGAAATCATTGACAGGTGAATGATTAGAGGAAATTATTACAGGAAAAGAGAAAGATCAATGAGAAAGGCATATATATATATGCCCTGAGAAAAAAAGGAAGAGCCCAAGATAACACTTTTATTTGTTGTGAATGATACATAGTTACATAGTAATTGAGGTTGAAAAAATAATTTCAGTCTATCTAGTTCAACCTTTTAAGATCTCCTCTAATCTGCAATATGCGGATTAGTTGTTAATTAATTAGTTGTTAATTAATTGTTAATTAATAATTAATTATTGATCCAGAGGCAAACAGAACAAATAAACAAGTGAAACTTAGCCAATCGTCTCAAAGGGGAAAAAAATCCTTCCTGACCCCAGATACTGCCGATCGGATTCCTCCCTAGATCAATACTCTCTAATTATCCAGGATAACCCTAAATGCCCTTTTTAATTAGAAATAAATCCAGTCCCCTTTTTAAATTATCTATTGAATCCGCTGTCACCACCTCCTTTGGTAGAGAATTCCACAGATTATTCACCCTTACTGAGAAGAACACTTTTCTTTCTTTAAGGTGGAATCGTTTTACTTCTAACCTCAAGGGATGTCCTCTTGTCAGTTGAAAACCTCTTGGCACAGAAAGCTCACTTGACAAATCTTTATACTGACCCTGGATATATTTATATAGGGTAAGAGAAAATAAGCTTAATTGGGTTAGTCTTTCTTCATACCTTAGCCCCTCCATTCCCCTTATTAGTTTTGTAGCCCTTCTCTGTACCGTTTCCAGCTCTAAAATGTCCTTTTTTGAAGTGGTGCCCAAAATTGTACTCCATATTCCAAATGAGGGCGTACTAGGGATTTGTATAGTGGTAGAATTATACTTGCTTCCCTTGCTTTTATACCCTTCTTAATACATGCTAATATGTTATTTGCCTTTGCTGCTGCTGCTTGGCTTTGAGCACTGTGGGTGATTTGTCACCCAGATCCCAGCAATCGAACAGTTTGCTGTCTCCCGGGTGCTCGGGTTCGTCATGTTGTGGATCGGGTAGACAAATTATTGGGAGGAGCTGGAAATGAACCGGCGGTTTGGTACATATTGGTACCAATTACAAAGTTAGTGGAAGATGGAGTGTCCTAAAATAAGGATTTTAGAGAACTAGGTAATAAGCTGAAGGCAAGGACCTCCAAGGTAGTACTTTCTGAGATACTACCAGTGCCACGTGCTAGCCCAGGGAGGCAGAAGGAGCTTAGGGAGGTTAATGCATGGCTAAAGATGTGGTGCACTAAGGAGGGGTTTAGATTTTCAGAGCACTGGGCTGACTTCTCACTTCAGTACAATCTCTACAGTAGGGATGGATTGCACCTTAATGATGAGGGAGCATTTGTGCTAGGGGATAGGATGGTAGAAAGGCTGGAGGAGTTTTTAAACTAGTAGATGGGGGGGGGGAGGGACTAGATGTAAGTAATGGGGTAGAAAGTGTAGAGGGTATAAGGGAGGAATTAACAACTCATAGGGGAGGAGATGGGGGAGGGGTAGTAGTGGTAGTACAAAGTAACTCAAGTACAGTGGCAGGCACTTCTGAACTACAGACTCATAACATAAGGTGCATGCTTGCTAATGCCAGAAGCTTGCCAGGAAAAATGGGAGAGTTAGAATTATTAGCAATTAATGAAAAATGGGATTTAATAGGCATGACCGAAACTTGGTGGGATGAATCTCATTACTGGACTGTTAATCTGGATGGTTATAACCTATTTAGGAAAGACAGAGGCAATGGTAAATGAGGAGGAGGGATTTGTCTGTATGTTAAGCCTGAATTTATGCCTATAGTCAGAGAAGATATTTATGGTGGACCTAGTGATAAAGTTGAATGTTTGTGGGTAGAGTTAAATAGCGGAGCAGCAAATTCCAAAACAATATTAGTAGGAGTATGCTATAAACCCTGAAAGTGAGAAAAATACAATTATTGTTACCGATTGGAAATGCAGCTAAGCATGGGCAAGTATAATATCTAATAATGGGAGATTTTAATTACCCTGAAATAAACTGGATAAATGAGACCAGCAGTTCATCTAAGGGGAGCAGGTTCTTGAGTACACTCAGGGATCATTATCTGGCCCAGGTTGTACAAGAGCCTACTAGAAATGAAGCTATCTTAGATTTAGTCATCACAAATAATATTGATATAGTATAAAATGTTGGAATAGGGCAACCTTTGGGAAACAGTGATCACAACACAGTCTCATTTGAGATTAAATAAAAAAACAAAATTTTAAGGGGCCAACAAAAACTCTTAATTTTCAAAGGGCAGATTTTACCAGTCTAAGGGCAGCAATACAAAGTATAGACTGGGACAGAGAACTGATAGGTAAAAACACTGAACATAAATGAACAACATTTAAATCCTTACTAAATATACATACACATCGGCATATACCGTGTGGGAATAAAAGTAAAAGGAGTAAATCCCATCCAATGTGGCTTAACAATGATTTAAAGATCAAGATACGGAGTAAAAAACAGGCATTTAAATTCTACAAACAAGAGGGGACAGAGACTGCTTTACGGGATTACAAGGAAATCAACAAGGCTTGCAAAAGTGCTATTACACTGGCTAAAATAGAAAATGAAAAATTAATTGCAAAAGAGAGTAAGACTAACCCTAAAATATTTTTTAAATATATTAATGGGAAGAAGGCCAGGAAGGAAGCTATAGGAACATTAGAATGTGACACAGGTCGTCTGATAATTACTGACCAGGAAAAGGCGGATGAGCTAAATAGGTTATTTTCTTCGGTATACACAAGGGAGGTATCAGTGGTTGGGACACGGCAACATAATGGGGCTACACTACCTTTGCCAAATAATTGGTTAACACAGGAAGTAATCCAAAAGAGGTTGGAAAAAATAAATGTTGATAAAGCCCCGGGTCCTGATGGAATACATCCAAGGGTACTGAGGGAACTGGGTTCTGTAATAGCCAAAACATTATATTTAATTTTTCAAGGTTCACTCAGCACAGGGTCTCTACCAGATGACTGGAGAAAAGCTGATGTGATACCTATATTTAAAAAGGGAGCAAGAGCAAATCCTGTGAATTATAGACCAGTGAACCTCACTTCTGTAGTGGGGAAGCTTTTAGAAGGGTTAATAAGGGATAATATACAAGAATATATCTATTTGTACAAGATTATAAGTAGGAGTCAACATGGATTTATGAGGGATAGGTCACGTCAAACAAATCTAATTAGTTTCTATGAGGAGGTTAGTAGGAACCTGGATCAAGGCAACTCAGTGGATGTAGTCTTTTTGGATTTTGCAAAGGCTTTTGATACAGTGCCACATGGGAGACAATTGTGCAAACTATTTTTCCTTCCCAGATGCATAACTTTACATTTATTTGTATTAAATCTCATCTGCCATTTAGATGCCCATTCCTCTATTTTATGTATATCCCCTTGGAGGGAAAGTACATCATTATCTGATTTAATTACCTTTCACAACTGCGTGTCATCAGCAAAAATGGAGACACTACTTTCCAGTCCCACCTCAAAGTCATTAATAAATATGTTAAAAAGAAGAAGACCTAATACTGAGCCCTTAGGAACCCCACTTACCACATTAGTCCAATTTGAGTATGTTTACAACAACCCTTTGCTTCCTATATTTTAGCCAGCTCTCAATCCATGAGCAGATATTTACTGAAATTCCTGTATCCGTTAGTTTGCACAATAGTCTCCCATGTGGTACTATATCAAAAACCTTTGTAAAATCTAAAAAGACTACATCCACCTAGTTGCCTGTATTTTATTCAGCCCTTATCTCCCAATATTTCAGGGTCTACTTTATTTACTTCTGTCAAATTGCACCTTCCAATATTTCAGGTGGGTTGACTTTCCTGAGAGGATGTTGCTTTGATGTTACTTAAGGAGGACACATGAGGGTTGGCCCACGGGCCACAGATGAAAACTCCTCTACCTTACATAAATAGCTCCTAATGGCTCAGCTTTGATGTTCTTTTTCATTCCATCTCTACTCCCAATGATTTCCTCTATAATGCCTATGGCTTTCTTAGATGATAATGTTGTTTGTTTGTTACATATGTCACAAACATGATGTTTTTTTCCTAAACTCTATTTTAGTTCTTTAAAATTAAAATTTATATATATAGTATTTTTATATGAACCACAGAAACATGTAAAGCTCGTTCTAGATCTGGACAGTATTTATCTTGTGGAAGTTTAGACCCTCCAACACTTTCTCCATTAAACTGTCTAATTATGTGACAAGAAGATATTGGCCTTCAATAAACATAACCCATTCTTTGAGGCCGTATGTGCAAGCCACTATTTTAATCCCAAATCTCCCATAGCTTCTGCACTTAACTCTGTTCCTCTATATACATTTCTTACAATTTTTTTTGTATTTTTTGCATTTTCAAGAGACTGTTATATCTTGAAGCTTTCTGCATGAGTAAGCAAACGCTTTATGACATGAGACACACACCTTGTAATAACAGAAGACTTCATGATTCCCTTAGCAATGATATCTATAGATACATGTTGAATAATATCCTGATATCTACAGAATTTATTGTTGCAGTAAATTATGTAAATCTCACTGCCTGAATGCTAAATGTACTTTAAAATCAGGATGTCTGTAAGTATCAGTTAAGTATTATAGACTGCTTAGATAATGCACCTTTTTAATGATTAATTAAAACAGCAATTATTTGTCATGTCTTTTAATTGCAGGCAGGGGGGTTTATTATTATTATCCTTTATTTTTAAAGTGCCAACATAATTAGTAGCTTTAAATACAGTGGATAGATTTAGTACAAACTTTATATATCCATTTTCAGTTGTGCAGACTAAAATGATTACCCTTTTTTTAAGAAGCCTTACTATTGAAGAAACACCCATCGTGATATATATATATATATATATATATATATATATATATATATATTGTGATCGTTTGCTCCTTAGAAGTGATGACAAGCAAGTGGAGTATGGAGTTCTTGACAGAAGTGAAGGAGTTAAAACTTCTGAAGAACTCCTAATTGGTGCAACTTCCCTTTAAAAGCCTGGAAAGCAGACATGGAAGAGGGTGTGTGGCTGGCTAGGCTTTGTGCAGGTTGTGGGCTGCTGCTAGAAGCAAGCCCAGAGTGGAAGGTGATCCGGTGTGGAAGTACAGTGAAGTTTGTGACCAAACCTGTAAAGGATCGCCTCGTTACTGTTACTGGGAGTACGGGCACTACAGCAAGTCGTGTGAGCTGGAAGAGTGACTACAGACTCAGGAGGTGAAGGTACAAGGAAGCCAAGTAAGTGAAGGGGATTAGTGAGGATTTCCAGGCAGAGTTGCCTTAAAGGCCTAAGCATGGTTGTAGCTGACGTATTATGCCCCAGGGAAGAAGTGGAGTAGAAGACAGAAGTTATTACAAGTTAGTTTGTGTTATGCAAGGGTCCTTGGGGTGAAGCATACGTGAGAGACAGGTGGGCCCTATGCTTCACCCGCAACTGTGTCCCCGAGAGGAGCTGTGTCCCAGAGGTTGCTGAAGGTGGCAACCCTCTCACCAGTAAAGAGTCTATTTGTTTCCTGGCCACCAGGTGGCACTTTACAAGAACAAGAGACTGTTCGCAACCTGGCCACAAGGTGGCACTTTACAAGAACAAGAGACTGTTCGCAACCTGGCCACAAGGTGGCACTTTACAAGAACAAGAGACTGTTCGCAACCTGGCCACAAGGTGGCACTTTACAAGAACAAGAGACTGTTCGCAACCTGGCCACAAGGTGGCACTTTACAAGAACAAGAGACTGTTCGCAACCTGGCCACAAGGTGGCACTTTACAAGAACAAGAGACTGTTTGCATCCTGGCCACAAGGTGGCACCCTCCGGAGCCGAGAAGCTGCCCGGGTATAGTCAGGGTGTTCCTGCATGTTTATTTTCATTTTTTTAAGCAGAATTACTGCTACCCCTTTGTTTTTGTCTCATAATAAACCTGTTTGCCGTACTACAAGAACGTATCTGTTCCTAAATTCAAAAAAACACCGCTATACGCGGCCATCCTGATCACAATATATATATATATATATATATATATATATATATATGTGTGCCTCTTCCAGTGTGAGTGCACAAGTGCAAACGTTGTGTTTTTTACTCTATAGGCATTAAATAAAAGTCCCCAAACCTATATTTAGTGCCCATTCCTCCTTGTAAAACTGATCCAGCTCCTTCAAGTTGGATGGTTTGCACTTGTGAACAGCAATCTTTAAGTCTGACCACAGATTTTCTATTGGATTGAGGTCTGGGCTTTGACTAGGCCATTCCAACACATTTACATATTTCACTTAAACCACTCAAGTGTTGCTTTAGCAGTGTGTTTGGGGTCATTGTCATGCTGGAAGGTGAACCTCCGTCCTAGCCTCAAATCACGCACAGAGTGCTACAGGTTTTAGTCAAGAATATCCCTGTATTTAGCACCATCCATCTTTCCCTCAACTCTGACCAGTTTCCCAGTCCCGGCTGCTGAAAAACATCCCCACCCATGTTTAACTGTGGGGATGGGGTTCTTTGGGTGATGTGATGTGTTGGATTTGCGCCAGACATAGCGTTTTCTTTGATGGGCGAAAAGTTCAATTTTAGTCTCATCAGACCAGAGCACCTTCCTCCATACATTTTAGGAGTCTCCAACATGCCTTTTCACAAACGTGCCATGTTGTTTTTTGCTGAAAGTAATGGCTTTTTTCTGGCCACTCTGCCATAAGGCCTAACTCTATGGAGTGTATGGCTTATTGTCGCCCTATGTACAGATACTCCAGTCTCTGCTATATCCTTAGGTCTCTGTGCTTCACATATCCTTAGGTCTCTGTGCTGAATCTCTGATTAATGCCCTCCTTTCCCGGTCCGTGAGTTTTGGTGGGCGGTCGTCTCTTGGCAGGTTTGCTGTTGTGCCATGATCTTTCCATTTGGTTATGATAGATTTGACGGTGCTCCTGGGGTTTAACAAAGATTTGGATATTTTTTTATAACCTAACCCTAACTTGTACTTCTCAACAACCTTGTCCCTTACTTGTTTGGAGAGTTCCTTGCTCTTCATGGCAGTGTTTGGTTAGTGATGCCTCTTGCTTAGGTGTTGCAGCCTCTGGGGCCTTTCAAAAAAGGTGTGTATATGTAATGACAGATCATGTGACACTTAAATTGCATACAGGTGGACATTATTTCACTAATTATGTGACTTCTGAATGTAATTGGTTGCACCAGAGCTTTTTATTTAGTTTCATAACAAAGGGGGTGAATACATACGCACATGCCAATTTTCTGTTTTCTATTTCTAAAAAATAGTTTTATGTATATATTTTTCTCATTTCACTTCACCAACTTAGACTATTGTGTTCTGATCCATCACATAAAATTCAGATTAACAAAACACTGAACTTAAGGCTGTAATGTAACAAAATAGGTAAAAAGACAAGGGGGTTAATACTTTTGCAAGGCACTGTATCTCCTCTTCTAATTGGGTGTGTGCCCTCAGAAGATTGTTGTAATTGTCCTCTAGTTCGATCATTTTAGAGTCCACTGCCTTAATTTCACCTGTAAGGTTTGCCGCAACCTTCTGAACTTCAGCCTTAATCACTGACCTGAAGGAAGAGATCAGGTCTTTCAATTCCTGTATATCCGCCCTTATGCACGGGGAAGAGGCCTCCATATTTGTTTTTGGTGAATGCTTAGCGGATAAAAATGTCTGCCGCAAGGTTTTCGATGTAGAGAAGACTTGAATATGTTTGATATTGCGCCTGGTTGAGACTCCCTGGCATCTGCAACAGACCTGCTCCCAGGAATCAAATTTTAGCTTTTTCGGTTTGTCACTGTGGTCATATGTATGCCCCTTTGTAAGGGAGGGTAGGAATATTTACGTTAGGAGCAGCTATAAAACCTTTCAGAGATGAATAATAATACGTTCCAGCTCTTGCAACTGCAGTCACGTAGATCTAGCAGCTGGTAAGGCTTGAATTGGAATAACCCTTAGAATGTTATCTAAAAAAGCCATGATAAAAAGGCGCCACTAGGTGTCACCACAGCTCAATGACGTGCAGTAGGGATGAAAGTCTGCAACCAAGTAAAATGGAGTTACAAATGCTTCTATATTCACATTTTAGGTGTCATATCAGTGTCCTCCTTTTTCACTCCAATAAGGCTGGCTGAATAGGGATTCTATAAAATACCTGGTGAGTTAATCTATAAACAGTTTGCTACTCTTCCCTCTATAGCTGTGACGAGGATGGGGGTATTATAATGCAAATTACACCAGGCTTAAAAGAAAAGGAAGTAGCCAAACTTTGGGCAATATTGAAACTTACTAATATATATACAAAAAGTGGTAAAAATGTAATTTAAGTCTTTATTAATAGGGGGTAACAACGGCGATTTCTTTAAAAACAATGAGTTAGATTAAGCACTTTAATAACGATGCTTTAAGTAAAATCTAGCCCGCTGGCTTTTTTGTACTGCTCATCCATTGGCCTATTCCATATTATGCTATACTTTGGGATGCAATATGGGCAAGATAGAAGTCCTATTCTTATATGAGAAGTAGCCTTGGGTAGGCACTAATTGCATATAATAGTCCTAGAACTTTATTGCCCTGTTCAAAACACTTTTACCCTTACTCATAAGCAAGCAAATATAGTATAATCATACCCTGGTATACCGTTAAGAATATATATTTATATACAAAGGTCAGATTATTCCCAGTAATTTATTTTGGTACTTCTTATAGGATGAGCTATTGCTATCCAGAACCTTTACACCTGTATATATATGCATTATAGATCCAGGATTTATCACAAAGACAGGATTACTCTAATTGGATTAGCAATCACTTTTCTCCTCTACAGTACTGTTAGGTGTGGACCTAATAACCCCTCTATTAAGAGTACATTCAACATTTAGTGGTTTCTGTCCACACATCCATTAGCCTATTTTTATCTTTTTGTTTCAATCCTGGGATTTTTTTACCCATTGTTTTTAAAGAAATCGCCGTTGTTACCCCCTATTAATAAAGACTTAAATTACATTTTTCCCACTTTTTGTATATATATTAGTAATTTTTGGGTGGTAAACACCCTGGGAACCCAGCATTCCTACTAGACCTTGATTTATAAACTAGTGGTTCAATCCACATTAAGGAAGCATAAATATAATATCATCATATTAGCATACTATCTACTGCCTTTGACACTCAGTACCTGAACCTTATCTGTTTAATAATTTATATTCCATAACAAACATTATATTGAAAATGACAAATTTTCTCATTCAAAACATAGATATTGATTCACTCCTTAAAGAAGCTGAAGAAAGCTTCAGTGGCAATCCTCAGCCCACTTTTGAAGGCAATACAGACATTAAGCATATATATGGAGACCTTCTAAAAATAATGAGAAAACAAGTACGCTCTGTATGGGAGATAAGTAGCCTTCAAAACTATCTTAAAAACAAATATGTTCCCAGAGGCCTAAGATTACATCCTAATCCTGCCATAAATTTGAGTGATGAAACCTTTGTTAACAAATGGAAAGATATTCTTCTCAAATGTTCATCTGAATTAATCAGTCTGATTATTGAAACAGAAAAACATAATTTGGAACTATTAAAACCTAAGATTGTACTATGTCAGCAAGAGTTCAATAAACAAAGCGGTTCCATAGAGTATGAATCTCTGTGTAAAAAATTAAATGACAATATAGAAAGATTCAAAAGAGATATCAAAGACCGGAAACAGAAAAAATTCCTGAGAGATAAAACTGATTTCCAAACAAATAGAATCTTTAGGAAATTTCCTGCCTCAATACCATCACAAAGAAACTCTGACATAGGCTCTTCAGACTATGATAACTCAGATATAGATGAACATTCCATCCATAGCTCAAGAGGTAGACGTCCTGGTATGCATTATAGAAGGGAGGCATACAACACAAGAAAGTTTGCACAAACTAGAATGCCTAATACCTATAATAATGAGTGTTTTTTTAGAGGAAGGCCAGTTCCCTGTGAAGGGTCCAGAGAGGAGAGACCAAAGGAAAAAGACCTAAGTACTAAGAATAAGCTAAATACAGAAAGATTGATAAAAGACCAAAGTATGAAAATTATCAACGTATCTGACTTCTCTTTAGATATTAACCATGAATCAGTACTGAGGAAAGGCCTCAGTTTTGTGCCAACATCAAGGTCGGACAAATTTACCCATATTAAAGATATTAACCTTTTTGCACGTAAATTAGCCTTACAGAAATTCTTTAAAAATAAAGAAGAAAAAGATCATATGAAGTTAGGCATGAACAAAGAAGATATTGGAACCTTCAAACTTCTAATGTCTCTATTAGAAGAGAATGCCTCTGCTGAGGAAGGTAATGCATATAAAGATACTAAAAGATGGAAAAACAAAAGTAATTTCACCCCCTTTTTAAAAGATTATTCTAACATCTGGGTATTCCTTCAGCAGGTAACAATTGATATAGAAAGTTTAGATTTTACTAAACTAAGCAAATCCTTCAATCTGACCAAAAAAGAATACCAAGCTCTTGATGAACTTAAGTCTTGTAAAGATATTCAAATTAAACAGGCAGATAAAGGAGGCAATCTTGTAATACTAAGTAATGACAAATACAAAGAGATGTGCAATAGGATTTTAGATGATAGAACTACCTACGAAATACTAACAAAAAATCCAAATTTTGAATATAGACTAGTTTTAAAGTCTATATTAGAAAAAGCCAAAATGGAGAAGATTATTGATGAGCAAACATACATGTTCCTCCTACCAAAATTCCCTTGTATTTCAACTTTTTATGCACTACCAAAAGTGCATAAACAAATGGTACCTATTCCTGGTAGGCCTATAGTATCAGGAACAGGAAATCTCTCCTCCAATGCCAGTATCTTTGTAGATCACTACCTACGTGACTTAGTACAAAATTTGCCCTCTTACGTACAAGACACTAATGATATACTTAAACAGCTTGAACATCTAACGGTGCCAAAATACACATGGTTAGCAACTATAGATGTTGAAGCACTCTATAGTAGCATACCTCATAACCTTGGTATTGAAACAGTAGAACAATTCCTGAGTACGAAAAGTACTAACCTTGGAAAATTTAATAACCTTATTATCCAACTTCTAGAGTATGTTCTGAAATATAACTTTTTTCTATTTAATGACAAAAGGTTCCATCAGACAAAGGGGACTGCAATGGGTACCCCATGCGCCCCTAGCTACGCAAACCTATTTTTAGGCTCCTGGGAGAAGAAGATCTTCTCAGAACCAGAGATTGAGCATCTTACTGTACATGCAATGATTTGGCGGCGCTATATAGACGATATCTTGGTGATTTGGGATGGAACTAAACCAGAATTTGAAACCCTAATGGACTCATTGAACAAAAATAAGATGGGCCTGAAATTCACACATGAAATCCACAGAAAAGAAATATCGTTTCTAGATTTACTCATCCAAAAAGATGATGAAGGAACCATATCAACTACTACATTTAGAAAGGAGACAGCAGCAAATACGTTACTCTTATGGGACAGCCAACATTTTGCACCCCTGAAAAAAGGTATCCCTAAGGGGCAATACTTAAGAATCAGGAGGAACTGCAGTTCAGATATCACATTCAAAATTGAGGCTGATAAATTAAAACAAAGATTCCTAGAAAGAGGATACTCAAAAAAATGCTTAAAGAAAGCTTTTCAACATGCATTGAGCTGCAACAGAACAGAACTATTGAATAAATCGCACAGGACAAATACTCAAACATCAGATAATACATATCCAAGATGTATTTTGACTTATGGCTATGAATCTGCTTCAATAAAGGATATTATATCTAAACATTGGCATCTATTAAAAAGTGACGAGGATTTGGCAGATGTACTTCCACAAAAAATACCAATTGTTTATCGGAAAGGCAAAAATTTGAAAGACACTCTAGTGCATAGTTTCTTTAAAGAGAATAAAGATAACAAGACATGGCTCAATCCCCCATTGGGATGTTTCAAATGTGGGAACTGCAAATTTTGTAGATACATCAAACCCACAAAAATTTATGAACATCCGTCCAATGGGGCAAGATATGTTTTAAAGGATTTTTCAAACTGCTGCACCACAAGTGTAGTTTATGTGGCTACATGTTTATGTTCTAAAATTTACGTAGGAAAAACACGACGTCAACTACGTAGACGTATTGGCGAACATATCTATTCAATAAGAAAGGATTTAGATACCCCTTTAGCACGCCATGTTAAGATCTTTCATGGTGGCAAAAGTGAAGTTCTTACTTTCACAGCCCTTGAGAAGGTCCATCAGGGCCCGAGACAGGGAGACTTAGATAAAAAAACTTCTTCAACATGAAGCAAAATGGATTTACAAATTACAAGCTCTATCTCCAATAGGTTTAAATGAAGGTTTCACATTTTTACCCTTCATTTGAATATACTGGTATTTTTATGGGATTGTTATCAAGTAGTCATTGTTTGTCCCTATAGCTCACTTATTATTATTTTATTATTTATTATCTTTAATTAAGATTTTTTGCCACTTATAGTTTCTCATCTTTATATTTGGCATTTAAATGCCATACAACATCACATTGTACCACTTATATTGATGGCTCATTTTTTATTTGCCATCAACTTATTATGGCTGTTAAACAGTCATCATATTTCTTGTTCTTCCCTACACCTCATCCTTACACTTACACTATATTGGGGTGTTCCCCTACCACATCTATAGAGATGCCTTACATGTTTCATCTCTCATATTATTAGTTTTTACCACATTTTCATATTTACACTCTAGCAGCATCCATTTAATTTAGATATCCTCCCCTTTTTATTTTTATTTTCCCTAATTTATTTACTCTTCACAATATGTTCCCCCACCTCTTGTGGTTGTGGTTTCTACCATTCTATTTTTACTACTGCATGTTTATAATTAGGCTGGATATTTGCCATTTCGCTATTTCATGTTACTTCCCTCCTTAGACCCCATCTTATATAAAGTATCTTAGCGCAACAGACGCTTCCTGTATCCATTGCGCAGGTTCACTGAGTGTCAATTGGTTGCCGTAGTTACGGCAGCGTTTAAAAAGAGGGCCAGACGGCTTCACAGACCTTACCTTGACAAAGACGTCTGATGACGTCGAAACGCGTCGGCCTTTGATGACGTGGCATGCCTCACAGCTAAGGGCACGCCGGCGTCTTCACTACTAACAGTATTGTATTAGCCATTAATATTTTTAGAGGTTGTATGCTTACCCTACCTGTCCGTTTCCAAATGAGTGAATGTTGTGGTCTGGATATGAGTTAGATTAAGCACTTTAATAACAATGCTTTAAGTAAAAACTAGCCCGCTGGCTTTTTTGTACTGCTCATCCATTGGCCTATTCCATATTATGCTATACTTTGGGATGCAATATGGGCAAGATAGAAGTCCTATTCTTATATGAGAAGTAGCCTTGGGTAGGCACTAATTGCATATAATAGTCCTAGAACTTTATTGCCCTGTTCAAAACACTTTTACCCTTACTCATAAGCAAGCAAATATAGTATAATCATACCCTGGTATACCGTTAAGAATATATATTTATATACAAAGGTCAGATTATTCCCAGTAATTTATTTTGGTACTTCTTATAGGATGAGCTATTGCTATCCAGAACCTTTACACCTGTATATATATGCATTATAGATCCAGGATTTATCACAAAGACAGGATTACTCTAATTGGATTAGCAATCACTTTTCTCCTCTACAGTACTGTTAGGTGTGGACCTAATAACCCCTCTATTAAGAGTACATTCAACATTTAGTGGTTTCTGTCCACACATCCATTAGCCTATTTTTATCTTTTTGTTTCAATCCTGGGATTTTTTTACCCATTGTTTTTAAAGAAATCGCCGTTGTTACCCCCTATTAATAAAGACTTAAATTACATTTTTCCCACTTTTTGTATATATATTAGTAATTTTTGGGTGGTAAACACCCTGGGAACCCAGCATTCCTACTAGACCTTGATTTATAAACTAGTGGTTCAATCCACATTAAGGAAGCATAAATATAATATCATCATATTAGCATACTATCTACTGCCTTTGACACTCAGTACCTGAACCTTATCTGTTTAATAATTTATATTCCATAACAAACATTATATTGAAAATGACAAATTTTCTCATTCAAAACATAGATATTGATTCACTCCTTAAAGAAGCTGAAGAAAGCTTCAGTGGCAATCCTCAGCCCACTTTTGAAGGCAATACAGACATTAAGCATATATATGGAGACCTTCTAAAAATAATGAGAAAACAAGTACGCTCTGTATGGGAGATAAGTAGCCTTCAAAACTATCTTAAAAACAAATATGTTCCCAGAGGCCTAAGATTACATCCTAATCCTGCCATAAATTTGAGTGATGAAACCTTTGTTAACAAATGGAAAGATATTCTTCTCAAATGTTCATCTGAATTAATCAGTCTGATTATTGAAACAGAAAAACATAATTTGGAACTATTAAAACCTAAGATTGTACTATGTCAGCAAGAGTTCAATAAACAAAGCGGTTCCATAGAGTATGAATCTCTGTGTAAAAAATTAAATGACAATATAGAAAGATTCAAAAGAGATATCAAAGACCGGAAACAGAAAAAATTCCTGAGAGATAAAACTGATTTCCAAACAAATAGAATCTTTAGGAAATTTCCTGCCTCAATACCATCACAAAGAAACTCTGACATAGGCTCTTCAGACTATGATAACTCAGATATAGATGAACATTCCATCCATAGCTCAAGAGGTAGACGTCCTGGTATGCATTATAGAAGGGAGGCATACAACACAAGAAAGTTTGCACAAACTAGAATGCCTAATACCTATAATAATGAGTGTTTTTTTAGAGGAAGGCCAGTTCCCTGTGAAGGGTCCAGAGAGGAGAGACCAAAGGAAAAAGACCTAAGTACTAAGAATAAGCTAAATACAGAAAGATTGATAAAAGACCAAAGTATGAAAATTATCAACGTATCTGACTTCTCTTTAGATATTAACCATGAATCAGTACTGAGGAAAGGCCTCAGTTTTGTGCCAACATCAAGGTCGGACAAATTTACCCATATTAAAGATATTAACCTTTTTGCACGTAAATTAGCCTTACAGAAATTCTTTAAAAATAAAGAAGAAAAAGATCATATGAAGTTAGGCATGAACAAAGAAGATATTGGAACCTTCAAACTTCTAATGTCTCTATTAGAAGAGAATGCCTCTGCTGAGGAAGGTAATGCATATAAAGATACTAAAAGATGGAAAAACAAAAGTAATTTCACCCCCTTTTTAAAAGATTATTCTAACATCTGGGTATTCCTTCAGCAGGTAACAATTGATATAGAAAGTTTAGATTTTACTAAACTAAGCAAATCCTTCAATCTGACCAAAAAAGAATACCAAGCTCTTGATGAACTTAAGTCTTGTAAAGATATTCAAATTAAACAGGCAGATAAAGGAGGCAATCTTGTAATACTAAGTAATGACAAATACAAAGAGATGTGCAATAGGATTTTAGATGATAGAACTACCTACGAAATACTAACAAAAAATCCAAATTTTGAATATAGACTAGTTTTAAAGTCTATATTAGAAAAAGCCAAAATGGAGAAGATTATTGATGAGCAAACATACATGTTCCTCCTACCAAAATTCCCTTGTATTTCAACTTTTTATGCACTACCAAAAGTGCATAAACAAATGGTACCTATTCCTGGTAGGCCTATAGTATCAGGAACAGGAAATCTCTCCTCCAATGCCAGTATCTTTGTAGATCACTACCTACGTGACTTAGTACAAAATTTGCCCTCTTACGTACAAGACACTAATGATATACTTAAACAGCTTGAACATCTAACGGTGCCAAAATACACATGGTTAGCAACTATAGATGTTGAAGCACTCTATAGTAGCATACCTCATAACCTTGGTATTGAAACAGTAGAACAATTCCTGAGTACGAAAAGTACTAACCTTGGAAAATTTAATAACCTTATTATCCAACTTCTAGAGTATGTTCTGAAATATAACTTTTTTCTATTTAATGACAAAAGGTTCCATCAGACAAAGGGGACTGCAATGGGTACCCCATGCGCCCCTAGCTACGCAAACCTATTTTTAGGCTCCTGGGAGAAGAAGATCTTCTCAGAACCAGAGATTGAGCATCTTACTGTACATGCAATGATTTGGCGGCGCTATATAGACGATATCTTGGTGATTTGGGATGGAACTAAACCAGAATTTGAAACCCTAATGGACTCATTGAACAAAAATAAGATGGGCCTGAAATTCACACATGAAATCCACAGAAAAGAAATATCGTTTCTAGATTTACTCATCCAAAAAGATGATGAAGGAACCATATCAACTACTACATTTAGAAAGGAGACAGCAGCAAATACGTTACTCTTATGGGACAGCCAACATTTTGCACCCCTGAAAAAAGGTATCCCTAAGGGGCAATACTTAAGAATCAGGAGGAACTGCAGTTCAGATATCACATTCAAAATTGAGGCTGATAAATTAAAACAAAGATTCCTAGAAAGAGGATACTCAAAAAAATGCTTAAAGAAAGCTTTTCAACATGCATTGAGCTGCAACAGAACAGAACTATTGAATAAATCGCACAGGACAAATACTCAAACATCAGATAATACATATCCAAGATGTATTTTGACTTATGGCTATGAATCTGCTTCAATAAAGGATATTATATCTAAACATTGGCATCTATTAAAAAGTGACGAGGATTTGGCAGATGTACTTCCACAAAAAATACCAACTGTTTATCGGAAAGGCAAAAATTTGAAAGACACTCTAGTGCATAGTTTCTTTAAAGAGAATAAAGATAACAAGACATGGCTCAATCCCCCATTGGGATGTTTCAAATGTGGGAACTGCAAATTTTGTAGATACATCAAACCCACAAAAATTTATGAACATCCGTCCAATGGGGCAAGATATGTTTTAAAGGATTTTTCAAACTGCTGCACCACAAGTGTAGTTTATGTGGCTACATGTTTATGTTCTAAAATTTAGGTAGGAAAAACACGACGTCAACTACGTAGACGTATTGGCGAACATATCTATTCAATAAGAAAGGATTTAGATACCCCTTTAGCACGCCATGTTAAGATCTTTCATGGTGGCAAAAGTGAAGTTCTTACTTTCACAGCCCTTGAGAAGGTCCATCAGGGCCCTAGACAGGGAGACTTAGATAAAAAACTTCTTCAACATGAAGCAAAATGGATTTACAAATTACAAGCTCTATCTCCAATAGGTTTAAATGAAGGTTTCACATTTTTACCCTTCATTTGAATATACTGGTATTTTTATGGGATTGTTATCAAGTAGTCATTGTTTGTCCCTATAGCTCACTTATTATTATTTTATTATTTATTATCTTTAATTAAGATTTTTTGCCACTTATAGTTTCTCATCTTTATATTTGGCATTTAAATGCCATACAACATCACATTGTACCACTTATATTGATGGCTCATTTTTTATTTGCCATCAACTTATTATGGCTGTTAAACAGTCATCATATTTCTTGTTCTTCCCTACACCTCATCCTTACACTTACACTATATTGGGGTGTTCCCCTACCACATCTATAGAGATGCCTTACATGTTTCATCTCTCATATTATTAGTTTTTACCACATGTTCATATTTACACTCTAGCAGCATCCATTTAATTTAGATATCCTCCCCTTTTTATTTTCCCTAATTTATTTACTCTTCACAATATGTTCCCCCACCTCTTGTGGTTGTGGTTTCTACCATTCTATTTTTACTACTGCATGTTTATAATTAGGCTGGATATTTGCCATTTCGCTATTTCATGTTACTTCCCTCCTTAGACCCCATCTTATATAAAGTATCTTAGCGCAACAGACGCTTCCTGTATCCATTGCGCAGGTTCACTGAGTGTCAATTGGTTGCCGTAGTTACGGCAGCGTTTAAAAAGAGGGCCAGACGGCTTCACAGACCTTACCTTGACAAAGACGTCTGATGACGTCGAAACGCGTCGGCCTTTGATGACGTGGCATGCCTCACAGCTAAGGGCACGCCGGCGTCTTCACTACTAACAGTATTGTATTAGCCATTAATATTTTTAGAGGTTGTATGCTTACCCTACCTGTCCGTTTCCAAATGAGTGAATGTTGTGGTCTGGATATGAGTTAGATTAAGCACTTTAATAACAATGCTTTAAGTAAAAACTAGCCCGCTGGCTTTTTTGTACTGCTCATCCATTGGCCTATTCCATATTATGCTATACTTTGGGATGCAATATGGGCAAGATAGAAGTCCTATTCTTATATGAGAAGTAGCCTTGGGTAGGCACTAATTGCATATAATAGTCCTAGAACTTTATTGCCCTGTTCAAAACACTTTTACCCTTACTCATAAGCAAGCAAATATGGTATAATCATACCCTGGTATACCGTTAAGAATATATATTTATATACAAAGGTCAGATTATTCCCAGTAATTTATTTTGGGACTTCTTATAGGATGAGCTATTGCTATCCAGAACCTTTACACCTGTATATATATGCATTATAGATCCAGGATTTATCACAAAGACAGGATTACTCTAATTGGATTAGCAATCACTTTTCTCCTCTACAGTACTGTTAGGTGTGGACCTAATAACCCCTCTATTAAGAGTACATTCAACATTTAGTGGTTTCTGTCCACACATCCATTAGCCTATTTTTATCTTTTTGTTTCAATCCTGGGATTTTTTTACCCATTGTTTTTAAAGAAATCGCCGTTGTTACCCCCTATTAATAAAGACTTAAATTACATTTTTCCCACTTTTTGTATATATATTAGTAATTTTTGGGTGGTAAACACCCTGGGAACCCAGCATTCCTACTAGACCTTGATCAATATTGAAACTTGAGTCTTACTCATGCAGCCTATGTGGGAACCTTTGAGCACACTGGGCCTTCAATTGTGTAGCTTCTTACACCCTTGTCCTCCAGGCACACAGTACATCCAGAACTAGGCTGCTCTCAGGTGAGGTCCACAACTGGACTGTCACATCACATGCGGGAGTGCCGCTATGAGACCTCTCTCTCTGGTGGTGGGTCTCTGACAGGCTCAGGCGCTGTAATGGCGTCTTCCCGCACCCCACATGCTGTGCAGGCTCTTCTTGCAGGCTCCCCACCAATCTCCTCCACTCCTACCACAGGAGACTGTCATAGCTCACAACAAGGCTCCGGCCACCCTCTGGGAGAGCAGAGGCGCAAGCTGCTTTTGCAATCACAACAGAGGCCTCCCTGCATGGGGGAGCATTGGGAGCTGTAGTGAGCAGCTAAATAGCACAGGCCTTGGCCATGTGCAGGCAAATTTCAAGCAGACCCACTAGTGGAGGGTGCCGTTCTATTCTGTGGATGTTCCTGGACCCAAATACAAAGATGAAGCTTTACAGCAGAAGTATCTCTTGTAATTATATCAATCAATATGAAAACCTTTTGCAGTTAAAGTACTGTAAAGTAATATGACATTTTGAAATATATACATTTTTTTTTATTTAATTGGTTTTTATTAGACAGGTCAGACATACAACAGAGTACAGCAAAAACATTAGAAGTGATAAATAGGAATTAACAATAAACGTATTTCACATATCTGTTTTCTAGTGTGTCATCTGCCTGTCCAAAACTCCTCTCTCTTTTCCGTTTTTCTGGTATTATAGTAGCTGATGCTAGCTTTTAAGTAACTTAAAACTAATGAAAAAACGATATTTAATGAAGTCCCATAACTATGGGAAAAATGTAATGAACTTGGTTTCCTGACCATCTATTGTCTTGAGCTTGGCTAGTAGCAACTAATAGGTTGAATATTCTGTGTTTAGGTTACTGTGTAGGGCTAATGATGTTGGGTAGGTTAAGACAGCTCCTGCCATGGTTCCCTTAATAGCTCCTCTGAAGGGAAAAGTGTCACTCACCCTATTCATCTGCCGCGTCTTGTCTCCCAGGCGGCCCAGCAGGAGGCCCAGCGCTTTTAGTTATGGTCAACCTCAGCGGACAGAATGCTCATGGAACGAACAAACTCAATTTTGTTTAAGACTACTTCAAACGATGGGGTGGGTGTTTTCCAATGGGCGGCTACTACTATCCTAACTGCTAGGAAAATTTGGTTGGTTAGGAATTGTTCTGAGTTGGACATCCCTTCTACCGGTAATCCCAGGATGGCCTCCTCTGGTCTCATGGGATAGCTTTGACCCCACAGTTTCTCCAGGGTTTTGTAAGTGTCCACCCAGGTGTGTCTAATCATAGGGCATTCCCAAAGTTTATGGATTAGACTCCCTTTCTGGTTGCAGCCCCTCTCGCATATATCACTAATCATCTGGTTTCCTATGTGCATTCTTACTGGGGTTAGGTACCACCTCATAATAACTTTATAGGAGTTTTCTTTCATGATTACGTTAAGTGATGTGATTTTGGCTTGTTTCCGAATAATGTTCCATTGGTCTCTGTCTAAATTTATGTTGAGGTCAGTTTCCCATGCCGACTCATAGTGTAATTTAGGAGGCGTGACTAACTCGCTTAAATGGTTATATATTATGGAGATGTTTCCTTTCCCTCCTGGGAATTTAATGCAACATTTTTTGAATAAGGATAGACTTTGCCCTCCTTTAATCTTAGTGATGTGAGTTAATCTTTGGTTTATAGCGAGTAGGTTAAGCCATTCCCCCGGGGGTAGGGGTTTGTTCTCTAAGAATGCGGTGGTGGACCATTTTTGGTTAACCACCGGTAAATCTGCCACAATTGAGCAATCATTATCAATCCACCATTTGTATTGAGCATTAGAGTTTATTTTGGGGTTAGTTGAAAGTGGCCATAGAGGGCTGAGCCCTGACTCTGGGCCTAGTAGCCTGTTCCTCTTTATATCTTTCCATAGGATAATTGAATGCCTCACGCTAGATGGGTTTTATTGGGGTAACTTAAAGCCCTGCCGGGTTGAGAGCCATAATAACTGACGCATGATTAAATCATTGGACCCTAGTATGTGTTTTTCTAATTGAACCCATACCGGGGGGGAGTCCCTGACATACCACTTAACTAGTTGTGCTAATCTAGCTGCTTTAAAGTACCTGGAAATGTCTGGAAATCCGAGCCCACCATCCTTCTTAGTCGCAGTAGTTGTTTCCCTGTTTATTCTAGGTTTTTTATTGTTCCACAGAAAACTCATTAATAATTTTTGTATTTTTTTCAAATCCGTCGCTAATATCGAGATAGGAATAGTTCTAAACAGGTAGAGCAGTTTGGGGAGTACGTTCATTTTGACGGCATGTAGCTTTCCTAACCACAAAATCTTTAGTTCTGACCACCTGTGCAGGTCTCTAGTTAATT
Organism: Discoglossus pictus; assembly: GCA_027410445.1. Classification (NCBI taxonomy): domain Eukaryota; kingdom Metazoa; phylum Chordata; class Amphibia; order Anura; family Alytidae; genus Discoglossus; species Discoglossus pictus. Next base: position 47,530,522 of record CM050172.1, on the reverse strand, counting down.
GTTTAATGAGGGTTGGGTAGTTTGCTTCATATAGGGTCCTAGTTGTCTTTGTTATTTGTATGCCTAGGTAGTTGATAGAATTCGGGGCCCATTTTATTGGGAAGTTATTGGCTAGTAGTTTTTCCATGGAGGGAGGAAGTGATATATTAAGGGCTATGCTTTTACTTGTGTTAATTTTGAAACCTGACAGTGGGCCAAATTTAGACAAAAGTTTGAATAGATTGGGAAGACTAACCAGGGGGTTTGAGATTGTTAGCAGAATGTCGTCAGCGAAAAGGCTTATTTTATGATCTGTCGGGCCGACTCGTATACCAGATATGTCAGTGTGCTGCCGAATGGCAATTGCTAGGGGCTCTCTACTAAGGGCGAACAAAAGCGGTGATAAAGGGCACCCTTGTCTAGTCCCCCTCGTGATGTTGAATTTTAGTGAATTGTGTCCTTGGTATGTGACCTGTGCTGTTGGTACCGAGTATAATGACGCGATGCTTCGCAGAAAACCTTCTGGAATTCCGAATTTGTTCAGTGTGGCGTTCATAAATGACCAATCTAACCTATCAAATGCCTTCTCGGCATCAAGCACCAGCATCATGGCACAGCCTTCATCATTTTTGGTTATGTCAATAAGGTCAATAATTTTTCTGGTATTGTCTGGCGCTTCTCTCCCCTTAATGAACCCTACTTGGTCTGGATGTACCACTTCAGGTAACAGATTCGCTAGTCTGGACGCTAGGATTTTGGTGTATAATTTTAAATCTGTGTTGATCAGAGATATTGGTCTATAGCTAGCACATTGGGATGGGTCTTTGCCCGGTTTAGGGATCAGTATTATTTTAGCTTCTAAGAATTCCGGTTTAATTTTTCCACCAGCTAAGGAAATATATACATTTTGATATTGCTTATGTTTTTTTTATTTTATTACCTGATCATTATGTTCCAGGCCATATGTGGACCTTAACCCCTAATGGTAGATCAATAAAAGCACGTACACATGAACATTTACACTATATAATATGGAGAAGACAAATCAAAGTTCTTTGTGATTTCACCACTTTATAAATATACATCACTGTGATATGACTTATTTTTGTGCTCTGTACATTGAACTTTCCATCTAAAGTTGAGGGTAGGTTAAAATTACTGTGCAAATGTGAAACTTATTGGACATACTGTTTGCAAAATCAGTATCTATCAGGTTTTAACTCTGATGTATTATATCATTTTTAATATTTGCATTCTTTTATGATCTTTCCCCAGAGCTGGTTGGTTTACTGAGTGTTGTTCTGTAATTGTCAGTGATGTTTGTTATTTGTTTTAAATATTGCGGTTACTTTTGATGATTACCTGGACGTACAGATGCTCACATGGAGTATACTTCCTAATGTTGGTTTATTCTAGTACTGCAATAGGTATGTATATTTGTGTAATGTGATTGTGTACAATAGGTGACAAAATACATCAGAGGACCTCACTCTGTTGGACCTGCTGTGTACCTTTTTACCAATTAATTTATAAAACATTTTTTTTTACCTATGTTTGGACATCCTGAATCTTGAGCTGCAGCCAGTGTTATTCTATTTTTTTTTTTACACATGCAAATTAACAAAGCTACTAATTTATACTGTGATGAGTGTGAACACAATTAATTGATATATGGTATTCCAAATCTTTAATGGTTCAAGGTACGGTAATTCCATGTACCTCTTGTCACTAGAGCTGCAGGGGCTGCCATCTTCTATACTTCTTCTAAATATTTTATGATGCTGAGCTCTGACCTGTGCAAGATTTGGACCGTTGAAGTCTGCAATTAAGTAGAGACTTCTTAGAACTTTGAAGCCTGGTACATCACTGTGGTCGGGTGATGCTCACTGTCCAACTGTTCCTTCATCTCTAACCTCTCTAGTATAACCACAGGACAACATAACAAGTGTGGATCCATGCTTGCAATGATCAGGCTCCTCTGACTGGTTGCTGATATAAGCTTCCTTGCTCTACACTAACTGGATCAGTTGTACCTGAGACCCATCAGGTGCCTTGTCCTGTCAGTTTGATTTGTAAAAGGTAAATAGAGAAGTTATTGGGGCTGGGGCAGTTGGTTGAGATTTTTTTTTTTTGAATGCTCCTTTTTTGAATGTTTTAAATACTGTTTAAATAAAAAAAAAAACAGCTTAGACCTCAGTATTGAAATAAATAAATGTTAATAAATGAGTATTTCTATTGATCTCTTATGCTATTCAGCCAGCAGAAAAAAATCCAGGCTACAGGGTGCCATGTGGCTAGGCCTCAGGCCTATTTTCAATTTTTTTTACTAACAATTGTTGGCTATAACTCTCTGTATTTATTGTTTTGATAGGAGTGTGATTGTATAGTGGTCTCACCTCCTGTTTTATTCATCCAGCAGAAACAAATCCAGGCTGGACACCGACGTGGTTAGGCCTCATTTTTTTTTCAATCTGACAAAATGCCACAATACATGGCTTAAAATGTTCCTGGGGTTCGCACCAATACTGGGGGATACTTCCCCTATTTAATTTGTTTCTCCCCTTGGCAGATGCAGCTGGATTAAAAGCTAGATGGCAGGAGATCTTGCTGTGTGCTTCCTTTCTGATCTGCTGATGGCCGTTTTCCAAAATTTATTCTTTTTAATAATCTTAGTTTATGGTAAACAAAATCAATTAACCACAAAAGGGTGTTATCTTTTTTTTTCTCTGTGGGTTAGCTTGAACTGAATGGCTCACCCTTAAACAATAACAAAAAGATCGAAAGAAATAGGCCTATTAATATTTATCTACAACTTATGTGTTTTAGTATTTAAGCTGCTTGTCAACATATATACATATACATCTAAACTACATCACTGCTTCTATTATTGTTTTTGTCTTATTTCCAAGATGGTTGCTCCCATAATGCAGATCCTTCCTTCAGTGACGTTCATATTCTTATTTTTATTACATTATTGACTTCTAACTGTGTTTTAGTATTTGACTCTGTCTTTATCTTGGGACTCTGCTGTCTGGACTGTCATGCAGCTTACACATGCAACTTCTAACTGTTTTTGTATTTTTCTGGATCCTCATCTTGGAATTCCGCAGTCTGGGCTGTCATGCAGCCTATACATGCAACTGCTAACTGTGTTTTAGTATTAGTCTGTATCCTCACCTTGGAACTCCGCAGTCTTGACTGTCATGCAGCTTACACATGCAACTTCTAACTGTGTTTTAGTATTAGTCTGTATCCTCATCTTGGGACTCCGCAGTCTCGACTTTCATGCAGACTACACATGCAACTGCTATCTGTGTTTTAGTATTATACTGTATTTTCATCTTAGGACTCTGCAGTCTGGACTGTCATGCTGCTTACACATGCAACTTCTAACTGTATTTTAGTATTAGTCTGTATCCTTATCTTGGAACTCTGCAGTCTGGACTGTCATGCAGCTTACACATGCAACTGCTGTGCTTTAGTATTTGACTTTGGCTTTAGTAATTGTGTTTTAGTATTAGTTTGTATCCTCATCTTGGGACTCTGTAGTCTTGACTGTCATGCAGCCTACACATGTAACTTCTAACTGTGTGTTAGTATTTGCCTGTATCTTCATCTTGGGATTCTGCAGTCTGGACTGTCATGCAGCCTACACATGCAACGTCTAACTGTGTTTTAGTATTAGTCTGTATCTTCATCTTGGGACTATACAGTCTTGACTGTCATGCAACCTACACATGTAACTTTTAACTGTGTTTTAGTATTTGACTCTTTCTTGATCTTGGGACTCTGCAGCCTGGACTGTCATGCAGCTTACACATGCAACTTCTAACTGTGTTTTTGTATTTTTCTGGATCCTCATCTTGGAATTCCGCAGTCTGGGCTGTCATGCAGCCTATACATGCAACTGCTAACTGTGTTTTAGTATTAGTCTGTGTCCTCACCTTGGAACTCCGTAGTCGGGACTGTCATGCAGCTTACACTTGCAACTCCTAGCTGTGTTTTAATATTTGACTCTTTCTTGATCTTGGGACTCTGCAGTCTAGACTGTCATGCAGCCTACACATGTAACTTCTAACTGTGTTTTAGTATTAGTCTATATCCTCATCTTGGGACTCCGTAGTCTTGACTGTCATGTAGCCTACACATGCAACTTCTAAATGTATTTTAGTATTTCACAGTATCTTGATCTTGGGTCTACGCAGTCTGGACTGTCATGCAGCTTATACATGCAACGTCTGTATTTTAGTAGGTGTGTGTATCCTCATCTTGGGACTCTGCATTATCGACTGTAATGCAGCCTACACATGTAACTTCTTACTGTGTTTTAGTATTTAAGCTGCTCGTCAACATATATAAATATACATCTATTCTCCATGGGCCTCATTCTATTAGCGGCCGGAGCCGTTGCGGGGCCGCAAGGACCGGCCGCAAGCTATTCGGCTATTCTATTCCCTTCCGGCCGGGGGCTCCGGCAGGCTTGCGGCCGGCGCCTTGCTATCCCTTGCGGCCGCTCGCGCCGGAGGAAAGCCTTTGATCTAAAACGGCCGCAAGAGTTTCGGCCGTAAGAAATTCCTATTTGCAATTCAATTGCTCCGGGAACCCTCTCTGCAAGGCTAAAAACGAGCCGCAGCTTACTTGCAGGAAAGAGGTCCCGCTAGCACCAATTAAGCACATAAAATAGATAAAGCCATCCTGCACTTTGAGAAGACTATAAAGGGATTTTAGGTGTTAGAAAAAATAGCACATAATTATCCTATACTCAAATCCGTAAAATATTTTATTTTTAATATACGTAAAATATACATGTAAAAGGTCCTGAGTGCTTGGAGCACTTCAGACCCGCCCACGCCGCAGCCGGAAAATAAACAGTTAATTTGAACTCGGGTTTGGGCTGATGTGCAAGCTTGAGAGTGGGTTACTATTAATCCTCATGTCCCCCAATATGATCCCTAGCATTTACAGAGCTGTACAGTGCAGGCTTGAATTTATTTTTGCGTTTTTAGATTTCACAGCTTACGGCCGGTTTCAAGATATGCGGCCGGCCGTAAGGGGAGATCCTTGCGGGGCCGTATAATAGAATCGCGAGTTAACAGAACCCCCGCAAGGAATCGCAGCCTTACGGCCGATTTACGGCCGATAATAGAATGAGGCCCCATAACTGCTTCTGTTATGGTTTTTGGCGTATTTCCAAGATGGTTGCTCCCATAATGTAGATCCTTCCTTCAGTGACGTTCAGCTTCTTATTTTTGTGACATTATTGACACTTTTGGAGAACTCAACACTTCAACATTTTTATTCATCTAGTTGTAAAAATAACATTTATTTTTTCAACTAAATAAGGAGAAAATGGAATATATTCTATTATTGGTAAACCTTCCAGGAAGAAGGGAGTTTGTGATTAAGCAAAAAAGTACAATATGATGGTATGGAACACCTTTTAATGAGTTTATCACTTTAGTGAATATATATACAAAGCCTATAGTTTCCTCACTCCAGGAGCTATACCTCTATGGTTTCTTTGTTATTCTGTGCAGCCTATTAAGTAAAGGATGAGGAATTTGCTTTAGAGAAGAACATAGGGATTTGAACAGTCTCTCCTCACTAGTGTAAAACATCTCACCTTATTCAATATAGTTCTATATACATCAGTAACTGGCAACTGGAATTTACTTCTTGCAAGCAAAGTGTGATTATTTGCTGAGTGCACTAATTTTGTCCAGGTAAAAAGGGGAGTGGTCTGCCTGTGTAAAACTTGTATAAAGGTTTGTGAGTTGTCTGGGACTGTTTGCAACTGGAATTTACAGTGTGGTTATTTGATGAGTGCACAAATGTTGTCAAGGTGAAAGGGGAGTGGCCTGCCTGTGTAAAACAATGCCAGATAGAGCTGTTCCCTCTAACAGCCGGGAGAACAGTTCTACTGGAGGAGTGGGAGGGCAGCATAGGCAGAGCAACAAAAAGGTTTTTGGTGATAGGGGACTCTATTATTAGGAAGGTAGGAAGAGTGATTTGTCACCCAGATCCCAGCAATTGAACAGTTTGCTGTATCCTGGGTGTTTGGGTTCGGTATGTTGTGGATTGGGTAGATAAATTATTGGAGTGGGGGGGTGGGGCTGAAAATGAACCGGTGGTCTTGGTACATATTGGTACCAATGACAATGTTAGTGGAAGATGGAGTGTCCTAATGAATGATTTGAGAGAACAAGGGAATAAGCTTAAAGCAAGGACCTCCATGTGCTAGCCCAGGGAGACAGAAGGAGCTTAGGGAGGTTAATGCGTGGCTAAAAATGTGGTGCGCTAAGGAGGGGTTTGGGTTTTTCGAGCACTAGGCTGACTTCTCACTTGGGTACAATCTCTATAGCAGGGATGCATTGCACCTTAATGATGAGGGAGCTTTTGTGCTCGGGAATAGGATGGTAGAAAGGCTGGAGAAGTTTTTAAATTAGTAGGTGGGAGAGGGACTAGATGAATGTAATGAGGTAGGAAGTGTAGAAGGAAAAAGGATTATTATTATTATTAATATTATTACTTTTATTTGTAATGCGCCAACATATTCCGTAGTGCTATACAGAGGAAAAGAACAAGGAAAAATATAATTTTAACAAACTGCAAAAAAAATGGAGGACCCTGTTTTGAGCTTAGAATCTTTGTAGAAAGTGTTTTTTTTCCAAAGCACTCTACAAGATTGAAAACTCTCTACTTACAATATAAAGGGGATGGAAAAGGAATGCATCTCAGAAAGTAATTTGGTAAGTGATCCTAGTATGTAATATCTTATCTGGCCCTGGTGGTCAGATAGTATAATCTGCGAATGGAAGGTGAGGGGCCTGTGTTAGGAGGTATGTCCCAAGAAGCCAACAGAGAGAGAGGGAGAGGAAGTGGGATTTGGACTTGCAGAAGTGTTTCTGCTTATGAGCTTTAGAAGGGGGAGGAGATAGTGAATGGAGGTATGAGAGTAGCTCATGGGAGCATAAAAGAGGAGAGGAGAGCATGTAAGGTGAGATGGTTATGTTGGAGACATGATGTGGAAAAGTTAAGAGGAGCTTGAGGAAAAGACAGGATGTAATGAGGAAAGAACAGGCATGAGGAAACATTGTGTAATAGATTAATTAGGTATAGTTGGTGTTGCTAATTGATCAGCTGTAGGAAATTAGAGTGACTCAATAAATCAAGAGAAGCAAGGGGCGGGTGGGTGGGGGGGGGGGGGAAGTGATTGTTGTTCCAGAGAGAGTGAGAGAGCAGAGACTGAGGCCTACAGATAGTGGAGAGACTGCAAAAGAAAATGAGAAGGATGGACAAATGTTAAGAAGCAATAAAACCAGGCTTTGGGGGTGGGGGAGCAGGCAAGGTAAGGGGGGTTTCAGACAAATGCATAAGTATAGATTTGCTTAGTAAAAGTTTCTATCTCATCAGATATTATATCACAGAAAAATTCATACAAATATTGATAATATTACATATAGTACAAGTTGAAATGGCTCCACAGTGACTTTAGATACCTGCAGCAAAACTTCAGACAGTGTGTTAGATTGTTGTTCCAGAGAGAGTGAGAGAGCAGAGACTGAGGCCTGCAGATAGTGGAGAGACTGCAGCAAAACTTCAGACAGTGTGTTAGATTGTTGTTCCAGAGAGAGTGAGAGAGCAGAGACTGAGGCCTACAGATAGTGGAATTAACTACTCATGGGGGAGAAGATGGGGGAAGATTAGTATAGTCAATAGGGAGGTATTACTAAGTAACTCAAGTACAGAAGCAGGCACCTCAAAACTACAAACTCATAACATACAGCCTTATTAAATTGCGATTCGTCAAATTTAAAAGGGCTCTATTTATATTTTCATATTTTTTTACAGAAGTTTTTAGTTAATGAACTTCTATCCAAAAGCAAGGTCTATGTGCTTAAATAGAGCCCTTTTAAATTTGCCGAATCACGATTTAATAAGGCTGATAAGGTGTGTGCTTGCTAATGCCAGAAGCTTGCCAGGAAAAATGGGAGAGTTAGAATTATTGGCAATTAATGAAAATTGGGATTTAATAGGCATTACGAAAACATGGTGGGATGAATCTCATGCCTGGACTGTTAATCTGGATGGTTATAACCTATTTAGGAAAGATAGTGGCAATGGTAAAAGCAAATTTGTCTGTATATTAAGCCTGCATTTAAGCCTATAGTCAGAGAAGAGATTTATGCTGGAAATAGCGGTAATATTGAATGTTTGTGGGTAGAGTTAAATAGCGAAGCAGAAAATTCCAAAAGAGTATAAGTTAGAGTATTTCCTCTAAATCCCCAAATATTACCAATAGCCAGAAAATACAATTATTGTTACAGATTGGAAATGCAGCTAAGCATGGGTAAGTTCTAATAATGGGATACTTTAATTACCCTGGAATAAATTAGATAAATGAGACCATCAGTTCAGCTAAAGGGAGCAGGTTCTTCAGTACACTGAGGGATCATTATCTGGCCCAGTTAATACAAGAACCTACTAGAAATGGGGCCATCTTATATTTATTAATATTGATATAATATTAAATATTAAAATAGGGGAACCCTTGGGGAAAAGTGATCACAACACAGTCTCATTTGAGATTGAATACAAAAAACAGAGTTGTAAGGGGCCAACAAAAACTCTTAATTTTAAAAGGGCAGATTTTCACGGTCTAAGGGCAGCAATACAAAGTACAGACTGGGTCAGAGAACTGGAAGGTAAAGATACTGAACATAAATGGACAACATTTAAATCCTTACTAAAGATACATACTTATCACCATATACCATGTGGGAATAAAAGTAAAAGGAGTAAATCACATCCAATGTGGCTTAACAATGATTTAAAGATCAAGTTACAGAGTAAAAAAACAGGCATTTAAATTATACAAACAAGAGGGGACAGAGACTGCTTTACGTGAGTAAGTGGAAATCAACACGGCTTGCAAAAGGGCTATTAGACTGGCTAAAATAGAAAATGAAAAATTAGTTGCAAAAGAGAGTAAGACTAACCCTAAAATATTTTTTAAATATATTAATGGAAAGAAGGCTAGGGAGGACGCTATAGGAACATTACAAAGTGACCCAGGCCGTCTGATAATTAGTGACCAGTAAAAGGCAGATGATCTAAATAGTTTCTTTTTTCGGTATACACAAGGAAGGTACCAGTGGTTGGGACACTGCAACAAAATGGGGCTACACAACCTTTGCCGAATAATTGGTTAACACAGGAAGAATTCCAAAAGAGGTTGGAAAAAATAAATGTTAATAAAGCCCCGGGTCCTGATGGAATACATCCACCACGGGTACAGAGGAAACTGGGTTCTGTAATAGCCAAACCATTATATTTAATTTTTCAAGATTCACTCAACACAGGGTCTCTACCAGATGACTGGAGAAAAGCAGATGTGATACCTATACTTAAAAAGGGAGCAAGAGCAAATCCGGGTAATTATAGACCAGTAAGCCTCACTTCTGTAGTGGGAAAGCTTTTGGAAGGGTTACTAAGGGATAATATACAAGAAAATGTTTATTTAACCAGGATTATAAGTAGGAGTCAACATGCATTTATGAGGGATAGGTCATGTCAAACAAATCTGATTAGTTTCTATGAGAAGGTTAGTAGGAACCTAGATCAAGGTAACTCATATAGTTGTAGTCTTTTTGGATTTTGCAAAGGCATTTGATACAGTGCCACTATTGTGCCAACTAAGAGATACAGGAATTTCAGTAAATATCTGCTCATGGATCGAGAGTTGTCTTAAAGACAGGAAGCAAATGGTTGTGGTAAATGGAACATACTACGATTGGACTAATGTGGCTGTGGCAAGTGGAGTTCCTCAGGTTTCAGTATTAGGTCATCTCCTTTTTAACATATTTATTAATGACTTAGAGGTGAGACTGAAAAGTAGTGTCTCCATTTTTGTTGATGACACAAAGTTGTGCAAGGTAATTAAATCAGATAATTATGTACTTTCCCTCCTAAGGGATTCACATAAAACAGAGGAATGGGCATCTAAACGGCAGATAAGATTTAATACGAATAAATGTAATAGCCATACTAATGGGGGTATCAGATCTTGAAAGGCATTTGGGAGTACTTGTGGAAAACCACCTAGGTAACAGTGCTTAATGCCAAGCAGCAGCTGCAAAGGCAAATAAAATATTAGCATGTATTAAGAAGGGTATAGAAGCAAGGGAGGCAAATATAATTCTACCACTATACAAATCCCTATTATGCCCTCATTTGGAATATGGAGTACAATTTTGGGCACCACTTCATAAAAAGGGCATTTTAGAGCTGGAAAGGGAGAAGGGCTACAAAACTAATAAGGGGAATGGAGGGGCTAAGTTATGAAGAAAGACTAACCAAATTAATCTCATTTTCTTATATAAATGCATCCAGGGTCAGTATAAAGATTTGTCAAGTGAGCTTTTTGTGCCAAGAGGTTTTCAACTGACAAGAGGACATCCTTACTAGAAGTAAAAAGATTCCACCTTAAAGTTCGAAAATAATTCCCCCCACCACCAAGGCCCGCTGTACCCCCCCTTTAAATTCCAACAACAGCAACTCCAAGCCTATTTTCGTCAGATGCACTCCATCTTCTAAGAATAACCCATCAGCATTAGTGTCCTCCAACTCATGACGGTGCAGATATATCCATCCCATCGTTCTAATGAAGCTCAACATCAGCTTTTTACTTTCTGCCTGGTCCTGTTTAGGCTCCATGTCCTCCTTTTAACATCTCCGACCATATAATGGTTATTCCTGGGAACCTCTCCTTCCAGACACTGATGTCTTGCTTCATATCACCAACCTTTTGATAGGAATGTATCGTAGATCATTGCCCCCCACATGGAAAAGCACAATCTCTGGCTGACCAAAGCCTGAGTGTACGAGTCCATCAACCCAATAGCTTGCCTCCACCTCATTCCTCTCGTACCACACCAGCACACATCCGCTCTCCTTGGGCATACCCAACTGAAGACCATCCTTCAAGACCATGGCAAAACGATCCGCCCAGTATATGTAGGAGTGCCCAATCACCCAGAGTTGGTTCCGATAGTCTGCAACGGCATGCCAAACTTATCAAGCAACTGAAGCTGGACGTATGTATAACTTGAAATTGTTCGATTGCCTCCTTCCAATCCTCTTAAGCACCTCATCCGGAAGTCATAAACTGGCTGCCTCCGTCGCCGCTTCTATGCGGAATGAGTGAATTCCAAATTCAGCCTTGCATAGACCCAATTTGCTCAAACAACTTTTGAAAACTTAAGAGAATTGGAAGCACTACAAAGCGAGTAATGGCGAGTAATAATGGCACGGGCTTACCTGGCCGTCGCTGCCACAGCCGTTCCACACACTCCACTGGGCAACAGTCCGTTCCTACCCGTCTCAACATTATCTCCTTGCCATGACCTTTTCTTGACCTTTTCTTTAGCCATAACACTACCCTGTCACCTTGCACCCACACATCCTCCACTTGAATGCCTCCCGGACCGGGTCTGCTAGCCGCAACCAGTTTGCCTAACCTGAATGCCCCAATGAAGACTAGCGAAAAAGCTGTACTGAGCCGCAACACCTCGTAGGCTGTCTGGCAAACCTCCTCCAGTGCCACAGAGATACGCAACAACAGCAAAAATGTGACAGGGCACCGCTTGTCCTTACACGACTGACCCTTAGCTAGCCCCTTCAGGACCCTCCTTACCAGAAACTCCTTAGTCAAGTCCTTCTGCCCAGATAGCTTAAAGATAAAAGCTAACACAGTTACTTGACTGGACACTGATGCTGCCAACATCCCGGCATCCCTACATTGTAGTATGAACCACAGGGGTATGCTTAACCTCTGCTCATCAGATTCCTCGCCGCCTGCTGCCGTCACCAAGTGGGCCCACTTAAACCACACTTTCCTGTATGCCGACCACGTTGATAGCCCAATGAACTTCTGATTAGCGACACTAACTCTCTGCTCTGAGCTCCCATAGCGTGAGTGAGAACTGCTCCCCTGTCGCTGCTGCTTGGGGGGACAGCTGTCCAAAGCACCCACACTGAAAATGGGACAGGGCATTAGCTATCTCACTATCCATGCCCGGAACATGCCTAGCTCTAAAACATATGTTGAGATGTAAGCAGGCTAGTACTAAGTGTCGAAGCAACCTGACAGGTACCAACAACGACGTGATGTTATTTACCCCGTGAACAACCACTATGTTGTCTGAGAAGAAGATGGCTTGCCTATCCCTAAGGTCCTGCCCATACAAAAAGACCGAAATCACAATGGGAAATTGTTCAAGAAAAGTTAAGTTCTTGGTTAGGCCAGCCTTAACTGGCCATGCTGCTGCACACCACTTTCCACGGAAATATGCACCAAATCCATGAGCCCCCGATGCATCCGTAAACAAAGCCAGCTCGATGTTAGACTGCCTACGCGTATGAATGAACGTCCTACCATTGAAGGATTCCAAAAATGCTACTTTGACACTCTGGCAAATTGATGCCATCCGACGACAGAATGATCCTAAAGGACCATTTAGGACCATTAAAATGATCCTAAATGCCAACGCATGCTTCCCAAGAATGGACTGGAGCCGACGGAGAGAAACCCTCCTAGCACCCGCGAGAGCCACCAGTTCACATCTTAAGGGAATTTATCATGATGAACAAGAAGCTAAGTCAGGTGGTGGGACCCTCTGTTTTCTGGTCTGCCAAAGGAACTCCAAAGGAGCGTGGCACTCTGGAGAATGTGGCCAGCAAGTGCGCACTCACTTCTTGCCAACCCGGGCCTACGTACAAGAAGTTGTCCAAATAATGAACTATACTGTGATATCCCGACTCCTGAACTGACACCCACTGCAGGAAATTGCTGAAGGTCTCGAAGCAGGCGCACAACACTGAACAGCACATGAGAAGGAATAGGTCTACACATTAGCTGTTCCTTAAATGACAGCCTAACAGCCAGTGGCTTGCTGGGTGAACTGGAAGCAAACGAAACTGTTTACAAGTGGATTTTCCTTGCAAGTAAAGGCTGATTAATTGCAGAGTGCACTAATTGTGCCCAGGCGAGAAGGCAGAAGTTAATAGAAACCGGAGAAGGGGAACTTGTGAGCTTGCGAACATTTTCAGTATCAAGTTCAATTCTAGTAAAAGCCTAGGAGTTTAAATAAAAGGAGGGCCTTCAAAGAAAAGGGAGGGCAGATTTATAGTGCAAAGGAGGAAAACTTTATATAAATATATTATATTATATTCTTTATTTTTCCCACTGAAATTTCGTAGACAATAATAATAATTATGAGTCAGTCCAGTGGCAACCTTATTCAGTGTACATCCTGTCAAATGTTTGCACTACTGGAACAGATGATCCACGGTCCATACCTCTGTGACAGGTGTGAGCATGTTGCCTCTTTGGAAGCTCAAATTGAAGATCTGGAGAGGAGAATTGCAGCACTTAGTGATATTGCTCCACTGGAAAGGGAGTTGGTGCTCACGGAGCACAGTTTAGCTGGGCCTAGTATGGAGGGAGGAGCTGGGGCTAGTGAGGATGGCCAGGGAGGTAGCTGGGTTACAGTTAGAAGGGGAATCAGAGGGTACAGGAGGAGGCAGGCCAGTTCTGAGTTGGCAAACAACAACAGATTTGCCAGATTGAGTGAAACTGTTGGCGATGTCCATTCAGGAATGGCAATGCCAGATAGAGCTGTTCCCTCTAACAGCCGGGCGAACAGCTCTACTGGAGAAGAGGGAGGGCAGAATAGGCAGAGCAACAGACATGTTTTGGTGGTAGGGGACTCTATTATTAGGAAGGTAGACAGGGTAATTTGTCACCCAGATCCCAGCAATCGAACAGTTTGCTGTCTCCCGGGTGCTCGGGTTCGGCATGTTGTGGATCGGGTGGATAAATTATTGGGAGGGGCTGGTAATGAACCGGCGGTCTTGGTACACATTGGTACCAATGACAAAGTTCGTGGAAGATGGAGCGTCCTAAAGAATGATTTTAGAGAATTAGGGAATAAGCTTAAAGCAAGGACCTCCAAGGTAGTATTTTCTGAGATACTACCAGTGCCACGTGCTAGCCCAGGGAGGCAGAAGGAGCTTAGGGAGGTTAATGCGTGGCTAAAAAAGTGGTGCAGTGCAGAGGGTTTTGGGTTTTTAGAGCACTGGGCTGACTTCTCACTTGGGTACAATCTCTATAGCAGGGATGGATTGCACCTTAATGATGAGGGCGCTTTTGTGCTAGGGAATAGGATGGTAGAACGGCTGGGGGAGTTTTTAAACTTGTAGGTGGGGGGGAGGGACTATATAGAAGTATTGGGGTAAATAGGGTAGAGAGGGAAAGGGATGAATTATTTACCCATGGGGGAGGAGAAGGGGGGAGGGTTACAATAGAAAGTAGGGAGATATTAATAGGGGCCTCAAATACAGTGGCAGGCACTTCACATCAGCAGAGCCATAGCAACATAAAGTGTATGATTGCAAACGCAAGAAGTTTGCCTGGGAAAATGGATGAGCTAGAAATATTAGCAGTACAAGAAAAATGGGGCTTAATAGGCATTACGGAAACATGGTGGGATGAATCTCATGACTGGACTGTTAATCTGGATGGTTATAACCTATTTAGGAAAGATAGGGGAAATGGTAAAAGAGGAGGAGGGATCTGTCTTTATGTTAAGCCTGAATTTAAGCCTATAGTTAGAGAAGATATTTATGCTGGCACTAACGGCATCATTGAATCCTTGTGGGTTGAGCTAAATAGTGGAGGAGCTAATTCTAAATGCATATTGGTGGGAGTATGCTATAAACCCCCAAATATAGCTGAAAGTGAGGAAATACAATTATTGTTACAGATTGGAAATGCAGCTAAGCATGGGCAAGTTCTAATAATGGGAGACTTTAATTACCCTGATATAAACTGGATAAACGAGACCAGCAGCTCAGCTAAGGGGAGCAGGTTCTTGAGTACACTCAGGGATCATTATCTAGCCCAGGTAATACAAGAACCTACTAGAAATGGGGCCATCTTGGATTTAGTCATCACAAGTAATATTGATATAATATCAAATGTAAAAATAGGGGAACCCTTGGGGAACAGTGATCACAACACAGTCTCATTTGAGATTGAATACAAAAAACAAAGTTGTAAGGGGCCAACAAAAACTCTAAATTTTAAAAGGGCTAACTTTAATGGGCTACGGGCAGCAATACAACATATAGACTGGGACAAAGAACTTACAGGGAAGAATACTGAAAATAAATGGACAACATTCAAATCCTTACTAAATAAACATACTCATCAGCATGTACCATGTGGAAATAAAATAAATAGGAGTAAATCACATCCCATGTGGCTTAACAATGACTTAAAGATCATGATGAGGAAAAAGAAATATGCATTTAAATTATACAAGAAGGAGGGAACAGAGGCATCTTTATGTGACTATAAGGAAATCAACAAGGCTTGCAAAAGGGCTATTAGACTGGCTAAAATAGAAAATGAGAAGTCAGTTGCAATGGAAAGTAAGACTAACCCTAAAATATTTTATAAATATATTAATGGGAAGAAGGCCAGGAAGGAATCGATAGGACCATTACAATGTGACACAGGCCATCTGATAATTAGTGACCAGGAAAAGGCAGATGAGCTAAATAGGTTCTTTTCGTCGGTTTACACAAGGGAGGTACCAGTGGTTGGGACACTGCAACATAATGGGGCTACACTACCTTCACTAAATAATTGGTTAACGCAGGAAGAAATACAAAAGAGGTTGGAGAAAATAAATGTTAATAAAGCCCCAGGTCCTGATGGAATACATCCAAGGGTACTGAGGGAGCTGGGTTCTGTAATAGCCAAACCATTATATCTAATCTTTAAAGACTCGCTCACTACAGGGTCTCTACCAGATGACTGGAGAAAAGCAGAGGTGATACCTATATTTAAGAAGGGATCTAGAGCAAATCCGGGGAATTATAGACCAGTGAGCCTCACTTCTGTAGTTGGGAAGCTTTTAGAAGGGTTAATAAGGGACAGAATACAAGAATATGTCTATTTGAACAGGATCATAGGTAGCAGTCAACATGGATTTATGAAGGAAAGGTCGTGTCAGACCAATCTAATTAGTTTTTATGAGGAGGTTAGTAGGAACTTGGATCAGGGCAACTCAGTGGATGTAGTCTTTTTAGATTTTTCAAAGGCATTTGATACAGTGCCACATGGAAGACTAGTGAGCAAACTAAGGGATACAGGAATTGCAGTAAATATCTGCTCATGGATCGAGAGCTGGCTAAAAGACAGGAAGCAAAGGGTTGTTGTAAATGGAACATACTCCGATTGGTCTAATGTGATAAGTGGGGTTCCTCAGGGCTCAGTATTGGGTCCTCTCCTTTTTAACATATTTATTAATGACATTGAAGTAGGACTCGAATGTAGTGTCTCCATTTTTGCTGATGACACTAAGTTGTGCAAGGTAATAAAATCAGATAATGATGTACTTTCCCTACAAAAGGATTTGCATAAATTAGAGAAATGGGCGGCTAAATGGCAGATGAGATTTAATACAAATAAATGTAAGGTTATGCATTTGGGAAGGAACAATAGCCAAGCAATCTATAATCTTAATGGAGCAAATCTAGGGGTATCAGATATTGAAAGGGATTTGGGAGTACTAGTGGACAACCACCTAGGTAACAGCGCTCAAAGCCAAGCAGCGGCTGCAAAGGCAAATAAAATATTAGCATGTATTAGGAAGGGTATAGAAGCCAGGGAAGAAGATATAATTCTGCCATTATACAAATCTCTAGTACGCCCTCATTTGGAATATGGAGTACAATTTTGGGCACCACCTCACAAAAAAGACATTTTAGAGCTGGAAAAAGTACAGAGAAGGGCTACAAAACTAATAAGGGGAATGGAGGGGCTAAGTTATGAAGAAAGACTAGCAAAATTAAACTTATTTTCGCTAGAAAAAAGGCGTCTAAGAGGAGATATGATTACGTTATTTAAATACATCCAGGGTCAATATAAGGCTTTGTCAAGTGAACTTTTTGTAGCAAGAGATTTTCAACTGACAAGAGGACATCCGTTGAGGTTAGAGGAAAAAAGATTTCACCTTAAACAAAGAAAAGGGTTCTTCACAGTTAGGGTGGTTAAACTGTGGAATTCTCTACCAAAGGAGGTGGTGACAGCGAATTCGATAGACAACTTCAAAAAGGGGTTAGATATATTTCTGAATAAAGAGGGCATTCAAGGCTATCCTAGATAACTAGCAAGGAATATTGATCCAGGGAGAAATTTGATCGCCAGTTTCTGGGGTCAGGAAGGAATTTTGCTTTTTTTCCCCCTTATGAGACAATTGGCAAAGTTTCAATGTTTTTTTTTTTTATGTTTGCCTTCCTCTGGATCAATTAACAATAATTAACAATTAACAATAATAATAAATAGTCCAAATTAAAAAGATCAATAGAGATCTAAAAAGGTTGAACTTGATGGACTAACTCTTTATTCATTCTCCAATACTATACTATTAATAATTATTTAATCAATAATTTAATTAATAACTAATCCGCATATTGCAGATCAGAGGAGATCTTAACAGGTTGAACTTGATGGACTGAAAGTCTTTTTTCAACCTTAATTACTATGTAACTATGTAACTATGTAACTATGAAACGCAGACTCTATGTCCACCTTAGCCAACAGGGTCCCGACACCAGCCCGCCGAACAATCTCAGTCACAGAGTCAAACGACGTATATGAAACAGACGACAGATCCTTGTGGATATCATTGTTTACTGATTTGGGTCCTACTTCTTTTTTCGGCACCAGACCCAACGGTGATATTTGTAAACAGTGTATAGGGGGTTCCGCAAACGGGCCTGCCATCCTGCCCAACTTGACGTCCATTCCAATTTTTTCATCGGCTACACCTGGAAACTCTGCCACTGATTTTAGATTTGCGGGCTGTACGGTAAAGGACTGATGTACCTTAGACAGGATAATAAAACCCTCCCGAAAACCGTCGATCAGCAGCTTTACTGCTTGCCTTTTACCTGGCACCTTACCGTAGCGTCTTAGCCATGGCAGCATTGCATCCAGCGATACCAGCGTCGTGCCCTTTTGCAGAGGGCTCACCGTTCCTGCTGGTTTTCCTTGTTTTTCCACATCTGAGCACCAAGTGCTCACCTCCACAGCTCGACCAAACGTGCCTAAATCTACACTTAGGAGCCCACTTGCAAACTCCCTCATTGAAGGAGTAGCACGCCAGCCTGACTGCACCACCTGGCATGGCGAGAAGTCTGGGCCCATCAGCCCCACCTCGAAAGGGCGCCACTGCCCACATGGGGGTCATTTCATTTAGCCAATGCGTGACGGCCTTGTCACTTCACGACATCCCTGTTCTAGTGGCCATGCACTGATGAACTCTCATCATACCTCCACCATACCATACCGCCATATGTGCGGTGCTCTGCCCGTATCTCGTTGAGGTAAATGAATAGCGCAGAACACTGCTCGGGAAACCTCTCGCTGATGAAGCACGCCAGGATGGAGAATGCCAAAACTGCACTTGAGCCACTCGCCTCCCAGGAGGCACAACCCTTCTCCTGTACTGAGGTACCTTGTCCTCCCCAGGCCTGTCTTGCCAAACCGGACACCCATTCTCCTAAATCTTCATTGCTCAGGTTCACATCATAAGACCTCAAGAATCCCTGTAACCCAGCCAAAAATGTATGTCCCTGCCACTACCAGTGTAGCCCAAAGTGAGTGTCTCACCTGTTACCTGCCTGGCGGGCTCCTGACGTGGCCTCTGTTTGGCTGGACTGTTCCTGCCCTGGGATCTCGGCCTCCTGCTCTTGCAACTCTTCATACACGATTACCTTTCTGAACTGGAGTCCGCCTGGCCGCGGCGGCGAGACCAGCAGCTGCAGGAGTGAGATCTGCCCCTAGACGATCTGTCAATGCAAAAACAACCATGTGAGGGCTGTCCTTGCCTGAAATACCCATCGTTCAGTCCACTCCCCTCCAGTGATGACTCATAATTAGAACAAGGTAAGGACAGCCCAGTCAAAGGACTGTTGGCTCTAACCTCCCAAACAGCTCTACAGTCCTCTTTCTTAACCCCTGCCGGTCCTCTGCTTACCCTGTCAATAATTTGGTCATCTACGGCCGCTGCCCCCCCAGTTGTGTAACCAACCGTCAATGCTTTTGGCACTGGTGGGTAAGCGGCCTGCTTCCTCTCCACTCTGGGCAAAGAGAAAGAAAGAGGGCTGTACCTTGCTGTTGGTTTTCTTGTTCTGACAGGACGTGGTGATCTCTGTGTTTCTCCTTTCCTCATACTCTCAGCGACCATCTCTCTCAACCTAATTTCTCTTCCTCCTTAGTTGCGATAATTGGGATGGCGGCAGCCCTGGAAAATCAAGGACGGCATATTATCACCACTCCCGCTCCTTTACTCTTCAGCTACATGTTTTGGTGTCAGAGCCCTGGTGGCACTCCTTTTTATGTTACCCCTCTGGTTCTTCTGAACCCTAGGCTCGCTCCGTGGGGGGACTCCATGGGTAGAGAACCACAGCTTGAGCGCCGTGTTTTTTTTCCCCTGGGGCTTGCTAGCTGGCCTAGAGCCACGACTGCAGCTAGCTCTCCTCACCTCTTCCATAGGCTGGTTCTGTGGCGTAGAAAGCTCCTGTGCAGCCCTGTGGGGAGTAATGCCGCTCCCAATGCCCTTGATGGAGACAGCCATGACCTATTGCTAACCTGCGGATAAAGCAATCCCACTAAGTCCCCAACATCCATACCCACAGGTATGACAATACGGACAATGAGGGATGAGAATGAAAACAAACTCACACGAACCCCAAACACACACCTCAGCTAAAGCTAACTGGGTAGGCAAACATAGATATAGAATCCACAGCCTAGAATCTACAGCTGCTACACTGGGGGAAAGCTGCTGTATGATGAGCAGCCAAACCTACAAATATATGTAAAGCAGGAACACTACTCTAGAAATAAATATAAGTACCCCCCCCCCAGCACTGCTATCTGAAACAGCGCTACCTAACAACTAGCAAGGACCTATATGGCGCCTGCACTGAGCAGAGGGGGCAGAGCCGCCTGAACCCCGCACGCAAGGCCAGCCTTCACCTCCTCCGTCGACATTAGGTCCCCCCATGTCAAGGGACCCCCACTGCAATCACCAGCGTAGCTGGTTCCACCCTGAAGGTCCTCCAATCGATATACCGCCCCCTCACGTTATATCAAAATGTAATTATATATGCTAAAATTATTCATCTACAACTAATTGTATCACATATCTTCACACCTTAGTTATATGAATTAACCCTGAAATTTGGGTATTTTAGCAGTACCTCAATGTCCAGTGCAATAGTCCCAAGGTCTTTTTTCATATATTGAAAAATATATTGTATGGATACTTTTGACATCAGCAGCGCATAGACAATGAAATATGGCACATGTCGTGAACTGGCTTGGTTGGTAAATCAGGCGACATGTAGGCATTCTGCAATCATATCAACAATTGCTGTCATGGGTGAAACGTGCAATTTATCCGACTTTGAAAAGGGGATTATCACGGGCTCTTGGGCCAAGGGTGGCAGTATTTCTGAAACAGTTTGTGTGGCTATGATTAAAGGACAATGCAGCATGTCATACAGACAGAATTGTCGGGGAGTGGTTGGAGGAACACGACAAAGACTTCCAAGTATTTCCCTGGCCTCCAAATTCCACCGGACCTTAACCCCATCGAGCACCTGTGGGACCACCTCGATCAGCATGTTTGCCATATGGATCCTCCACCACGCACTCTATAGCAGCTGTTGGATGCACTGCAGTCTGCATGGCTCTGTATACCCTTGCCAACGTTCCAACATCTGATTGACTCACTACTACTCCGTCTGTTTTCATTTAGTAGCAGAGTAAAAATTTGATAGGAGGACAATGTCAAAGAGTGGTGATAATATGCAGTTTATTGACTTCACTTAGTGGTCAGATAGTATTCTCCCAATGGCCAAAAACTACCTTATCTCAAATGTTCAGACAGCTATCTGATATCAGGAACTCCCTTATAGCATAATCTACAGAAAAAGACAGAGAAGAGGTTATGTAAATGTCATGTTTGCTCTACTGAGAATTTTATTTTGTATACAGTTATTCGCTCCTGCAGGGTTACATTTCTTTTTTGGAATGACTCTTTGTGCCACTTTTCAGAAGGTTGTGTGCACAGATAGAAGCTGACTCTGCATTTAAAGTCTTGGGAAGTTTATCAGTAGAAACCTAGACCCTCATTCAATTGCAATTTGGCCAATTGAACAGGGCTCTAAATAAGCACATAACATATTTTTTTTAAAGAAGTTTTTAGTTAGTGAACATCTATCCAAAAGCAAGGTTTTCACTAACTAAAAACAACTTAAAAAAAATATGCTCTCTGCTTATTTAGAACCCTATTCAATTGTCCAAATCACAATTGAATGAGGCCCCAAGATAGTAGATTCCACAAGAGCACGATTGCATATAAAATTTCATAAATTAGTGGCTGCATTTTGTTTTACATTCTAAAAAGATGTTTCCTATTTTCAAGTATAGGTCTTCAAATTGGTATAATTTGAAAGCAAGACCTTGGTAATCCTGTAATCTTAATGAATTTTCTTTTTTAATAAATTACGCACTTGCCTACCTACAAAAACACACTTTATCCATTGGTCTGTGTTTTAGTTTTCTTCTTAAACGTATCTATTTTACCTGATATCACTTTTTACTGATGAAATCTCTAAACTCTAAATACAACACTTAGTTATGATCTGATATGGTATTATATATATAGCAAATATTAAATAAGAATACATTAAATAATGTGAATTTGTTTCCAAAGCACAAACATACCAAGCCTGATTTATAAAACAACTGGTACACAACTTGTATCAGTGTGTTATGGATTAAAGGCAATGTCAATTGTGGTGTGCTTTTTAGTATGTTACAGTATATTCTGCATTTATACTTACTGTTATAGCTTTATAACATTTGATGCCAATCATCATTATGGGATTATGCTAAATATTACACGTCACTGTTAGACAGTAAGCAGTAGTAGGGAATTATCAGAGACACAGTTTAGAGACACTGGTGTAACTAAGAGGTTTGTTATGGATAAGACTATAAATTGTTTGAAGCCTTTTTTGTTGCTTCATAAAGTATGTCTGATATAGACATATATAAACACCACAGACTAACTAATTTACACAAATAGGTTCAGATCCAATGTTTATTGTCCCTCTGTAATGTAATTAATGTAAAAGACATCATAGGACACAGATAACGAACAACCTCGGCCATAAAATCCACTTATTGGTGTTTTGAAACTGACAAAGCAGTGTCTCTCCTCCAGCACATGATAATATGCCTCTCGTTCTGCTGATTCAAAGGCGATTGTCTCATGGGGTTGGTCCTCTGCTCTTAAAGTCATCCAAGGTTAATTTTGGATAATTCATCTCTTTTATAAATGAGGAGTGGAAGACTTTTGTGTTGCTCTGTGATAAACAGGATAAGTCATTTTCATTCCACTCCATCAGAAAACTCTAACAGCCTTATTAAATTGCGATTCGGTCAATTGAATAGGGCTCTATATAAGCACAGAGCATCATTTTTTACAGAAGCTTTTAGTTAGTGAAGACCTTGCTTTTGGATAGAAGTTCACTAACTAAAAACTTCTGTAAACAATATATGCTCTGTGCTTATGCAGAGCCCTATTCAATTGGCCAAATCGCAATTTATTAAGGCTGTAAATAAGTAAAATTAATTGTACCACATTTGGTAATGTTACTTCTGATGTATCATCTGTATCATATTTTTAACAATACTGTTTCAGACACTGTTGAGACTCCCTTTCAGATTGACCCCAATAAGTATAAAAATACACTTGAGTTTTGTCCTACACAGGCCTGAGTACCATTTATAGATACATTTCAGAGAAGAGGATTGGCTTATTTGGTTAGATTGGTGCAGAGCCGTCATGATCTGAAACATAATCTAAATATTGAGAAAAATATAGTTTAGATAATTTAAGACATAACCCATTTATCTGATCTGTAATTCAGACAAAGGCAACTTGGTGGTTGTGATGTCCGATTATCAATATAAAGATAAGACTTTAAATCAAAACTATGAAAACCTTTTGCAGTGCTGACAAGAAATATACAATTCTGAAATATATACATTTTGATATTGCTTACATATTCTATTTTATTTATTGCACAATATGTTCCAAGCGAATAACTATATATTATTTGTGTATATAGCACATCACACTGGTAAAGGTAGTGGCTGCATTATTTGTTACCACAAGGTATTAAGACACAACAAGTAACCTTTTTATTGGAAATATATCAACACGAGTGGTAAATAATAATTACAAATATCACTAACAAGAGTGTATCATAATAGGTTATACAGCCTGTACTCTTAATTCAGAAACTTAGAGGTGAGGATTGGTTCAAATTGCTGTGCAAGTGTGACACTTATTGGACATTTTGTTTGCACAATCGGTAACTAAAAGGGTTAAACTCTAATGTATCTTAATATTTTTTATATTTTCCTTGTATTATAATCCTTCCCCACAGTTAATTTGTATACTGAGTGTGCTTCTGTAATTGTCAGTTATGTTTCTTATTCATTTTATATACTCCTGTTACTTTTGTTGATTACCTGGACTTTCAGATGCACACAGAGTATACTTCCTAACGTAGGTTTATTCTAGTACTGCAATAGGTATGTATATTTGTGTAACATGATTGTGTACAATAGGTGACAAAATACATCAGAGGACCTTACTTCCATCTGTTTGACCTGCTGCGTACTCTTTTACTAAATTATTCATAAAACAATGTATTTTACCTATGTCTGGACATCTTGAGCTGTAGCCAGTCTTTGTTGTTCAATATTTTTTTTAAACATGAAAATGAACAACGCGACTAACTTATACTGTGATGATTTCCCTCAGTCTGAACACAGTTAATTGGTATATGGTATTACAAATCTTTAATGGTTCAATGGTACAGTAATTCCATGTACCGCTTATCACTAGAGTTGCAGGATCTGCCATCTTCTATACTTCTTCTAATATATGTTTTGATGCTGAGCTCTGGATTTGGACCATTGAAGTCTGCATTTAAGTAGAGACTTCTTAGAGCTGTGAAGCCTGGTACATCACTGTGGTTGGGTGATGCTCACTGTCCAACTGTTCTTTCATCTCTAACCTCTCTAGTATAACCACAGGAAAACATAACAAGTGTGGATCCATGCTTGCAATGATCAGGCTCCTCTGACTGGTTGCTGATATAAGCTTCCTTGCTCTACACTAAAACACCATCAGATGTCTTGTCCTGTCAGTTTGATTTATAAAAGGTAAAGAGAGAAGTTATTGAGGCTGGGGCAGTTTGTTAAGATTTTTTTTAAATACTCATTTTAGGCAGGCATGTCCAACACGTCTATCACGATCGACCGGTCGATCTTGTGATGACATTTGGTAGATCACCTTGTTGCAGCCTGCTGCGAGTATGTCTGTGTGTAAGTCTGTGTTTGTGTGTGAGTGAGTGTGTCTGTAAGTCTGTGTGTGTTTGAGTGTGTGTCTCTCTGGGGGCAGCCACCTGACCATGGCCCTCCTGCCCCTTCCCCCATGCCACCTCGTTGGCCCCTGCTCTCCCCTGTGCCTCTCCACCCCCCTGCTCTCTGTTCTGCCTGCACAGATCCCAGCTCTCTCCTCTGCCTGCAGGGAAGAGGAGGAGTCACCTGGAGGAGGAGTCACCAGACTGGGACATGAGGAGCAGCACCAATATGGAGATAAGAGACAAGGCAGAGAGAGGGGGGAGAGACAAAGGGGGTGGGCAGAGGGGTGATGAGAGGGGCACAGAGTAGCAGATAGAGACAGAAGAAGGAGAGAGTTTGTAGGAGAGAGGGAGTGTGTGTGTGGAGAGAAGGAGGGAGTGTGTGGAGGGGAGTGTGTGTGGAGGAGAGAGGGAGAGAGTGTGTGTGTGTAGAGGGGAGTTTGTGTGGAGGAGATAGTGTGTGTGGAGAGAGGGAAGAGTGTGTGTGTGGAGAGAGGGAAGAGTGTGTGTGTGGAGAGAGGGAAGAGTGTGTGTGTGGAGAGAGGGAAGAGTGTGTGTGTGTGGAGGAGGGAGAGAGTGTGTGTGTTGAGGGGAGATAAAGTGTGTGTAGAGAGGGAGAGAGTGTGTGTGGAGGAGAGTGTGTGTTTGTGGAGGAGAGAGGAAATGTGTAGGAGGAGAGCGGGAGTGTGTGTGTGGAGGAGAGAGGGTGTGTGTGTGGAGGAGAGAGGGAGTGTGTGTGTGTGGAGGAGAGAGGAAGAAAGGAGAAAAAAAAGAATGAGAGGGAGAAAAGAAGAGAGAGAGGAAAAAGGAGAGAGAGAAGGAGAGAGGGAGAGAAGGAGAGGGAGAAAAGGAGAGAAAAACAGAGAGGGAGAAAAGGAGAGAGAGAGGGAGAAAAGGAGTGAGAGAATAAGAGAGAGAAGGAGAGAGAGAAAGGAGAGGGAGAGAAGGAGAGTTAGAAAATGAGAAGGAGAGGGAGAAAAGGATAGACAGAATGAGAGGGAGAAGGAGAGGGACAAGGAGAGAGATAAAGGGAAAGATAGATTGAAGGAGAGAGGGAGAAAAGGGATATTGAAGGAGGGAGAGAGATAAGAAGGGAGCGTGAAGGAGAGAGAGAGTAGAGTGTGAATGAGAGAGAAGTATAGGAGAGAGATAGAAAAAAGAGAGAGTGAAGGAGGGAGAAAGAGCATGAAAGAGAGAGAACAAAGGACATGGTAAGTGAGAGAGAGAATGAGGGAGGGAGAGAGGGAAGGAGGGAAAAAGAAACAGTAAAGGAAAGCGAGATTGAAGGAGAGACAAAGTTAAGAAGGAAGTGAGATTGTAGGAGAGAGAGAAAAGGAGAATGTGAATGAGAGCGAGAACAAGGGAGAGGAGGAGAGACAGCGAAAGAAAGAGGAAAGAGAAGAAGAATGGGAATGTGGGAAAGAGAAGGAGAGTGTGAATGAGAGATGGATAGGAGAGAATGAGAAAAAGAGAAGGAGGGAGAGAAGGAAAGCGTAAAGGAGGGAGAGCGAAAGAGAGAGTGAAGAAGAGAGAGAGAAGGAGAGTGTGAGAGAGTGAAAAAGAGAGAGAATGAGTGTGAAAGAGAGAATGAGAGAGAGCGAGAAGGAAAGAGTAAACAAGAGAGAAAAGGAAGGAGAAAGAAAAGAAGAGAGAGATTGATGGAGGGAGAGTGAAGGTGGTAGAGAGAGTGTGATGGAGAGACAATGAGTGTGAATGAGGGAGAGTGAGAAACAGAGCGAGAGAGAAGGAAATATATATGTGTGTGGCGTAGATCACTGACAGTTTTGATACTGGATAGTAAATCACAGCCTACTTGAAGTTGGACATGCCTGCTTTAAGGTTTCAAGATATTCAATGTGTTTTAAATACTGTTTAAGTTTAAAAAAAAACTGCTTTTCCTGACTTACTCAAAAAGTGTCTGTAGGTGGCAGTAAGGAAGAATTGCAGCCACACAGGATACATCTGATGACAGGGTGGAAAGTGGAAACTAGGGAGAGATAACTGGTACATGGGTTAGAGGTGGAAACTAGAAAGCTGGCACATGGATGAGAAGGACAAAGAGCTAGCACATTATTTGTATGTATCCTCATCTTGGTCTCGACTGTCTCGAATGTCAGGCAACCTACACATGCAACTTCTAACAATATGGAATATACTCGGATTGGACTAATGTGGTAAGTGGGGTTCCTCAGGGTTCAGTATTAGGTCCTCTACTTTTTAACATATTAACGACTTAGAAGTAGGACTGGAAAGTATTGTCTCCATTTTTGCTGATGACACAAAGTTGTGCAAGGTAATTAAATCAGAAAATAATGTACTTTTCCTCCAAAGGGATTTACATAAATTAGAGGAATGGGCATCTAAATCGCAGATGAGATTTAATATGAATAAATGTAATTTTATGTTTAGTTATGCATCTGGGAAGAGAAAATAATCATGCAATTTATAATCTTAATGGAGCAAATCTATATATACCTATCTGATATTGAAAGGGATTTGGGAGTACTTGTGGACAACCACATAGGTAAACAGTGCTCAATGCCAAGCAGCAGCTGCAAAGGCAAATCAAATATTAGCATGTATTAAAAAGGGTATAGAAGAAAGAGAAGAAGATATAATTCTGCCACTATACAAATCCCTAGTATGCCCTCATTTGGAATATGGAGTACAAAGAATAATTCTGCATAGAAAACTGGAATATTAGAACTATGAAACAAGGCATTAGTAGAGATTAGTGTAATTCTGTCAAGTTAATTCTCTGGTCATAGAAAGCCCCCTCTTCCAACAGCCTCAGGGGAGACTCTACACATGGGCATCACTAGATGGGCAAAATCTAAATTCAATTTGCTATATACTTTGTAGCCAGAGATGGTGGAACTCCATATAGTAAGCAAAAGCAAGACCTGGAGCTGATCATGATTGTCATATTGCAAAGCTCAGCGTTCAATTGAGAACAATAGGGAAATTCATCAGAG
Organism: Discoglossus pictus; assembly: GCA_027410445.1. Lineage (NCBI taxonomy): Eukaryota > Metazoa > Chordata > Amphibia > Anura > Alytidae > Discoglossus > Discoglossus pictus. The sequence goes on along the minus strand of CM050172.1, from coordinate 47,502,980 downwards.
TAAGCAGATATAAATATTCCCCCCCGTAAATATGAATTGGAGGTTAATAATACATTTAAGGGACTAGACATGATAAACAGAAAACCACAAAACACAATATACCCAAAAGAAAGTGAAATAGGAAAAGATTTGTTCAAATAAATGAAGAATTCCAGAGGATAGCAAGGAGACATGCTATAATTAGCAATATAATGGAATTGGGGCCCTCAAATGAACCTTTCATGCCAAAATGGGTATGATAAAATAAACAAAAATTATAGGGACTTGATAGAAGCAGATCAGATAAAGAGGAGGTGGCAAGAATACATAGAAGTTTTATATAGGAAGTATCTTACCAGTGCTGGAGCCAAACATCTTGGAGAGTGAAGTGCGATGGGCCTTAGGATTCCTTGCTGATAACAAGGCTTCAGTGGTTGATAGATTCCCAGTTAAACTGTTAAAAATCCTACAAGATGATGCTGTGAAGGCGTTGTTTACATTATGCCAACAAATGTGTAAAACTCAACAGTAGACTGGAAAAGGTCAGTCTACATCCAAAATTCCCCAAAAAAGCAGTTGCAAAAAATGCTACAATTTTCGAAGCATACATATCACAAGGCAACACTTAAGATTCTGCAAGCTTGGCTCCAACAAAATATGGACCAAGAACTATCAGATGTGGAAGTTAGGTTTTTCAGAGGCAGAGGCACAAGAGATCAAATTGCCAATGTCTGCTGCATAATAGAGAAAGCAAAAGAGTTCCAGTAAAACCTCTTCTAGACTATACTAAAGCCTTTGACTGTGTGGATCACAACAAAATGTGGCACTTTCTTAAAGAGATGGGGTATCAGACCATCTCATCCATCTCCTGAAGAATCGGTATGTGGACCAAAAAGTCATGGTCAGAACTGAACATAAAACAATGGAATGGTTTAAGATCAGGAAACGCATATTGTCACTTTGGTTATTCAAGTTATACGCAGAATACATCATGTGTAAGGCGAGACTGGACTTGTCTAAAGAAGGAATTAATATTGTTGGGAGAACTATCAACAACCTCAGATACGCAGATGATACTATTTTGATGGCTGAAAGTGAGGAGGAACTAAAGGACCTATTGATGACAGGGAAAGTAGAGGACTGCTCAACACTAAAAAGACAAAGATCATGGATAACAGCAATCTATGTTTCTGGCTAATAGATGGGGAAGAAGTGAAGGCAATAACAGATTTTATTTTCCTGGGCTCCAAGATTTCTACAGATGAGGATTGCAGCAATGAAATTGAAATATGTTTGATTCTGGGAAGGAAAGCTATGGCAAGTCTGGACAGGCTATTAAAAAGTAAAAAATTATCAACAAAGGTCTGCAAAGTTAGAATTATGGTATGTGCAGTAGTAACATGGGAATGTGAGAGCTGGACAATAAAGAAGGCTAAGAGACATATACGGTTTAGGCTGATTTCAAGCACTCACAGACCTCTACAAACACACATAGCATTAGCCCATGTTCCTTACAGGAGCCATGTAATAGCATATTAGGTAACAACACATATATAATACAGAAATGTTTAAAAGTAACCATCACTTGTAAGGCTTTACACGTAAGAGTTTATTATAGACAGTGTGTGATAGCTACATTGTTTCTGGGATATTTACTCATAAGAATTTCTATGGGAGACATGTAATTGAGCCCTTAGTGCATGATCCTCAGTCACCCACATGTACACTATTAATTACCATTATTATGTTTTAATATTGTTATAGTTTCATTACAGGGTTAATTGCACTATTGTGTGTTATGGCACCCTTTGAATTGGACTTTGGTGTGTGTACTGTTGCTCTTCACTCTGATTTCATTTTATTTTTTAAGAACATCAACCACCAAAACAGTATTTTAAAGTTATCATATTCCTGTATGGGTATTATAAAAGGACCACTTTGGACATTTGTTTCTCTGCTGTGCTTTTAAATAAATAAACACGATTATATACAAAAGAAGAAATAAACACGGCGTTTCCATTTTGCAAATGTTATAAGCAATTCACTTTTACTGCCTACTTTGGGTTTTGATTCCTAGGCTGCTGCTCTCTGTTACCTTCCCTGCAGAATGTGTCCTTATAAACTCATGACCCTTTACTAATGCTTACTGCACTTGGAGATGTGCAGACACAGACTTCCTCTACAGTCAAAGCCTCCGCCCCACCTCAGGGAGTTTACTTGTGAAACTAAATAGTAGATCCCACAGCAGGAAAATTGGATATTGTAACAATCTGCTATTCTTGTGGGGCTTGGGAAGGCTTAGTAGAGTCGACCGTACCCTGCAGTATTCCTTAAGTTCCTTTGGAATCCCCTCTGTAAGTCAGCAGTCCCTTAGTCAGACACTCCCCAGTAGCCTCTGCCTTTTTTCAGCAGCAGGAATACAGCTAGAACATATCTCAAGGAAGCACACCATACACTATGTATTCCCAAGAGCAACTGAAAACTTTTCCCCAAAAGCAATAAAAAAAACACATGGCCCTCTTCCCACTGTTCCTATGGTTACCCACCCCCTCTTCGCCAGGCGGTGTCCTATTGCTAATACTTGTTTGTTCTTTCCATTTGGTAGCCCTGCCCCTGTCTACAGAATTTCAAAACGGATCTGTTTTACAACCTTCTTTGATGACTAAACATTCTAAGAAAGTTCCTGGTTACAATATCTCTTGTTTCATCTGGGGCCATATCCACATAATAGTACTTAACCATTTGTCTCCTATGTGACTGCCTTAACTTTATATTATATAAGCAAGATGCCATGACAGTCACAGTAAGCCCAAAATAGTCCTGCAAATAGTCCAAATTCCAGGGCTACCGTGACAGATATAAAAAAATAATACATGTTGCCTCTTTTCAAGTGTAGTTCTTCAAAAGAGTACAATTTAAAAATATGACCATGGTAATCCTGCAATTAAAAAGTGCAAGCTCATCATAGTAACTTGCTCTTTGTTCAGAGAAACTGCAGGATGAGAAAATTGATGTCTGAAAAATAAATATATTAAAGGGAATCTGTCACTCCAAATCAATGCGTAAAGAGCATAAATCAGCCTATACATTGTATTAACCATTCTTTCGAGTGCATCATTTCTGTGAAATTCAGTATTGTTGGTGCTGCATTTCTATACAAATGAAAAATCCTGAAAAATAATTAGCTGCTTTAAGGTATTAATGTGGATTCCAAACTGCTTGTCTGTCTCTGGTGGTCAAAACCATGACCCCCCGATGTTAACATGCTGCTAAATCCCCTCCCACACCCTGATCAAGTAGAACTATTTGCAATGTTAACAACTGTGTTCTTACTGCTCTCAGAGTAGAACTGATAATGTCCCTTTAATTCAGAGTATTGCCATGTTATGAATGGTATCAGACTTGATCATCTTGAGATATTGATAAGGTGGATCTTCATTCTCTAATAGAGTTATTACTATTCTTGGCATATATCAGAATTATACAAGGTGCGTTCTACTTTTTGTGAATATATTCCTATGTACCCATTTAATACCTCTGATATAGAGGATAATACATGTGAGTGTCCTATTGTGAAACTTGAATTCTCTTATTTAAATACATTTTGATTTGCACTAGGAAGTGGCGTGCGCTCTTCCCTTTCTTTTTTTTGCATTTTCTATAGTTAATGGACTCTGTAGTGACCAGAGTAACTGGATACAGCTGCCCCACGATACAACCAAGAGTGATTTACCGAGTGCATTTTCGTTGACTTATTTGGAATTTGGAGAGAAATTATCAAGAAGGAGAATGATTTTGAAACCTGATTCAAGTACTACGACCTTCATTATAAACTTCTTTATTCTTTTTGGACTCACTTAAGTATTATTATTAATAATATATTTTTTTATTATAACAGCCTCTTTCTTGTTGTGTTTTTGTTGTGTTTTGTCTGAATTTATTTTATTTTTTTTGCCTTATATTATTTTGTATGTTTTGTTTTGTTTTTTATGTTATGTTTATTATATTTCTGTAATTTTATTTTATTTGGGGTGCTGGTAGAAATTTGGGTCCTATTACTCATCTATCTATATCCGGTAACGGATGTTTCAAGATTCACCAGGGTTTTAGACTTACTGCTCTGTTCTTTCTTTGGGACTATAGTTGTGGTACTTTGTGTGATATATATTTTAACATACTTTTTGATAGTAACCATCTAGATATCCACAACTTCATTGACTTTATTAGTAATTTTATGCCTATTACTCTCTGTACTCTTAGGCACTTCAGTATAGTCCAGGTGCTCTGTGATAGGGAATCCTAGGTTATAGTAAATTAATTTGATTTAATCAAATTAATAAAATTTTTGTTTTTATTGCCGTGTTATAAGTACAAAAATAATCACATAATTTGTATCAATGCAAATACACATAGTTTTCTAATTGGTGAAAAGCTATCCAACCTGATAGGGAAAGCAGATTAAACATATAGATTATTGGCACATGAGACAAAGTTGAGGAGAATTTAGATTTTCACTTCTGATCTCAGAGGCATTTAATGAGCAACAAGAGAACAGCATAAAAGGTCATTTCTGTATCTACCAGTTTTTTTACAGTCCTAATAGGTGGGGAGGGGAGGGATGAGATAGAAGTAATGGGGGTAGAAAGTGTAGAGGGGTTAAGGAACGCATTAACTAGTCATGGGGTAGGAAATGGGAGAGGATTAGCAAAGTCAATAGGGAGGTATTGCTAAGTAACTCAAGTACAGTGGCACTTTAGAACTACAGACTCATAACATAAAGTGTCTGCTGGTTAATGCCAGAAGCTTGCCAGGAAAAAAGGGAGAGTTAGAATTATTAGCAGTTAATGAGAAATGGGATTTAACACGCATTACTGAAACGTGGTGGGATGAATCTCATGACTGGACTGTTAATCTGGATGGTTATAACCTATTTAGATAGGGGCAATGGTAAAAGGGGAGGAGGGGTTTGTCTGTATGTTAAGCCTGAATTTAGGCCTATAGTCAGAGAACTAGCGATAAAGTTGTATGTTTGTGGGTAGAGTTAAAGAGCGGGGCAGCAAATTCTAAAACAATATTAGAAGGAGTATGCTATAAATCCCCAAATATACTGTAATTGAAAGTGAGGAAATGCAATTATTGTTACATATTGGAAATGCAGCTAAGCATGGTAAAGTTCTAATAATGGGAGATTTGAATTACCCTGAAATAAACTGGATATTTGAGACCAGCAGTTCAGCTAAGGGGAGCAGGTTCTTGAGTACATTTAGAGATCATTATCTGGCTCAGGTTATACAAGAACCTACTAGAAATGAGGATATCTTGGATTTAGTTATCACAAATAATATTGATTTAGTATCAAATGTTGAAATAGGGCAACCTTTGGGAAACAGTGCTCACAACACAGTCTCATTTAAGATTGAAGTAAAAAAACATAACTGTAGGGGGGCTAACGAAAACTCTTAAGTTTAAAAGAGCAGATTTTTACGGTATAAGGGCAGCAATACAACGTATAGACTGGGACAGAGAACCGATAGGTAAAAATACTGAACATAAATGGACAACGTTCAAATCCTTACTAAATAAACATACTTATCACCATATACCATGTGGAAATTAAAGTAGAAGGAGTAAATCACAACCCACATGGCTTAACAATGAATTACAGATGAAGATGAGGAGTGAAAAACAGGCATTTAAATTATGCAAGGAAGAGAGGACAGAGACTGCTTTACATAAGTACAAGGAAATCAACAAGACTTTTAGATATTAGACTGGCTAAAATTGAAAATGTAAAAGTTAGTTGCAAAGGAGAGTAAGACTAAAATATTATTTTAATTTATTAATGGGAAGAAGGCCAGGAAGGAAGCTATAGGAACATTGCAATGTGACACAGGCTGTCTGATATTTAGTGACCAGGAAAAGGCAGATGAGCTAAATAGGTTATTTTCTTCGGTATATACAAAGGAGGTACCAGTTGTTGGGACAACGCAACATAATGGAGCTACATTACCTTCACCAAATAACTGGTTAACGCAGGAAGAAATCCCAAAGAGGTCGGAAAAAATAAATGTTAATAAAGACTCGGGTCCTGATGGAATACATCCAAGGGTACTGAGGGAACTGTGCTCTGTAATAGCAAAACCATTATATCTAATTTTTCAAGATTCACTCAACACAGGGTCTCTACCAGATGACTGGAGAAAGACAGAGGTGATACCTATATTTAAGAAGGGAGCAAGGACAGATCCAGGAAATTATAGACCTTTAAGCCTCACTTCTCTAGTGGGAAAGCTTTTAGAAGGTTTAATAATGGATAATATACCAGAATATGTCCTTTCAAACAGGATTAAAAGTAGGAGTCAACATAGATTCATGTCAAACAAACCTAATTAGTTTCTAAGAGGAGGTAAGTAGGAACTTGGATCAAGGCAACTCAGTGGATGTAGTCTATTTGGATTTTGCAAAGGCTTTTGATACAGTGCCACATGGGAGACTATTGAGCAAACTAAGGGATACAGGAATTGCCATACAAATTTGCTTATGGATTGAGAGCTGGCTAAAAGACAGGAAGCGAAGGGTTGTGGTAAATGGAACATACTCGGATTGGACTAATGTGGTAAGTGGGGTTCCTCAGGGTTCAATATTAGGTCCCCTCCTTTTTAACATATTTATTAATGATCTGGAAGTGGGATTGAAGTATGGTGTCTCCATTTTTGCTGATGACACAAAGTTGTGCAAGGTAATTAAATCAGAAAATGATATACTTTTCCTCCAAAGGCATTTGCATACATTAGAGGAATGAGCATCTAAGTGGCAGATAGTTTCATAGTTACATAGTATTTAAGGTTGAAAAAAGACTTTCAGTCCATCAAGTTCAACCTTTTAAGATCTCCTCTGATCTGCAATATGCGGATTAACTATTATTTCATTAGTTGTTAATTAATTATTAATCAATAATTATTATTATTTTTTAATTATTAATTAGTCCAGAGGAAGGCAAATAGAAAACAAAAACAAAACACAAGCGAGACTTAGCCAATTGTCTCAAAGGGAAATGTAAAAAATTTGGATCAATACTGTCTCTCTAATTATCCATGATAACCCTGAATTCCCTTTTTAATTAGAAATAAATCTAGTCCCTGTCATAACTCAAGTTGGCCACTAGTTGTGCCTACCAGGAGGCACTGTTATATACCAATCGCCTCCATCTGTATATTGTGTTATGGGGGATAATATGTTAGTATTATATTGTATATTGTATTGTGGAGTGATAGCTATGTTTTAATTAGTCAACCCTCCCCCATTGTATAAACTCTCAGTCAGGAGTTGGCCATATGGTCTTTAGTGTAAACAAAGAAGATAGCAGACCAAATAGATTTGCCAGACTGCCAGGCACCGCAGGACAATAGTATAGTATGGGGTTTCCCAACCACCAGCCCAGGGGCATAGTTCAAGAGCCAATACAGGATGTTTCCAGTCTGAGGTCCAGACCAAAATGATCTAGTAGCCACGCCTGGGGAAGGCCCTGGGGGAGGAGACTAATAAGTTCCCACAAATTACTTCTGTGAGAATGGCCAGAGGGGAATGAGGGTTTGACTAAGAGTAGCCACTCCCTCCACTGTGTGTGTGTGAAATGTTTTAAATATGTTGTCCCAAAATAAAAGGTGGTTCATAATTTTCATCAAGACGTGGCGTGTAGATGTATTATTTACCCGGGGACATATGCTTGCAGTAAGATTCATCAGACTTACTGTCAATATTGCTCAGTCTAACCCAAGGGCTGAGACATGATGTTCCTGTAATCCAAAAGTCCAGAGTCACCCAAATCCGATCAACAGACCCCAGCCAGAGAGTGGGTCTTGATAACTGGTGGCAGCGGTTGGAGACTCTAGAGGAAAGGACTGAGGATGGAACAGCAGTATGAGGACATGTCCTCAGCAGAACTGAGAAAGGCGCAGAAACTAAAAGGAATTCCCCGGAAGAAAAGGGACCAACCAGCAGATGTGATAGCAGCCTTGAGAAGGTATGATGCAGAACAGCTGGAACAAGAGGAGTTGGGTGAGGGGATAAGCACACTGCCAAGGACCCCAAGATCTCAGCAGGAAGAAGGACAGCCAGATGATATCCTAAAGGAGGCAAGACGCAGGTTCAGTGAAGCCAGGGAGTTTTGCCCTGGGGAGATAACGCTGGAAGAGGCAATTAAAGGAATGAACCTAATAAAGCAGCAAATACAGGAAGAACGTACAGGGGTGAGTGTCCAAGCTCAGCAAAGGCTTGGGGTCAACCCTGCAGAGATGCCAGTAAGAGTCAAACTGGCATATCAGAATTTTAAACAGTTCCAGGATGATAAAGACAGCATTGACGGATTTATCCAAGAGTTTGAGCAACAATGTAAGGTACAGGACATACCTCCTGAAGAATGGGCCAAGTTACTATTGACTAAGTTGACTGGAAAGGCCAGCGCAGCCTGTCGGGCCCTTCCTCCACATCTGGCCATGGATTACAACCATTTATGTACAGTGTTACTAGGCAGATATGCCGTAACCCCTGCAACTTTTTTGGCCAGATTCAGAGGCACTACCAAGGGACCAGAGGACACTCATGTTGAGGTAATGTGTAAACTAAGGCGTGCCTGCACTCAGTGGTGGTCTACACAAGGGGCCACCACAGCAGAACAAATTTTGGAGGTAGTGCTAATGGAGCAATTTTTGCAACTTTGCGCACCAGAATTGAGGGATTGGCTGCAGGATCAGAAGCCAGTAGATGGGGACCAGGCAGCTAGCCTGGCCGACCATTTTGTTAGTACCAGAACTAAGAGAGTTCCCCAGATTACCAACTCTAATGTGCATACAGACCGGGGCTCAAGAGACTTGGGGACAACACGACAGGCCCCTATTGCACGCAATGCGCCTAGCCATGTGCCCTGGGCGCAGCCCCAGAACGCATATGGACAGCGGGGTATCAAGTCAGGACCTGTTCCCAGAGCACACCCAGAGCCCAGATTTTCCAATAGAGAGTGCTTCAAGTGCAACCAGCAGGGCCACATAGCAAGAGATTGTCCTCAGCTTCAGAGGCATCAGAGAGGACAGCCTGCAGTGAATTACCTGGGGGAATGGGATGCTGGAGCAGGACCTCCCAACGCAGCTCCCTGGGAGCCAGAAGCAGAGGAATGGTGCCATGGGATCCACACGGTGAGGAGAGCACAGAAGGACTCCGGGGAACAGCACAGACAACCAGTCTGGGTGCGGGGTCACAGGGCTGTGGGTTACCGTGACTCAGGATCCGCAGTCACTGTAGTTCTACCTAAATGGGTGCGCACCTCAGACTGCATACAGAGGCAAATGTGGGTTATGGTTGCTGGGGGAAAACAATTTCCCATTCCCATGGCTCGCATTCAATTGGACTGGGGCACTGGAAGTAAATCTACAGAGGTAGGAGTTATGGATAACCTGCCTGCGGATGTTTTGCTAGGGAACGATTTGGGTCACATGGTGAGCCAGTATGTACAGCCCTTAACAAGAGCTCAAACCAGAGCCAATGGATGCAGGATGAACCAGGACCAGACGGAATACCCAGAACCCAGGGTAAGTGACTTGCTGGCTACGACATTGACCTTAGGCTGGGCAAAGGGGGAAGAACTTAGAATAGCATTGCAGGAAGATGAAACTTTAGCAGGGGTAAGGGACAGGGCCGCCCGGGGCAAATCAGTAGATGATCTAGACAGTTTTGTATGGGAACAGGGGTTCTTGTACAGAATCAAGGTGCCTGGGAAGGATGAGGTAGAAAGGGAACCACGAAAGCAGTTAGTGGTCCCATAACGGTATAGAGGCAAGGTATTACAAATAGCCCATGAGATTCCTCTGGGAGGGCATTTGGGGCAGAAGAAAACTCTGTGTAGGGTAGTGGAGGTATTTTTTTGGCCAGGAATAAATCAGGATGTAAAAGAGTACTGTCGATCCTGTGATGCGTGCCAAAGGACCCAGCCGTTTAAAAAAAATAGCAGAGCTTCCCTACAGTCACTCCCTGTGATGGAGATACCATTTCAAAGGGTAGCCATAGACATTGTTGGGCCACTAGCTAGGGTTAGCAAGACCGGCAAGAAATTTATTCTCACCATGGTAGATTATGCCACCAGGTATCCTGAGGCGGTGGTTTCATCCAGTATCTCAGCTCCTAAGGTGGCAGGGGCATTAATGACTATCTTTACAAGGACAGGGTTTCCTCAGGAAATTTTGTCTGACCGAGGGCCCCAATTTATGGCCAAAGTGACCGAACAGTTATGGTCCATGTGTGGCATAAGACACATTACAGCTTCCCCCTACCATCCCCAAACCAATGGCCTCTGTGAGCGCTTCAATGGGACACTCAAACACATGATCCGTACTTTTACTGATCAGGAGCCAGACTGGGAACGATTGTTGCCTTGTCTGCTCTTTGCCTACCGAAAGGTACCTCAGGAATCTACAGGATATTCTCCTTTTGAACTTCTATATGGTAGGCCGGTGAGAGGACCCTTGAGCGTGATCAGGGAGACGTGGGAAGGGGAGTATAGTCACCACCCTGTACCAGTGGCTACCTATGTATTAGCTTTCAGGGAAAATATGGCTAGGTTGGCTGGAATTGTGAGGAGCAATATGCGTAAAGCGCAAGAGAGAGATAGGAGATACTACAAGGCAGGAACCAGTGACAGGGAACTGGAGGAGGGGATGGAGGTGCTCATGTTGGAACCTCAGCCCCAGGATAAGTTACAGTTTTTGTGGAAGGGACCTTATACAATTAGCAAAAAACTGGGCAACAAGTCATATGTGGTTATGGTAGATCCAGAGAGAGTGGTTACCAGGGTGGCCCACATTAATCGCTTAAAAGCATATGTAAAGCGAGCAGCTCATATGTTAGCCATTTGCAGGGCCACAGAGGATGACCCAGTGGAAGGGCAGATACCAGACATGTTGCAAAAGGCAGAGCAGAAAACGCTAGAAGATGGCCTTCACCAGGCCAAAAACCTAAGCACAGAGCAGCAGGAGCAGCTTTTAGGCAAACTAAAACCCTTTAAACCCTTATTTACTACTGACCCTGGGTGTACCCCCCTAGCAGCTCATGTAGTGGTGACAGGGGAATGTGGCCCATTAAAACAACACCCATACCGAGTCCCTGAAGCTGTTAGGGCAAGCATACAAGCAGAATTACGCAAGATGTTACAACTAGGGGTTATTGAAGAATCCAGTAGTCCATGGGCATCTCCTGTCGTATTGGTACCCAAAAAAGATGGCACAACTCGCTTCTGCGTGGATTATCGTAGGCTGAATGATAAAACAAAAACGGATGCCTACCCTGTTCCACGCATGGACGAGTTGTTGGACCGATTAGGTACTGCCAAGTATTTAACCACGCTGGATCTCTCCAAGGGATATTGGCAGATCCCGTTGGAAGAGTCAGCTAGGGAGAAGTCCGCATTTGTCACCCCCTTTGGACTATACCAATTTAAGGTAATGCCTTTTGGGATGAAAAATGCCCCTTCTACCTTCCAGCGACTGGTAGACAAATTGTTACATGGGCACCAGGAGTATGCTCAGGCTTACTTGGACGATATAGCCATCTTTAGTCAGACCTGGGAGGAGCATATAGAACATATTGCTAGAATTATGCAGGCTATTAAGCAAGCCAAGTTGACCATAAGACCAGATAAGTGCCAGTGGGCAAAGGCAGAGGTGCAGTACTTGGGTCACTGGGTAGGTAGTGGGAAGTTAAGGCCAGAACCAGCCAAAGTAGAGGGTATTGCAGCTTGGCCTATCCCTAAGACTAAAAAGCAGGTACTAGCTTTCTTGGGCATCACTGGGTATTACCGCAAGTTCATTCCTGATTTCAGCACTACAGCCAAGCCACTGACCGATTTGACCAAAAAGAAATTGCCCAGGGAAGTGACATGGACTCCTGCGTGTCAAACTGCCTTCCAGAGCCTCAAGGAAGCTCTGACTTGTTCCCCAGTATTGGCTGCCCCGGACTATAACCGACCCTTTGTGGTCCAGACAGATGCCTCCATGTATGGCATAGGGGCTGTGCTAAGCCAGACAGATGATCAAGGAGTGGAGCATCCTGTTGCGTATTTGAGCAGGAAATTGTTGCAGCGTGAAATGGCCTATGCTACTGTGGAAAAGGAATGTTTGGCCGTAGTTTGGGCTTTGCGCAAACTTCAACATTATTTATATGGACGACCATTCACTGTGACCACCGACCATAACCCCTTGTGCTGGCTGTCTAAGGTAGCCAGAGAAAATGGACGTTTGCTAAGATGGAGCCTGGCACTACAGACATTCAATTTTCAAATACAGCATCGTAGGGGTAAACTCCATCAAAATGCAGATGGATTATCACGCCAACTGGAGCTATGAGTATCAGCGTAGCTGAGAAAATCATGGACCCTTGATGTTCTCAGGCTACACTTGGGGGGGGCAGTTGTCATAACTCAAGTTGGCCACTAGTTGTGCCTACCAGGAGGCACTGTTATATACCAATCGCCTCCATCTGTATATTGTGTTATGGGGGATAATATGTTAGTATTATATTGTATATTGTATTGTGGAGTGATAGCTATGTTTTAATTAGTCAACCCTCCCCCATTGTATAAACTCTCAGTCAGGAGTTGGCCATATGGTCTTTAGTGTAAACAAAGAAGATAGCAGACCAAATAGATTTGCCAGACTGCCAGGCACCGCAGGACAATAGTATAGTATGGGGTTTCCCAACCACCAGCCCAGGGGCATAGTTCAAGAGCCAATACAGGATGTTTCCAGTCTGAGGTCCAGACCAAAATGATCTAGTAGCCACGCCTGGGGAAGGCCCTGGGGGAGGAGACTAATAAGTTCCCACAAATTACTTCTGTGAGAATGGCCAGAGGGGAATGAGGGTTTGACTAAGAGTAGCCACTCCCTCCACTGTGTGTGTGTGAAATGTTTTAAATATGTTGTCCCAAAATAAAAGGTGGTTCATAATTTTCATCAAGACGTGGCGTGTAGATGTATTATTTACCCGGGGACATATGCTTGCAGTAAGATTCATCAGACTTACTGTCAATATTGCTCAGTCTAACCCAAGGGCTGAGACATGATGTTCCTGTAATCCAAAAGTCCAGAGTCACCGTAATCCGATCAACAGACCCCAGCCAGAGAGTGGGTCTTGATAGTCCCCATTTAAAGTTATTTATCGAATCCGCTGTCACCACCTCCTCTGGTAGAGAATTCCACAGATTAACCACCCTTACTGTGAAGAACCCTTTTCTTTCTTTGAGGTGGAATCTTTTTACTTCTAACCTCAGGGGATGTCCTCTTGTTAGTTGAAAACCTCTTGGCACAAAAAGCTCCCCTGACAAATCTTTATACTGACCCTGGATGTATTTATATAAGGTAATCATATCTCCTCTTAGACGCCTTTTTTCTAGAGAAAATAAGTTTAATTTGGTTAGTCTTTCTTCATAACTTAGCCCCTCCATTCCCCTTATTAGTTTTTTTGCCCTTCTCTGTACCTTTTCCAGCTCTAAAATGTCCTTTTTATGAAGTGGTGCCCAAAATTGTACTCCATATTCCAAATGAGGGCGTACTAGAGATTTGTATAATGGCAGAATTATATTTGCTTCCCTGACTTCTATACCCTTCTTAATACATGCTAATATTTTATTTGCCTTTGCAGCTGCTGCTTGGCTTTGAGCACTGTTACCTAGGTGTTTGTCCACAAGCACTCCAAAATACCTTTCAATATCTGATACACCTAGATTTGCTCTATTAAGATTATAAATTGCATGGCTATTTTTCCTTCCCAGATGCATAACTTTACATTTATTCATATTAAATCTCATCTGCCATTTAGATGCCCATTCCTCAATTTTATGTAAATCCCCTTGGAGGGAAAGAACATCATTATCTGATTTAATTACCTTGCACAACTTTGTGTCATCAGCGAAAATGGAGACCCCACACTCCAATCCTACCTCTAAGTCATTAATAAATATGTTAAAAAGGAGAGGACCTAATACTGAACCCTGAAGAACCCCACTTACCACATTAGTCCAATCGGAGTATGTTCCACTTACAACAACCCTTTGCTTCCTGTCTTTTAGCCAGCTCTCAATCCATGAGCAGATATTTACTGCAATTCCTGTATCCCTTAGTTTGCCCAATAGTCTCCCATGTGGCACTGTATCAAAATCCTTTGCAAAATCCAAAAAGACTACATCCACTGAGTTGCCTTGATCCAGGTTCCTACTAACCTCCTCAAAGAAACTAATTAGATTTGTTTGACATGACCTATCCCTCATTAATCCATGTTGACTCCTACTTATAATCCTGTTCAAATAGACATTTTCTTGTATATTATCCCTTATTAACCCTTATAAAAGCTTCCCCACTACAGAAGTGAGGCTCACTGGTCTATAATTCCCCGGATTTGCTCTTGCTCCCTTTTTAAATATAGGTATCACATCTGCTTTTCTCCAGTCATCTGGTAGAGACCCTGTGTTGAGTGAATCTTGAAAAATTAAATATAATGGTTTGGCTATTACAGAACCCAGTTCCCTTATTACCCTTGGATGTATTCCATCAGGACCCAGGGCTTTATTAACATTTATTTTTTCCAACCTCTTTTGGATTACTTCCTGTGTTAACCAATTATATGGCAAAGGTAGTGTAGCCCCATTATGTTGCAGTGTCCCAACCACTTGTACCTCCCTTGTGTATACCGAAGAAAATAACCTATTTAGCTCATCTGCCTTTTCCTGGTCACTAATTTTCAGACAGCCTGTTTCACATTGTAATGTTCCTATAGCTTCCTTCCTCGCCTTCTTCCCATTAATATACTTAAAAAATATTTTAGGGTTAGTCTTACTCTCTTTTGCAATACATTTTTCATTTTCTATTTTAGCCAGTCTAATCGCGCTTTTGCAAGCCTTGTTGATTTCCTTGTATTCCCGTAAAGCAGTCTCTGTCCCCTCTTGTTTGTATAATTTAAATGCCTGTTTTTTACTCTGTATCTTGATCTTTAAATCATTGTTAAGCCACATGGTTTGTGATTTACTCCTTTTACTTTTATTCCCACGCGGTATATGCCGATGTGTATGTATATTTAGTAAGGATTTAAATGTTGTCCATTTATGTTCAGTGTTTTTACCTATCAGTTCTCTATCCCAGTCTATACTTTGTATTGCTGCCCTTAGACCGTTAAAATCTGCCCTTTTAAAATTAAGAGTTTTTGTTGGCCCCTTATATCAATATTATTTGTGATGAGTAAATCTAAGATAGCTTCATTTCTAGTAGGCTCCTATATAACCTGGGCCAGATAATGATCCCTGAGTGTACTCAAGAACCTGCTCCCCTTAGCTGAACTGCTGGTCTCATTTATCCAGTTTATTTCAGGGTAATTAAAATCTTCCATTATTAGAACTTGCCCGTTCTTAGCTGCATTTCCAATCTGTAACAATAATTGTATTTCCTCACTTTCAGCTATATTTGGGGGTTTATAGCATACTCCTACAAATATTCTTTTGGAATTTGCTGCTCCCCTATTTAACTCTACCCACAAACATTCAACTTTATTACTAGGTCCACCATAAATATCTTCTCTAACTATAGCCTTAAATTCAGGCTTAACATACAGACAAATCCCTCCTCCTCGTTTACCATTGCCTCTATCTTTCCTAAATAGGTATAACCATCCAGATTAACAGTCCAGTCATGAGATTCATCCCACCACATTTCGGTAATGCCTATTAAATCCCATTTTTCATTAATTGCTAATAATTCTAACTCTCCCATTTTTCCTGGCAGGCTTCTGGCATTAGCAAGCATACACCTTATGTTATGAGTCTGTAGTTCTGAAGTGCCTGCCACTGTACTTGAATTACTTAGTACTACCTCCCTATTGACTATACTACCCCTCCCCCATCTCCTCCCCTATGAGTTGTTAATTCATCCCTTATACCCTCTACACTTTCTACCTCATTACTTATATCTAGTCCCTCCCCCCCAACTACTAGTTTAAAAACTCCTCCAGCCTTTCTACCATCCTATCCCCTAGTACAAAAGCTCCCTCATCATTAAGGTGCAATCCATCTCTACTGTAGAGATTGTACCGAAGTGAGAAGTAAGCCCAGTGCTCTAAAAAGCCAAACCCCTCCTTAGTGCACCACATCTTTAGATGAGATTTAATATGAATAAATGTAAAGTTATGCATCTGGGAAGGAAAAATAGCCATGCAATTTATAATCTTAATGGAGCAAATCTAGGGGTATCAGATATTGAAAGGGATTTGGGAGTACTTGTGGACAACCGCCTAGGTAACAGTGCTCAATACCAAGCAGCATCTGCAAAGGCAAGTAAAATATTAGCATGTATTAAGAATGGTATAGAAGCAAGGGAAGCAAATATAATTCTCCCACTATACAAATCCCTAGTACGCCCTAATTTGGAATATGGAGTACAATTTTGGGCACCACTACATAAAAAAGGGCATTTTAGAGCTGGAAAAAGTACAGAGAAGGGCAACACAGCTAATAAAGGGAATGGAGGGGCTAAGTTATGAAGAAAGACTAACCAAATTAAACATATTTACTCTAGAAAAAAGGTGCCTAAGAGGGGATATGATTACCTTATATAAATATATCCAGGGTCAATACAAGGCTTTGTCAAGGGAACTTTTTGTGCCAAGAGGTTTTCAACTGACAGGGGGGCATCCTTTGAGATTAGAAGTAAAACGTTTTCACCTTAACGAAAGAAAAGGGTTCTTCACAGTATGGGTGGTTAATCTGTGGAATTCTCTACCAAAGGAGGTGGTGACAGCGGATGACTTTAAGGAAGGATTGGATATATTTTTAAATAAAAAGGGCATTAAGGGCTATCCTGGATAAGTAGAGAGGGAGTATTGATCCAGAGATGAATCCGATCACCAGTATCTGGGTACAGGAAGGCATTTTATATTTTTTTCCCTTTTGAGACAATTGGCGTATTGCAGATCAGAGGTCTAAAAAGGTTGAAATTGATGGACTAAAGTCTTTTTTCAACTTAAATTACTATGTAACTATGTAAGATATCACATTTTTTATTGCTGATATGGAGTCAGTAGATATACTTTTCTTTATCTTGGTTGCAATTTCCTTTATTTGTGGAATTCTTCTTATTGCCTTTATATTGGCCATCAGTATTAGATCCTGGATTAGAGGACATCAACATTCTGCTAATTTAATTTAATCTACTGTAGGACTTTGTAGCATCATCTTGCAAATCATGCAGTTCTTTTCTATCATTATAAGATATTTCTTTATAGTTTTTTTAATTTCCTTCAATAAACTATATTTCGTCTCTATTTTATTTGGCACCCAATTCTCCAATTCCTGGCTGTGTGCCTTTTTTTGCATCAAAATCGTCACCTTCCAGCACCGTCTGTTCATGTACCTACAGCTGAGATTCACCAAGTTTTTGCCTCTTCTGCTCTCAGTATTTATTGTGATATCCTTCAGTCTAATTTTACTTCCAGAGATGGTTCTTTCATAATTGTATCTAATAATACTAATCCAGGGAGAAATCCGATCGCCAGTAACTGGGGTCAGTAAGGAATTCATTTTTTTTTCCCTTTGAGACGATTGGCTTCACTTGCTTTCACTTTTTTTTTTTTTCTGCTTGCTTTCTTCTGGATTAATTACTAATTTAAATAAATAAAAAGTTGATTAATAATTAATTAACAATTAACAACTAATTAATTAATAACTAATCCTCATATTGCAGATCAGAGGAGATCTTAAAAGGTTGAACTTGATAGACTGAAAGTCTTTTTTCAACCTTAATTACTATGTAACTATGTAACTATGTAATAATACACTGTTTGTCACCCCACATCCTGTTTCCTTTGATAAGAACTATGCACTTCTAACATAGGCATTTGATTCTGTGGACCCCATTCCTCTTTTTCTTATCATGACATCATTAAGCTTCACTATCACCTCTCTCATCTTACATGTTGTAAGACTGCACAGACAATAATCCAGCATTAGTTTTTCTCAACTGAAAACTCATGTTAATGCAGCAATAAGCATAGCCTTGGTGCTGACAATGCAAATATTTAATTTTGTAGCTTTGCTAAGTCTGCATTTAGGTGGATTTGGAACCACTTGCTACAATGTCTGCATCATAGTGATTAATTTCTTCTGCCCCCTTCAGGCTCTTACACTTATTCTTGGAAACAGGACTCTGAGCCTTGCTTGTGGGATCTGTAGCTGCTGCCACAGAGTAGAGAACCAGCAAGTAAATTGGTAATCTGCATGCAAATTAATAATTTAAGAGATTTTATACTGAAAAATAAGGACATGGTGGTGCCCCCTTTGACTATGGCCCAGTGTGTTAACAGTTTGCAACAAGAACAAAAACTTATTATTGTTAACATTTAGAGTACTTTCTTAACTGCTTCAAAACGAAGCAACATCTGTGTGACAGGCCATGCAAATAGATATGTTACAATAGTTTATAGACAAGCTGGAGTTGCTCGACATTGTGACAAGGCTTAGCTGTATATGCAAATGAGTTGTTTCAGTCTGTCAGTGCCACAATGGAGGAGTTTGAGATTACCAAATGGTACAAAACAACTGAGTAGCACAGGAAGGTAGTGTATCTGTGCTACACAGAGAGCACTTGGTCATTACACCAGACTGTGTTCTTGTTGGGTAATGGTGAAATTTAAAAAATCCAAAGTGCAAGACAACTGTTGAATGTAGGTAAGCCTTAGATTAGCTTGAGTCCTTTTACATTGATCATATCCTCAAACAAACTCATCCGTGAAAGGTTCAGTTAATGCAGCAGGAATACCTCACATCGTAGTTTGGTGAGGGGGAGACTTGCCCATCTTTATTTTCTACAATGAATTGTCAAACTTCTTGTTACCAGTGCATTTATTGCTTTAGTTCTAAGGTATAGCACATCTGTAAAGATATAGGAGTAAGTTATGCAGGCAGTTGGAAAGGTAACACATGGGTAAGCACAGATGTAGAGATAGGATCATAAGTAATCACAACTGTGATATTAGTGTATGCATAAGCATAGGTTTAGGGTTAGGAAATAGTTAGCAATAGGTGAATGGTTAGAATATAAGAACAGACAGATGTCAATAACTTTGGATTGATGAAAATCCAGATTTTATTATATGACAAATTATATTTAATTATATTAAATCAACTGGCATAATATTTTATTGCTTTGTTTGTTAAAATCTGTCTTACAGAACTGACCAAAGAAATACGGCTGAGATAAGCACTCAAGAGGTAGCTGTAGATGTGCGCTTCTGATTTTGGAGGCATTTAGTGATCACAAGGAAAACAGACAAAAGCATCAAAGGCCATTTTTTTATCTACCATTTTCTCCAGCAGCATCTAAGGCTTTTTCTCTTGGAAATGTTCTAATTATCAATCTTCCATATGGAGTCAAAGGATTGCATTTCTTTACATTGACAGTAAATTCACTTATTTGTGAAATTCTTAAAATATTTATTTTTGTCTCCCTATTTTATTTATTCTGTGTGTCCCCAACATCTCCAACTCCTGGATAACTGCTTGATTATATACCTTCTACAATTAACATTGTGTGCTTACCTATTCCCCAATCTGCTTCCTGGTCATTTTTAGATCCATGTTAATAATAATATTTAATCTGATAATTGCTATTGTCGTTATTATTGTCAGACACACTCCTTTCATCATACAGGTAATCAAACATTGAATGCCCTTTCACATCCACTTTCTGATCTGGTCTTTTATGTTATGACTCTAATGCAGGATATGTTTATCATTGTTTCTGACTATAATATCATTGTCAATTAAGCTTTCGGGAGATCTGGGCTTCGGAAATGTAGCCAGCAAGTTATTTTGCTATTCAATTGGCGTATTTTTGCGGACTCTGATCAGGCTATGGGCTCTAGCCTCCGATTCACTGCCATGGTTAACATTGCAATTTATTGCCCCTCCAAGCCTTCGATCTTTCACTGCTGTAAGATTTGCGAACATTAAAATCACAAATCGATATTCAATTGCTCCGATTCCCCCTCGCTAACCACCCCGTCAAGGCTGCAAATGGCAAAAGTCTAACCATAAGTCACAACATTCTCAAGCTCGCAAATCCACCCAGATAAATACTTCATTTTAAGCTTGAAAGCTTATGTTAAAGGCTTTCCACTGGAGTTTGGTAAAAACTTCACATGCTTTTGAAGTATGTAACAAAATAAAATAAAAGCAAGTATGCAGGACAGGAACGTATATTTATTTCAGAGAATCTTATATTATTATTATTGTTCATTTGTAACGTGCCAACATATTCCCTAGCGCAGTACATAAGTTGTGATCAAGGCAAAACAATATTAACACATTTCAAAGATGGAGGGTCCTGTCTTTGAGCTTAGAATCCATTGACCACAGTGCTTTTCCCAAAGCACTGAGCAAGATTGAAAACTCGTGGACTTACAAGCTAAAGGTTTAGGGTCTGGTAGAGGAGAGTGAGAAATGCAGTGTGCATGTTAAGGAGGGGGGTTATAGGCTTCTTGAAACAGGTGTGTTTTTGGTGAGGTGTTAAAGGATTTGAAGCAAGAGGATAGTCTAGTGGAGCAAGGCAGGGCTTTCCAGAGAGTAGGGGCAGCGCAAGGAAAGTCCTGAATGCGGGAGTGAGAGGAGGTCGGGTGTGGGAATATTTGGAGATGAGAGCAGAGATATAAGGGGGTGCAGTGTTGTTGAGGGCTTTCTAAGCTAGGGTCATGATTTCAAATTTTATTCTGGAAGCTATGGGAAGCCAGTGGATGATTCAGAGAGAGGTGCTGCAGACACAGTAGATGAGTCTAGCAGAGGCATTCAATATGGCTTGAAAGGGTGATAGACGGGTGGTGAGTAGGCCAGCCAGAAGGGAGTTGCAGTAGTCAAGACGGGATAAGATAAGGGGATGTATTAGAATTTTAGTTGTGTCTTGTGTAAGGTAATGACGTATTTTGGAAAATTAAATACACTTTAAAGACAAGATTTTGTCAGTGACTGTATGTGAGCAATGAAAGATAGGGCAGTGTCCAGTAGAACCCCAAGGCAACAGGCTTGGGAGGTGCGAGAGATGATGGCGCTGTTAACAGTTAGAGAGATGTGAGGAATTGACACTGTAGTAGATGGTGGGAAGATTAAGAGTTTGGTGTTAGACAAGTTGAGTTTGAAATGGTGGGCGGACATCCAGGAGGATTTGCTTGAGAGGCAGTTGGAAACACGTAGAGAGAAGCGAGGGGGATAAATCAGGTGCTGAGAGGTAGATTTGCCTGTCATCTGCATAGAGATGATATTGAAGTCCAAAAGATTTTATTAGTGTGCCAAGTGACGATGTGTAGATGGAGAATAGGAAGGGGCCTATGACTGAACCTTGGGGTACCCCACCAGACAGAGGGTGAGGAGAATGTTCAATCTTGTAGGTATGATGTGAACCAGGAGAGAGTAGTATCTCTGATTCCAAGGGAGTGGAGAATAATATAAATATTACACTGCAGTAACCCTTTATAGAAGCTATAACTATAACTCTACAGCTATTTCTGCAAATTGTTTACTAGATTTAAAAGCTAGGCCTGCATCTGTACAGATACAACATTCAGTTCCAGGTTTCTGTAGAAGTAGCTTGAGAAGTGTGTGCTGTGAGGCTGAAAAGACAATTAAGTTCAGTGTACAGCTGACATGAGGATGGATTTCCGACTTAACCACAGAGTCTGAAAATGCAGAGTCTATTTTTACAGCGTCAATTCTAGAGTAAGTTTTGTGGACTGCCGAGTAAAAGGGTTAAGCAGGTCCCCACATGTGGTGTACATAGTGACACAAATTAACCAAACCAGCAAAGGGGCGTAGCCGTCCCTTGCTACATACAAGGGGTTCAGACCTGGGAAAACCATTTGAGCTCCATTGTCAGATACATAATAACTTGCTATTTTAAACTTCTCTACAATTAAAAAAAGGGGCTGAACGTCTAACGCTATACATATGCCAATTTGCCTATAAGCTTATCTATCTGGGAAGGTCTAGTGATGCGTGAGTATTCCATCTTGAATTAGCCCTAGGAGTAAGAGTAAATGATGTACATAGCTTGAAGATTCTAGGGGCTGAAAATATTTACCGAAAACATTCAATAGTGTAACCTAGAGTCTGTAGATATACGCCTAAGGCGTAACTGAAAAGCCTTTATAACTATTAGAGTTAACCTAAGCAGGGTCAGTGTTTGAATTGTGCTCTGTGGAGGACTGCTGGTTTAACAGAGTAAGCAGAATATGTCTTAAAGCACATCAAGTCACCTCAGGTCTTTGGGATAGTTCTTGGGAAAGGTCTATTCACCATAATGGCGTCTAGCTGTGACCCTTTACCCTGGCCTAAGGTACTTAAGCATTTAGTAAGAATTTATTCTGACAGCGATAGCCTACCACAATATGATGTTAGAAACCTCTTAAACATGGAACTAAACTTCAAAAATACACATGAGCCTGCACAATTAGTTTAATCTGTGGATAACACCAAAGTCGTCTCAATCCACCGCTGATCCAGAAGCCATCGGTGGAGGGTGAGATGGTTGTTCAGATCGCTGGAGTCTTTGTCGATTGGGCAGTGGAATCTTGGACCACTCCTTTTGAGCTCTGGGAGGTGGATTGATCAACTGTTGGACCGGCAACTCCCCCTATTGCAGGAGAACCAAGTGCTGGATAACTTCATGACATTCCTCCAGAGAGTGGACAACATGATTAGCCGATGGGTACTGAAAAGTCAGTATCAGAAGAGCTGGTCTCAACAGTTTACACTTCTGTAGTGTAATTGGAGCCAGATCTGCATAGATTTGGAGGGTGGCTCCATCTGGCCCCTTGGTAGAAGACACCTTCCTCGCCGCTTGTAATATCAGATCCCTTGTCTTTTTGTCAGAGGAATCGGATGATTACCTTGGGCTAGTTGGACGAGGCGGGTCCTCCCATGGCCCTGTGAGCCCATTCTATCTCCCAGGACTCAGGCTGGAGAGATGGTAAAAGCATTGCCACTACTGCTGATATATATGGGGCAAGGTCTTGCACCACTGACAGGACGGAGGACTCGGCCGGATGTTATGCCTCCGCGATCTGTTTTCTAGATTATCAAGTTTTGACCCCAGACTCATGATGTGTGTTGTATTAGCTGAGATCTCTGCTCTATCACCGTATTGCATTTCAATAATCTGATATGTGACCGTCTCCAGTGCATGGGTCCTTTGGCCCAGATCATTAATTTCTTGTTTCAGTACTTTGACCACAAGCAATAGTCGGGTTTGCAGCATTTTGTCGAACTTTGCAAGTCTGATACATTAAAATTTGGGTAAGATTTTTCAGAGTCTCTTTCCCCTTCGGAATCAGAGTGCGAGTCTTAAGACAAGCCTTGTCTTGGGGTCGAGCTGGGAGTTTGCCTTGGGAAGTGGTCCGTGATGCTTTTTGAAGCTGGGTTCTTTTTTTGGCTTCCCCATAATTCTTGTAGAAAGCTGAACAGGCCCACAGGGCAGGGCAATCTTTTTATTGTAGATACTGACTCTCAGATGTTGTAAAGTGTCAAAACCCCTTAGGCAAACCACACTATAGACGAAAACTCATAGAGAAGTTCTGCAGAATTCTGACAATGGCTCCAGGAGCTACTTCAACCTACATATTCAGCGCACCCAGGTTGGGCCCCAGTGGGAAAACAGGGAAAGCAGTTCCTGGTATATGGTGTACACAAGGCAGATTATTGGCTGTGGCACTTTAAGATGTAAGAAGATTCAGGATGGCGACCTCTGGCTATTCTTCAGGCCACAGCTATTAACTCCTGTATGCGGTTGAATTGTATGGCTATTGGGCCTATCCTTATAAGCCTTACAGGCTGTTGAGAGTGACTGACAGCTGTTATGATGACTTGAGGAGTGAGGCCCAACAGTGAGCCTATATGGTGGCAGCAGGGAGATGCTTGGGCTGGTGCAGTGAGGCAGCCCAGAACGACCGCCACTTGTTTGGCGGGAAACCCTGTTGAGAGCCGCTCAGAGACAGACATGTCCTCCATCCTTTTATCGTTTTTCAGGGACCCCACCACTGCTACCAGTTGTCACAACGCGCTATTTGTTGGGCTTGAAAAAGTTGCTAGACCGATCGTACCCGCAAGTTGACTTGTTTCTGTATACCCACACACAGGAAGACTAGGGCAGGATTCTAGGATAAGGTGCAGATTCTCAGGCCAAGTTAGCGGATTCCCGGACAAGTTGCAGAAATGATTTGCTGAAAAATAAATAAATAGAAAAATAAATAAATAAACAGCCTACCTCTAAATGAAACACATCATGTATATGTGTCCCAAACAGAGCATAACCTTTATTACTGGGTTCAACTTTTAATACATTTAATTATTTATGTTTTATCCAATAAAAAGGGATTTTGCCCTAAAAAAGTGAAATTTAGCATGTTTTGGAGTTTAATTGTCCGATGTGGGCTAGAACTTCCAAATAGGGTACTGCGCCTGCCTCTTTATCCCCCTGTCTGGGTACTGATGAGTCTCCGGCTCTAAATATCAGATACCCCAGGTTAGTGTCTGGGCACAGCAGGGGTCTGCCAGGATATTGTAACACTAGAGGCAGAGTGTCCGGAGTTTTGCCCTCTTCTAGAGGGACCTAGAGGAGGGTATTGTACTGGCTAGCAGGTCTATGGTGCCCTGCAAGTGGGAAGTGCATGTCTTTTGATGACTTGTGGCTTTGGGGAGGATGTGGTGTAAATGTATACATTCCCTATCCTACCTCCACTCCACACTGTAATACATATGCTTGAAAGGAGCCATGTTTGAAATGGTAGTTTGTCCCTGCCCATGATCCCAGAATGCAGTTCAATAACTGTCTTACTCTGAATTCTGAGCATGAAAAAAGATTTTTAACTTGTTTTAGAAGTTCAAATGTGAACACAAATGTACCTTTCATTTAATATATACATATATATATATATATATATATATATATATATATATACAGTATATATATATATATATATATATATATATATATACAGTATATATATATATATATATATACAGTATATATATATACATACATATATATATATATATATATATATATATATATATATATATACAAAGTAGACTCTCAGTTAACCAGCACCCATGGGGATTGATAGATGCCAGATAAATGTAGTTTCTGGTTTCTTGAGAGTCACTATTAAAAGAAGCCTAGATAAGCTACACAGGGTGCTTTGCTAAGTATATTTTTTAGTGAGGGCTGATCAAGCAGCAGCAGCTTTCACTCCTCACTTACACACAGGTGCGGTTTTGAACCCGGGAAATGTAGCGCCAACACTGCACTGGCTCAGTCACTCATGCCTGTCTGCTTCCAGGTAAAATGTAATTGCAGAGACATACAGGGGATGAGATTTAGGTGCCTGTAATCATTATGTGGCATGACAACCTGGCGCCTGGCATTTGTTCGAGTCCTGTACATTTACATTTTTATTTAAAGTACCGTATTCCATTTTTTTCTGGTTGCTTGAGAGTTCTGGTTGCTTGAGTTCTGGTTAACTGAGAGTCTACTGTTTATATGACATTTATAGTTGTCGTAATTGCGAGTTTGTTGCTAACGCAATGTTAAATTTGCAGTTGCTGGCCTGCAATGAGTGCCAAAGGCGCTCATTGCAGGGCTCATGATGAGCGCCACTGGCGCTCAATGCGAGGCCTGTAGGACTTAGGCTGCAATGAGAGCAGAAGGTGCTCTGCGGCACTCATAACGAGGCACGCACTTAGGACTTTAAAACAGATTGAAGACGGCCTCAAGATGACCGCCATAGTCGCTCATCGCGAGGCTCGCAGCACATTGCTGCAATGATTTAACACTTAACCTAAGCCAGTAGGACTTAGGCTGCAATGAAGGTGCTCATTGCAGGGCTTGCGATGTGCCACTAACACTTAACCAAAGTCCGTAACTCGAAAGACCGACAAAAAAAGAAAAATAATGTACAAAATAAATAAAAAAACTCACACACAACTTAGGGGGACAGCCAGGAAACCTGTGTGTTAGGCTGCACGCTAATTTGAGCCCTAATTGCCGTTTTTCATAGAAAATCAGCTAAACAAGGAAAAAAATGGCCGCCGAAAAAACGTAAATGTTCTCAAACATGATCAAAACGAGGCCGAAGCCAGTAACACTTAACCCAAGTCAGTAACACTTAACCAAAGCCAGAAACACTTAGACGAACAATGGCAGGCACGCGGGTTGCACAACGTCTGCAAACTACACGGGGGAGAGGCTCGCAATGAGCGCCGAAGGTGGTAATCGCAAAGCACCAAAGTAGACGGGGAGAGGATCGCGATGAGTGGCAAGGGTGCCGAGAGGGGGCAGAGCATTTCGTTGTTGGCAAACAGCATAGCCAGCCTTAAAATGTTCTTGCCGTCATTTTTGATGGGAAAGTCGCTAATATATGTATATTTTTCTTTGTTTTTAATTTTTCCTGTGATGCACTAGAAAAAAGCCAATGAAAGCTTCACAGTAGGAGTTGCAAGTAACCCACAATTAGCTAAGAACCAATTAAAAAACAGAAAAATATTGCTTGCATTATTCAAAGTATGGAGGATGGGGCAGTACAAGCCTGGAACTGGGTACCACTTATACTATTAATTGCAAATAAACGTTTTAAATACAAAATACCATATTATATATTTGAAACTGTATTTAAAGAGATAAACACTGCAATAAATTAATTTAAACAGAAGGCACATGTGTTTATATGGCATTGGCCATTTATCACTATGCACCTGCATAATCCCTCCAGCGTAAGACTCTTTCTGTACGGTCTTCCACTTATCATCATAACTAATCATAATTAATATCAGTAAAGTTTCCTGCTCATGATCAGCATGTTAGCAGGAGAAGAGCTTCCTGCACAGCCACATGATGATGAGTTAATGAGTTCGAGGGAGACCAGGGGGAGGGGGGCCAGGAGGATCATTGATAGAGCCCCCGCGGGAAAATAAAAAAAAATGTAATAGAATAAAAAAATGACAGCACTGCTGCCCATCCTAGAGGAGGGCCCCTGTGCATTTAAACTATATATATATATATATATATATATACCACCAAAAGGACAGTCATACTGTAGAATTATATACCTAAGAAGGGTTTGACAGCAGATTCAATAGATAACTTTAACTAGGAGTTGGATATATTTTTCAATAAAGGCATTCAGGGTATCATGGATAAGGAGTGAAGCAGTACTGATCCAGGAAGGAATTTGATTAGCAGTATCTGGGATCAGGGAGGAATTTTTGCTCCCATTATGAGTCAATTGGCTATGTTTCAAAGTTGTTGTTTTTTCTTTTTGCCTTCCTCTGGATCAGCTAACAATTATTCTACATATTACAAATATCAGAGCATTTCTAAAAAGTTTGATCTTGGTGGACTAAACGTATTTTTCAAACAATCACTATTCAGCTGTCAACAGAAAAATTAGTAAACCCCCAGATGTATGTTTCAGCGTTTTTGGACTTTGTCAGTAAGATTTAGCTTTACTTCCTAAGGCAAAATGTGCAAGGAATCAAACATCTGGAGCCTTCTGTGACCCTTAGGTAGAACCAAAACCCAATAATCATTTTCAAGTCAGAGCCTCTTAATCCCAGTATTTGTGTGTTGCACTTGACAAAGGGGATGTATTCCCAATACATGGTGTTTGTCTCAGTCTTTGATGAAACATTAAAATATTCCAATTTTATGTTTAACTGTGCTCTTTTGGCATTTTATTTTGTTTTCTCACCTTGTGGAACTTCCCTCTTTATTTTTGTCCTCTCTTGCATGATCAAGATCACAACCACAGGGAAGGAACTTCACACTACTGATGCCTCATGCTGCATATAGACACACAACATGTCACTGTCTGCTAAAATCATTACAATGAAGCCCCTCCCCTGTGAGTGTCATCCTAGGTTATAGCTATGCATGATCTCTGCTTGCATGAGAGAGCACAGAAAGAAATCGGACAATTACACAAACTGAAAATCTTTTTCTCTTGTTTCTGTTAGAAATAAGGGAAGTATATAATTTATATCACAGTTGCATTGAGGACTTTCCACCCAGGCTTTTGTAGATCATAACCTAATCTACCAAACCTAATGTTATCATAGTGTTACAGTGTTAGAATATTACTTAATAATAATAGTCACTAGTTAGCTTATATTGATAGCCCTAATAATATAACACATTCAAGTTAATAATTTTATTTACAAGTATAATTTAATGTGATTGAGATTTTCCATAATAAATAAATTATAAATAAATATACCAGTGTTTTCTGTTCTGTTTGTATTTGTGATTTCCCTGCAATAAACAAATACTCAACAAACCCAACATGTCCAATGCAAATCAATTCCAGTGTTATTTATATCCAGGAGTGTTGTGTTAAATAAGCCAGCAACCTAAGCCGGATGTTTCTAGTGATCAATCTAAAATAATATCTACAGTGGGGAGAAAAAGTATTTGATCCCCTGCTGATTTTGAACGTTTCTCCACTGACAAATAAATGATCAGTCTATAATTTTAATGGTAGGTGTATTTTAACAGTGGGAGACAGAATAACCCCCCAAAAAAACATAAAAAAGTTATAAATTGATTTGCAGGTCAATGAGGGAAATAAGTATTTGACCCCTTCATCACAGAGGTCAGACGTTTCTTGTAGTTGGCCACCAGGTTTGGACACATCTCAGGAGGGATTTTGTCCCACTCCTCTTTGTAGATCCTCTCCAAGTCATTAAGGTTTTGAGGCTGATGTTTGGCAACTCAAACCTTCAGCTTTCTCCACAGATTGTCTATGGGATTAAGGTCTGGAGACTGGCTAGGCCACTCCAGGGCCTTAATGTGCTTCTTCTTGAGCCACTCCTTTGTTGCCTTGGCTGTGTTCTTTGGATCATTGTCATGCTGGAATACCCATACATGACCCATTTTCAATGCCCTGACTGAGGGAAGAAGGCTCCCACCCAAGATTTGACGATACATGTCCCCATCCATTGTCCCTTTGATGCGGTGCAGTTGCTCTGTCCCCTTAGCAGAAAAACACCCCAAAGCATAATGTTTCCACCTCCATGTTTGACGGTGGGGATGGAGCATTCCTCCTCCTCCAAATATGGTGAGTTGAGTTTATGACAAAGAGCTTGATTTTGGTCTCATCTGACTACAACACTTTCACCCAGTTCTCCTCAAAGTCCTCCTTGGCAAACTTCAGACGGGCCTGTACATGTGCTTTCTTGAGCAGGGGGACCTTGCGGGCGCTGCAGGACTTCAGCCCTTCACGGCATTGTGTGTTACCAATTGTTTTCTTGGTGACTATGGTCCCAGCTGCCTTGAGATCATTAACCAGATCCTCCTGTGTAATTTGGAGGCTGATTCCTCACCGTTCTCATTATCATTGAAACTCCACGAGTTGAGATATTCTTCAAAGAGGTGCGTTTTTATTGAAGTTTTGAAGGATTTAAGGCAGGAGGATAGTCTGGTGAAGCGAGGCAAGGAGTTCCAGAGAATAGGGGCAGTGCGAGAAAAGTCCTGGAGGCGGGAGTGAGAGGAGGTGACAAGAGTGGTAGAAAGAAGAAGGTCGTTAGCAGAACGAAGAGGGCATGTGGGGAAGTATTTGGAGATGAGAGCAGAGATACAGTATATGGGGGTGCGCTGTTGTTGAGGGCTCAAGATTTAAAATGTTATTCTGGAGGCTAAGGGTAGCCAGTGAAGTGATTGACAAAGAGGAGCTGACGACACTGAATGATGTGTACGGAAGATGAGTCTGGCAGAGGCATTCATTATGGATTGAAATGGGGAGAGGCGAGTGATGGGCAGGCAAAGAAGAAGGGAGTTGCAATAGAAAAATGAGAAATTATGAGAGAGTGTATTAGTATCTTAGTAGTGTCTTGTGTAAGGTAATGTCGTATTTTGGATATGTTTTTTAGATGGAAAAGACAGAATTTGGTTAGAGACTGTATGTGTGGGATGAAAGAGAGGGCAGGGTCCAGTAGAACCCAGAGACAACTGGCTTGGGAGGTGGGAGTGATGATGGCATTGTTGACAGAGAGAGAGATGTGAGGAATTGAAGCTGTAGTAGAGGGTGGGAAGATTAAGAGTTCAGTCTTAGACATGTTGAGTTTCAGATGGTGGGCGGACATCCAAGAGGATATACTAGAGAGGCAGTCGGAGACGTGTGCTACAAGAGAGGGGGATAGATCTGGTGCTGAGAGGTAGATTTGGGTGTCATCTGCATAGAGATGGTACTGGAACCCAAAAGAGTTTATTAGTGTGCCGAGCGAGGATGTGTAGATGGAGAAGAGGAGGAGGAGCAATTATGAATAAAGGTGTCAGTCTTTCAATATAGCCGAATAGAAATGTTGTCTTATTAAAAGGTTCATGCCAGTGTGTCTAATACTGTTAGGATTAAAAATAAATATCTGTAGCTATTGAAGTAAAATTGAATCCAATAGCTTTAAATTAAATGCTATCACATATATAGTTGTCATCAGTGCGGGTTTGCAAAAGTTGTAACTAACGCCGCAGCCCTTGCGAAGGCAATCCTTGACATCAACTGCGAACTTCAGGGCCCCAAATGGCTGCATTTGTGGAGGTGGAGGCTCCCACTGCGACCGCAAAATTTAAGGACTTAGCATTCGCAAATACAAGCCGCGAGACTACTGCCCGAAACCCGCGCACATCAAAACATTAAAACTGAAAATCCCCTAAGCAAGAGAAATAATGGCCGCTGAAAAAAAAGAAAACGAGGCTCCACAACCTGGACCGCCCAGAAACCCGCATTAATCCCACATTAATCCTCACAGTGGGGGAACCCCGCTGCAAAAAAAATGGAAAATTCCTGCCTTACGGGTCCTTAAAGGACCGTAAAGGTCCTTAAAGGACCCGTAATATAAACAAAAAAAAACTATCACGCATGGGGCTCTATACAAAGCCCCATCAACCCCAATAAAACCCTGTCACTCATGGGGGTCAATACAGACCCCCATAAGCCCTTAATTAACCCTGTCACTCATGGGGGTAAATACAGACCCCCATAAACCCATCATTAACCCTTTCACTCATGGGGGTCAACACAGACCCCTATAAACCCTTAATTAACCCTGTCATTCATGGGGGGCAATACAGACCCTCATAAGAACTTAATTAACCCTGTCACACATGAGGGTCAATACAGACCCTCATAAGCACTTAATTAACCCTGTCACTCATGGGGGTCAATACAGACCCCCATAAGCCCTTAATTAACCCTGTCACTCATGGGGGTCAATACAGACCCCCATAAGCCAATAAATAACCCTGTCACTCATGAGGATCAATACAGGCCATCATAAGCCAATAAATAACCCCATCAGTCCCATAAGGGTATATTATTACCCTTATGGGGCTGGTACAACCCAACATTAACCGCATAAATGCCTTGACGGTCCTCAAGGACCATCATGCCACTACGTATAAACACTACACTGCACTATACCCCCCCAATAAAACATTACATCTAAACTAACCCCCCACTACACTAACCTATTAACACCTACACTACCTACCTACCCCCTAATAACCCCCTACCACTCTAATTACAGAAAATAAAAAAAAACTAACTCACCAAAAATAAAAAAAGGAACATTACAGAAAATAAAAACATACATTACAACCCCCCACTACAGAAAAAAAAACATTACACACCTGAAAAGCAAATACATATAATACAATACAATACATACAATACAAATTAAATGAAATACAATACAATACCCCCAATCTATCTAATATACAATAAATCATATCTATCTAAAATACATCCCCCAATCTATCTAATATACTATACATCCTATCTATCTAATATACATCTCCAATCTATCTAATATACAATACATCCTATCTATATAAAATGCATCCCCCTATCTAACATACAATAAATGCTATCCACATACAGAACCCTAATTCTAAGCTAAAATAAAATAATTAAGACCACTTATCTTTGCAGATGTCCCTTCAGATCAGCAACCTAGGGAAAAAAATATAAATAAAACAACTTTACAGAAAATAAATAAACATAAATATTCTAAATATTCTACTCACCTTTCCAGCATGTCCCCGTCCTTCTTTTCTTCTTCTCTGGCGCGGCCCCTGTTAAAAAAAAACATAACATTAGTACACATACATAAACATAAAACAAAATAAAATAAACATAATCTACATTATACTTACCTCGCCGCAATGTCTCCAGCCTCCTCCTCTTATGCCCCGCCCTGGAACCGCTCTTTAAAAAAAAATAATTAAAAAATTATGGAGATCCCCACTCACGGACCTCCCCGACGCTAATGAGCCTCCCGGGGCCTTTTCCGGAAGAAAATAGGCAATGGCGCCTTCTGATTGGCTGATTTGACAGCGTTTTCAACCAATCAGAAGCGCCAATGTGTGAGCCAATCAGAAAGGGATACACCCCAAAATCCCACTCTGATTGGATAATGCACCTGTCAATCTTTATTTAAACCAATCACAAGGTGCAGATACCTTCAGCCAATCACAATAAAATACACCACCACAGGGTGATTGGCTGGAGGCATCTGCACTGACAATAGCCAATCACAATCGGATACACCCCAACGTACAGATTGTCCGAAGGCATTTCCGCCTTCTGATTGGCTGTTGTCAATGTGTATTACAGCCAATGAGAAGGTGCATATGTCTTCAGCCAATCACTCAGTGGGGGGCGTATCCCATTATGATTGGCTGATGGCAGTAAAGCCTTCTGATTGGTTTAAATAAAGATTGACAGGTGCATTATCCAATCAGAGTGGGATTTTGGGGTGTATCCATTTCTCACTTGCTCACACATTGGCGTCTTCTGATTGACTGAATTTGATAGACAGTGTTTTCAGCCAATCAGAGGACACCATTGCCAATTTTCTTCGAGAAAACTCCATAGGAGGGCTCATTAGCGTGGGGGAGATCCAGGGCCCATCCAGCAAGAAGAGGAGGAGGCCGGGGACATCGCGCGGAGGTAAGTACATTGTATATTATGTTTATTTTACTTTGTTTTGAGGTTTATGTATGTTGTACTAATGTAATATTTTTTTTCAACAGGGGCCGCGCCGGAGAAGAAAAGAAGATGCTGGAAACGTGAGTAGAATATTTATAATATTTACTATGTTTACCTATTTTCTGTAAATGTGTTGTAGTATTTTTTTTTTCCTAGGTTGCTGATCTGAAGGGAGAACTGCAAAGGTAAGTGGTCTTAATTATTTTATTTCAGCTTAGAATTAGAGTATTTTATATGGAAATAGCATTTATTGTATGTTAGATAGGGGGATGTTTTTTATACAGATAGGATGTATTGTATATTAAATAGATTGGGGGATGTATATTAGATAGATAGGATGTATTGTATATTAGATAGATTGGGTGATGTATTTAGATCGATAGTATTGATTGTATATTAGATAGATAGGATGTATTGTATATTAGATAGATTGGGTGATGTATTTTAGATCGATAGTATTGATTGTATATTAGATTGATAGGATGTATTGTATATTAGATAGATTGGGTGATGTATTTTAGATAGATAGTATTGACTGTATGTTAGATACTTAGGGGGGTGTTGTATTCCATTTCATTTTATTTGTATTGTATGTATTTTATGTATTTCCTTTTTAGGTGTGTATTTTTTTTTTTCTTCTGTAGTTGGGGGGGGGGGGGGGGGGGTGTAATGTATTTTTTTCCCCTCTAATGTTCCTTTTTTTCTTTTTTGTAACTTAGGTTTTTTATTTTCTGTAATGTAGATTTATTATTTCTTGTGATTTAGTTTTTTTTAATTTTATGTAATGTAGATTTTTTATTTTTGCTGCCTTTAGTTTGTTTCATTTTATCTAAGAGTGGTGGTAGGGGGGTTTATTAAGGGGTAGGTAGTGTAGGTCTTAATAGGTTAGTGTAGAGGGGGGTTAGTATAGATTTCATGGTTTATTGGGGGGCTATAGTGCAGTGTAGTGTTTAGACTTAGTGTCATGAGGGTACTGGAGAACCCTCATAGCACTTACGGGGTAATGCTAGGCTTCTAACTGTCCCATGAGGGTCTTTAAATACCCTTATAGGACTAATGGGGTTAAATAGAGGCTTATGAGGGTCTGTATAGACCCCCATAAGAGACCGGGTTAAAATGGTGTAGTGCTTACACTTTGGGTCATGAGGGTCCTAGATGAACCTCATGGCACTTATAGTGTTATTACATGCGTTCATTAGTGTGCTATAGGTGTCTATATAGTTGAGGCACACAGTACACTCACATTGTGTGGCAAACAGCATTTCAACACTTTCTTTTATTGCCCCGTGATTTTTTGTAGTGCATGTCGCTAGTATCTATATGTTTTACAATTCCTAAAAGCTTTTGCCAATGATCACGTCAAGTTGTTCATAATAAACATGACACTTCAATGATCATACCCTAGAAAGAAAATAATGACGGAAATATAAAAAAGGAACATAAGAAAATATAAATAAAATAGGAATGGTGTTCATAGATCAGAGTGGATGATGTACAATCAAAAATACATACTGACCAATGACTTGATGAGGTGAGGGTGAGGGAAACTGAGAGGAAAAGAGAATGTGAGACACTGAGGCAGAGGGAGAAAGGAAGTGACAGGGGGAGAAAGATAGAGAAGAGACAGCAGGAGAAGAGAGACAAAACATAGAAAGAGTGAAAGATTGAGAGATCTAGGTGAGGCAGACAAAAGAGACAGAGAAAGGTGATAGAGAGACCGAAAGAAAGTGGAAACCGTTGGCTGAGTAGAGAGATATATAAAAGAAAGAGAAAAATAGAGATCCAAGAAAGAAAGAAATAGAGAGACTGAGAATGATAGGAGCAAGGATGTGAACAATGAGAGACTGAGAGAAAGAGGAGGCAAAAACAGAGAATAGACATAGGAATGGTTGATACAGATAGATTATAGTTTTGTGAATACAGTGTCACTTAAATCAAATTCTAAATCATACATTTTCCCAACCTCAGACTGAATCATTTATATGTAGCTCTACTTCCCCCTCAGTTGTAAGTTAAACTCTCTAGGTTTTAGAATTGAGCATAGAGAGAAAATAAATTGTCAAAAAACTAATGTCAATGACTTTCTTTAATTTGTAATTAATTTTACTCTAACACATTAAAACATACAGCAACAATGTTTGCATTTTCCCATTAGTAGGTATATATCTGTAATAGTATTTGAATGTGTGAATTTGTATGTATATTAGTGTTTGTGTGTCCTTATACTTGTATGTTTTTGTTCACTTGATTGTTTTAATTTATATAAATATTATTAAGATATTTTAAGTATGATTAACTGCTAGAATACCAAGATGATATCAAGCTTACCCACTCTCAGCAGTCTGTCTTACATCTTGGCCTTTGGGCATTCCAGCAGTCATCATGTACACAAGCTGGCGGTCAACTTGTATATTGAATATCTTCCTATATTGTCTCCACCCCAGCCCCGGCATTTATTCCAATGGAGACAGATAGGTATTAGGCATTCATATCTCCCAAATATAATTAATTGAACAATTAAAGTCTTTTACAATATGCACTACAAAATTTGCAAACACCCAAGAGTAGAGCACAGTGGTGATTAATACAAAAAGGTTTATCTCCCACATACAACCACCAGTTGGTCATTTAATTACTTTCATATTCTTTAGATCCCAATTCTTTTGAGAAATGTTGGGTTTGGGTTTTTCCTCTCTCTCTCCCTCCCTTTCTTCTTGTACAGTTTGCCATTAGCTATCTGTACTGATCAAATGTACTCACTATATGGCCACCTCTATTTAGCTTCTATGAGTCTTTGTAATAACTTCTGGTAAAAATTCTCAACAAGACCTGCATTTGTTTCCTAATACTCAACAAAAATCCACTTAATAAAACGACTTTTTCTCCTTTTCATATATACAGTGGGGGAAAAAAGTATTTGATCCCCTGCTGATTTTGAACGTTTGGCCACTGACAAAGAAATTATCAGTCTATAATTTTAATGGTAGCTGTATTTTTTATTATTTTTGATTTGCAGGTCAGTGAGGGAAATACGTATTTGATCCCCTATCAATCAGCAAGATTTCTGGCTCCTGGGTGTCTTTTATACAGGTAATGAGCTGAGATTAGGAGCACTGTCTTAAAGGGAGTGCTCATTATCTCAGCTTGTTACCTGTATAAAAGACACCTGTCCACAAAAGCAATCAATCAATCAGATTCCAAACTCTCCCCCATAGCCAAGACCAAATAACTGTCCAAGGATGTCAGGGACAAGACTGTAGACCTACAGAAGGCTGGAATGGGCTACAAGACCATCGCCAAGCAGCTTGGTGAGAAGATGACAACAGTTGGTGCGATTATTCGCAAATGGAAGAAACACAAAATAACGGTGAGGAATCAGCCCAGAACTACATGGGAGGATCTTGTTAATGATCTCAAGGCAGCTGGGACCATAGTCACCAAGAAAACAATTGGTAACACACTATGCCGTGATGGACTGAAATCCTGCAAGAAAGCACATGAATGGGCCCGTCTGAAGTTTGCCAATGAACATATGAATAATACAGAGGAGAACTGGGTGAAAATCAAGCTCTTTGGCATCAACTCAACTCACCGTGTTTGGAGGAGGAGGAATGCTGCCTATGACCCCAAGAACACCATCCCCACCGTCAAACATGGAGGTGGAAACATTATGCATTGGGTGGCCAACTACAAATAATGTCTGACCTCTTTGATGAAGGGGTCAAATATTTATTTCCCTCACTGACCTGCATATCAATTCATAAGTTTTTTATAATGTTCCTTTTTATTTTGTTATTCTGTCTCTCACTGTTAAAATACACCTACCATTAAAATTATAGACTGATCATTTCTTTGTCAGTGGACAAACGTTCAAAATCAACAGGGGATCAAATACTCCCCCCCCCCACTGTATATCCCACAGGCTTTGCGGGTGTATCGGTGCCACTACAGGCTTCAAATTTAATGTGGCTGATGGTGTCTAGCAGGGATCCTGTTCTGGTGAATGAGATTGTGTACCTCATCTAAGTTTTGAGCTATGCAATATAGGGTCACCTAGGATGGGCAGATCATAGCAGAGAGGTCAGATGAATTGCAGTCCATTGGAGAAGGAACTGGCAACCCACTCCAGTATCTTTGCCATATGGATATGCACAACCAAAAAAGACAGATGTGCCTGGCATGTTGCATCCATATGGTCATTGAGAGTCGGACATGACTGAGGGACTGAACAACAACAACTAACAGGGATACCCTGATTGTTTTTATGTTGGTGTTTAAGAGACTATTTGTCCAGATTCATCCCAATGGATGTTTAGCCCAATGTAACAATCCATTTCATATTCAGGTCATTCTAAACAACAGTTGCATTTCATCCTATGACTTTAAACAAAATGTGTTCTTGACCATAGACTGACCAATTAAGTCTCAGTCTGTTGGAAAGCTAGCATCCACTTTTTAAGGTGGCACCTTTGAAGTGGGTCACTGTAATTTATTCAATATTTTTTTAATATAGACCAACCGCTTCGCGAGGCTTGCAGCGATGAGCGCTTTTGGCGATCATCGGCTAAGTCCTATGCATTACCGGCTCGTACGCACCTCGCAAATTGTGACGACATCTCGCAGTTTGACAACTATTATATGTGTTTACTTTTTTATTAGGTTAGTTTTGGATTGACTTATTGACATAGAATTAATTCAGTTCAAGTTTTTTACTTGCATTATTTATGTTATTGTAATACTAAAAACAATTCATATATTACAATTAGTTAGACTGTCAGTGGTAGAATGAAAATGTGTTTTTAATTGAATAAGGAACACCATCCCCGGTCTATGGTGACTTTGCTCATGCTAATAATAACATATGTAGCATAGAAGAGCAAGGAATAAGAGAGAAAGATTACATATTATTTAAAAGCTTCAGTGAAGGGATGTATTCATTTTTTAATATCTCCAATCTAGGTGCATATCTCATTAAGTACAGTAGAGAGTTCTTGAATCTTGGTGCTGCAGACATGAAAGCTGAGGATGCAGAGGTTTATGAAGAAACTAGCGACTTGCCCGTCAAAAATGACGGGGCAATAAAAAAGTGTTGAAATGCTGTTTGTCACACAATGTGAGTGTACTGTATGCCTCAACTATATAGACCCCTATAGCACACTAATGAACGCATGTAAGAACACTATAAGTGCCATGCCATCCAGGATCCTCATGACACAAAGTGTAAGCACTACACCATTTTAACCTGGTCTCTTATGGGGGTCTATGAGACCCTCATAAGCCTCTATTTAACCCAATTAGTCCCATAAGGGTATTTAAAGACCCTCATTGGACAGTTAGAAGCCTAACATTACCCTGTAAGTGCTATGAAGGTTCTCCAGTACCCTCATGACAGTATAAACACTACACTGCACTAAACACACCCCAATAAACCATTAAATCTAAACTAACACCCCTCTACACAAACCTATTAACACCTACACCACCTACCTAAACTACCTACCTACCCCCTAATCAACCCCTCCACCACTCTAATTACAGAAAATAAAAAACCTAAGACAAAAACTATAAAATCTACATTGCAGAAATAAAAAAAAACACAAAAAATAAAAAAAGGAACATTACAGGAAATAAAAAAATACATTACAACCCACCCCCATCCACTACAGAAAAAAATACACAGCTGAAATGGAAATACATGTAGAATACATACAATACAATACAAATAAAATACAATACCCCCTATCTATCTAACATATAAGCAATCCTAACTATCTAAAAGACATCCCCCAATCTATCTAATATACAATAAATCCCATCTATCTAAAATACATACCCCTATGTAACATACAATATATACTATATAATATAAAATAAATCCTAACTATCTAAAATACATACCCCTATGTAACATACAATAAATGCTATCTCCATATACAAACCCCAATTCTAAGCTAAAATAAAATAATTAAGAGCACTTACCTTTGCAGATGTCCCTTGAGATCAGCAACCTAGGGGAACATGAAAAAAAATAGTACAACACATTTACATAAAATAAAGAAACATTCTAAATATTCTACTCACCTTTCCAGCATGTCCCCGTCCTTCTTCTTTTCTTCTCCGGCGCGCCCCCTGTTAAAAAAAAAAAACATTACATTACTACAACATACATATATACTTAAAAAAAAGTAAAATAAACATAATATACATTGTACTTACCTCCCCGCGATGTCCCCGGCCTCCTCCTCTTCTGCCCCGGCTGGGCCCTGGAACAATCCGTGCTCTAAAAAAAACAAACGGAGATCCGCACTCGCGGACCTCACTGATGCTAATGAGCCTTCTACAGAGTTTTCCAGAAGAAAATTGTCAATGGCGGCTTCTGATTGGCTAAAAACGCTGTCTATCAAATTCAGCCAATCAGAAGGCGCCAATGTGTGAGCCAATCAGAAAGGGATACACCCCAAAATCCCACTCTCATTGGATAATGCACCTGTCAATCTTTATTTAAACCAATCAGAAGGCTTTATTGCCATCAGCCAATCACAATGGGATACACCCCCACAGGGTGATTGGCTGAAGACATCTGCACCTTTCATTGGCTGTAATACTGATTGACATTGACAACAGTCATTTAGAAGGCACAAATGCTATCAGCCAATCACTACGTGGGGGTGTATCCCATTGTGATTGCCTGAAGGCATCTGCGCCTTGTGATTGGATTAAATAAAGATTGAAAGGTGCATTAACCAATCAGAGTGGGATTTTGGGGTGTATCCCATTCTGATTGGCTCACACATTGGTGCCTTCTGATTGACTGAATATAATAGACAGTGTTTTTAGCCAATCAGAAGGCACCATTGCCTATTTTCTTCCGGAAAAGGTTCTTATTAGCGTCGGGGAGGTCCACGAGTGCGGATCTCCGTTAGTTGTTTTTTTTTAGAGTGTGGATTGTTCCAGGGCCCAGCCGGGGCAGAAGAGGAGGAGGCGGGGGACATCGCGGGGAGGTAAGTACAATGTAGATTATGTTTATTTTATTTTGTTTTATGTTTATGTATGTTGTAGTAATGTAATGTTTTTTTTTTAACAGGGGACATGCCGGAGAAGAAAAGAAGAAGGACGGGGACATGCTGGAAAAGTGCGTAGAATATTTATAATGTTTATAATGTTTATTTATTGTATGTAAATGTGTTGTACTAATTTTTTTTCCCCCTAGGTTGGTGATCTGAAGGGACATTTGCAAAGTTAAGTGGTCTTAATTATTTGATTTTAGGTTAGAATTAGGGTTTGTGTATGTAGATAGCATTTATTGTATGTTATATAGATAGGGGTATGTATTTGATATAGTTAGGATTTAAAGTATATTAGATAGATAGGGGTATGTATTTTAGATAGTTAGGATTTATTGTATATTAGAAAGATAGGGGTATGTATTTGAGATAGTTAGGATTTATTGTATATTAGATAGATTGGGGATGTATTTTGGATAGATAGGGGGGTATTGTATTTTATGTTATTTGTATTGTATTGTATTGTATGTATTCTATATGTGTTAATTATGGGTCTGTATTGACCCCCATGAGTGACAGGGTTAATTAATGTATTATGGGGGTCTGTATTGACCCTCATGTGTGATGGGGTTAATTAAGTGCTTATGGGGGGTTTGTATTGACCCCCATGAGTGACAGGGTTAATTAAGGGTTTATGGGGGTCTATATTGACTCCCATGAGTGCCAGGGTTATTTATTGGCTTATGGGGGTCTGTATTGACCCTCATGAGTGACAGGGTTAATTAAGTGCTTATGGGGGTCTGTATTGACCCCCATGAGTGACAGGGTTCATTAAGGGTTTATAGGGGTCTCTATTGACCCCCATGAGTGACAAAGTTAATTAATGTATTATGGGAGTCTATATTGACCCCCATGAGTGCCAGGGTTATTTATTGGCTTATGGGGGTCTGTATTGACCCCCATGAGTGACAGGGTGAATTAAGTCTTTATGGGGGTCTGTATTGACCCCCATGAGTGACAGGGTTAATGAAGGGCTTATGGCGGTCTGTATTGACCCCCATGAGTGACAGGGTTAATTAAGGGTTTTGGGGGTCTGGATTGACCCCCATGAGTGACAGGGTTAATTAAGTGCTTATGGGGATCTGTATTGACCCCCATTAATGTGACATGGTTCATTAAGGGTTTATAGGGGTTTGTATTGACCCCCATGAGTGACAAAGTTAATTAATGTATTATGGGAGTCTATATTGACCCCCATGAGTGCCAGGGTTATTTATTGGCTTATGGGGGTGTGGTAACTTGTCTTCCTTGCATGGTAATTCTAGGTGGGAGGGCTGGGAGTCTTTGCTTCCCTCCCACAATTGCTGGAGGAAGTGATGCAACTAAGGGTATATCTAGGCAGGAAACTGCTGTTACTTCCTGTTTCTTCCTTGATGGTGAGGGTGATGGTGGTGATGAATGGCGATGGTCTAACCGTGGGTGAGATAAAGCGTTTGGGAAAGGGGATTACTATATAGGTAGATAGATTTAAAAAAGGGTGTTGCTCCGTGGGTCTGGGCTGTGTGTTTGTGATACATTTATAGTATTGTGTTGTTGCCTTTTAATAAATACCTTTTAATGTAGACGAACCTTGTGTAATATTTATATATATTAATTTGGTGATACACCACATTTGGCGACCACGAATTTTAGACTTCTGCAAAGGTTATTTATGAGGTAATATCACATTAATAGATAGTCAGATTTTTTTTTTGGGGGGGGGAAGAAAAAAAAGTACTTTGTCTAATTATCCTCTGTATGGGAAATCAAGTGCTGATTGTGTGTGGAGTCTAGGTTAATCCTCCATCTTTAATATACAAGCTTGGGCATCAGGACTCAATTATTATTTTTAATCCTTTATATCGTATTGATACATAAAACAAAAAGATATCATACAGGTTGTTTTTGTGGGTTTCAAATATCTGAGTTGAGTTTTGTTGTGCTTTTGACTATCAAAGTACAGGCCTAGCCCTGCATTTGAAAAAGGCTCCATGTGGCTTCTTTGTGTATTTGAATGCTAATTCAAGACTCCATTTTTAATATACAAGCTTGGGCATCAGGACTAAATTATTATTTTTAATCCTTTATATCGTACTAGCTTCTGAGTTGAGTTTTGTTCGTACTAGCTTATTTTGATACCTAAAACAAAAAGATATCATACATTTTGTTTTTGTGGGTTTCAAATATCTGAGTTGAGTTTTGTTGTGCTTTTGACTATCAAAGTACAGGCCTAGCCCTGCATTTGAATAAGGCTCCATGTGGCTTCTTTGTGTATTTGAATGCTAATTCAAGCCTCCATTTTTAATATGCAAGCTTGGGCATCTGGCCACAATTAGTTTTGTTGTGTGTTTCAAATACCTGAGTTTGTTAATACTATAATTTTTTTTTTGTTTTTTTTTTTTTAAAAAGAAAAAAAAAAAATTTTCTCTTCTTTTTTTTTCTTTCTCTAGTCCTTTATCATAGTACAGGCCTAGAGAAAAATAAATAAATAAACCATTTTAAATCTTATATATATATATATATATATATATATATTATTTCATGCGTGCATTTTAATACACTATAGGCTTCCATACCTTATACTTTTTGGGTGTCTTGCATATCCTAGTTCAGGTATATCTCCTACCCTGCAGGCCTTGCTATTATATTTTAAGTTAATTAGCAAGTATTACCTTCACCATACTAAGGTAAGTATAATTTGCATTGTGGGGACTAGTCTATTTTTCTACATATTACACCTGGCCTACTGAATAGTCATCAACTATTGTTGGCTACTCAGAAGCATGCTACTTTAGTCGCAAATTGATTTGGATTCTTACTTGGGTGAGTAAAAGAGTAGGAATGTCTTTTCAAGGGGCCAAATACTTTCCCACAGAAGTGCGTGAGTACTTTAGGAAACATATTCAAAAACATGATGGTCCATATGAGCTTCCAGAGCCAGCAAACCCAGACAGTGAAAAAGAGAAGAGATTAATGGATGTTCTAACACAAATTGTAAATAACAAAAAGTATAGAACAAAGAAGAGAAAAAGTTTGGTCACACAAGCTGTTGTAGCCACAATAGGAGGCCTAATAGACTTAGTTGTAGAATTACGGCAGCATAATTTGGAAACAACAAATAAAATGGAGGAAGCAATGGACAAAAGGGATTGTTTAAAAATTGCTGCTTTGAGAACAACTACAATTGTGGGGGAACTAGAAAGGGAGTTAAGGGAAATAGAAGAGCAGAGGGATGCTTATGGAGTAAAAATAACAGAACTTCAAAACATAATAATGGACTATAAAAATAAAACAAAGTTAGAAGGGATAAAAGGAGTCCGAGACATTGCCAAAATATATCCAGATCTGGATATGTTCGTGGCACAAAATAAAGAACCAGTGCCGAAAATGAACCAAGATAGAAAAGATTTCTTATGTTATTCTGTTCCACAAGTAGATACCATACCACAAGCACCAGTTATTGTTTCAGAATTATTTAATGCAAGGCAAACACCTACAGGATTTTCTATGCAGACTCGACCGATGTCTATGGCTGATAAAGACACTTTCCAGAAATGGTGGGGAAGTATGCCAACTAACAACTTTAATACGTTTACACATTGGTTTATGAGGGGAGCAGATAGAGCTAAAAAAGGAGGTCTTAACTTAGAGCAGGGGTCACCAAACTTGGTCCTGGAGGGCCGACCCAGGCCTGGATTTGTGGATATCCTTGC
Organism: Discoglossus pictus; assembly: GCA_027410445.1. NCBI lineage: Eukaryota > Metazoa > Chordata > Amphibia > Anura > Alytidae > Discoglossus > Discoglossus pictus. The sequence goes on along the minus strand of CM050172.1, from coordinate 47,459,143 downwards.
TGCAAACAGGTGAGTCAATCAGGATGGCTGAAGAAACAAGATTCTCACCTGTTTGCAGCAAGGATATCCACAAATCCAGGCCTGGGTCGGCCCTCCAGGACCGAGTTTGGTGACCCCTGACTTAGAGGAATGGACAGAACTGTTAGAATACGCTACGGGTTCTTTGGCTAGTAGACTATTGGGATTTAATAACAGTGTGTCTGATCAGGCAGGAAGAATTGCTGCAACTAATTTCTATCTACTTAGCATAGAGAAAGAAATAGCAAATATTACCACGAGGCCAACAGATGGTCCTAGAGAGGTAGCTCAAAGGATATTTTTTTGGTATACTCTACGACAACCTCAACAGCCTCTAGTGCTGGGCTCACCAGAACATATAGCAAAAGTAATGGAAGCCCTTCCCCGGGAGTGTCAAGAATTTGTCAGGCTTTTTGATCCAACACCAACAGACTTGGAAATGGTACTAACTAGAGCTGATAAGTGGTGGATCAAGCATCCTTTCACAGAACAGGCCTGCTCTGTTTCAGCTGTAAGAACATTTAAGGTCGAGTCTGGTAGAGATATAGATTGTAATTGGAGAAACCAGACGTGGGATGTACCCCAGAACAAGAAGGATGATCAAAACTGGAGACCAAAACAGAACTTTGACAAAAGATGGAGAGATCCACCTAGGGACTATAGGAATAGGGATGGCAGCAACTGGAGGGCTAATCAGGAGGGAGAGAGAAACGGTAACATGGGCTATTGGGAACTCAGGAGACAGAAGGATAGGATAGAAGAGGAAAATCACATACCTAAAAACAAGGTAGCTGAGTCAGAGAGGAAATTGAAGGAAAATGAGGCAAAGATGATAAAAGAGGGACAGAGTAGAAGTGAGTCACAATGACAAATCCCAACCCCTGCGCCTCAGCATCTCATTCACTCAGCTAATTTAACCATGGATGAGGCAGGTCGGCCTACCAGTTATACAGTCATCGCAGGGGTAGGGAAAAATATGTTGGTAGATACAGGAGCAGCAGTTACAATGACCAACAGGGTCAAAAATGGGGATTCTTCAGTAAGTAGTATGGGAGTTACTGGGAATCCACAGGAGGTTAGAGCAGGTTTAATTGATGTAGCAGTTGGAGAAAAAACAATACAAGTAGAAGCAATAGTGGGTTGGCCAGAGGAAATATTGGGAATAGAAGCTTTAAGAAAAGGAAATTTCATTGTAGATCTTGCCAATTTTTGTTTGTGGAAGACAGAAAAGGTGAATCAGGTAAGTACAGAGTTGACGAAAGGGGTTGTGCTCCCAATGGCATATATTGTCTCTCCGATAAAAATTCTGGAAAAAAAAAACTGAAACTAGACGGACAACCAGAATGGCTGCAGAAGCTAATCCAAGACATACCTGTTTGGGCTACAGATAAATTAGACTGTGGAAGAATGAAAGGAGTGGTCTTGTTGGAAGGAGGAGACCCACAATGGCAAAAGCAATATCCAGTCCCAAGAGAATCAGTGGCATCAATCACCAAGATGATAGAAATACTGGAGAGACGTGGAATAATTAAATCTGGAAATGGGTATGCATGTAACTCACCATGTTGGCCTGTGAGAAAAGCTGTGTTAAAAGGGAATGGTGATGAAAAAGCAGCCTCATCATGGAGACTTACCATTGATTACAGGGCCGTGAACAAACTTGCAAAAAGATATTTTTTTTGTTTGTGTATGTATATGTTTCTAATGATGGAATCTAGTGTTCCCACAGAGCAAGGCTGTATAAGAATGAAGATGCGTGTCAACAGAAGATTGTGGTGGATCCTTGTTACAGGATGGATAAGTATAAGCTGTATCACAGTAGGAATGGGGAGACAGGCAATAACGCCAGAAGATACCGCAAATAAGGGATCGAGTTTGAAAAGATTGGAGTTACATTACGTTCAAGCAGATAGATTTATTTGGCCCAGGGAATTGGAAGTAAAAGAGGGTGGAGGGTTACAAGTAAACATTATTTTGCCACATAATAGTACCAGGGGATTAGCTCTTAGAGCTCCAATACAAGGGAGGTTTACAAATACTACAGTAGTAGTGAGTAACTTAACATTAGAAGAAGGTGGAGAATGGGACGCTGCAGTTATAGCTGCCCAGCCTGACCTAGAGGAATTCTGCAATTTTGATACTGGAAAGGGGTGTGTTCTAACAATAGATGAAGTATTTGTCTCTGTAAAGGAGTTGCAACGTTGTAAAGATCAGAAGAAGGTACCATGGCCAATAGGCGCATTGGTGGTGGTACAAAACACATGAAACAGTTGTGCAAGGGGTTGGGTGGACTTACTACCCAATAATTCTAAATTTTAATGATTTTTCTATTCCTCCAAAGTTCCTGGAATCACAGCGGCAGTGGTTTAAGCAAAGTATACAAGAGACCATCATTGAGTGGACCGGAGCAGGGAGTCGAGAAAAACGGGACACACTTGCAGCCCTTTTAGGAGGAGTCGGAACTGGATTGGGAGTATGGAATTCAGCAGACATCATTGGACTGAACAGCAGGATAAACTCCCTTACTGATGGCATGGGACATGCTATGAAAATAGGTGGAGTAGCTGACTCCCTTATAGTGAGTAGACTGACAGACAATGTTGATGACATACACACCATTGCCAACAACCTGCATCTAGTTGAGGAAAATATTGCTTCTATTGCTAACAGCATTAAGAATGAAATAGTGGGAACTGCCATTTTCTGTTCTATGATTGGAGGAAAGCTGTTGGCAGATTTAAAGGAAACTATTAAAGACATCCAGGAAAACAAGTGGGCAAGACAAATCAATGCAACAAGGATTATCACGTCATTGAAAAGAAAAGGAGTGGACATCACTGAGGACAATCTTAAATACAGCTATATTGAAGGCCCAGATCAATGGATGCCACATGGACTACAATCTGGGACAATAGGACTAATCCTGGCAATTCCCCGTTGGGAAGGGCAGGCAGAGCAACTGAACTTTATACATAGCATTGGCACGTTAAGTGATGGAATCTACAAGCAACACTTCCCATCAAAAAGACTGGCCACTATTACAGGATTGGAGATGGATGAAAGCTGTTGCAGGAAATCTCAACACCGATGGCTGTGCAGTTGTGTTTGGGAGAAAGGAGCTGAGGAGTATGGCTGGGTGCAGTTGATAAAAGAAAACCTGGTGCAAGAGGTGATCCGCATAGGGGACATTGCATGCTTTATCGGCCACTCTGAATATAGGACAGTTGATGAAATATGTTTGGTGGAAGAAGGGTCTTGTATCATGGTTCCATCAAGAAACCTTACCACCGAAATGATCAATTTTACTGCAAATGCAGATTGGACAAATTTGACAATGATGCTTTTTCCCCAATTTTTTTTCTTTTTTCCCCAATTCCAAAGCTTACCTTGGAACTTCATGAGTTAGTAAAACGTACCAAACAACAACTACACCCCATCTGCTGGAACAACAGAAAAAGGAAATAGAAATTACTACAAAAAACGTTGAGCATCCCTGGTGGGGAATTCTTACCAATGCAGAGACACATCCAGTCCTACGAACACTGTCGCTGGTACTCATGTTCATTCAAGTATTAACGACAATTATAATAATATACTTTTGTGTGGCAATGAAACAAATGAGGAAGAAACTTGCAAGGAGGATATATAATTTGTCTTTTTCCTCTTCTTTCTCTCTCTCATACATTCTTCAATAAAGTTTTACATTGCACATAAACATTTATCACACACTCTCACCTAAATTCTATAAGTTCTGTTTCTGTGTAATATGTGGATTGACAGCCATAGGAAAGTACAGGAGAACTTATGTCGCTGAGGGAACTATTCCGGAGGGACGGTGGGTTGAATTTCTCCTGTATATCAGGTTTTTGCTCCCACTAGGTTCTCCTGTACTAGAGGGATAACTAGAAAACTGAGCAACATAGAAGAAGAAAAAGTGAGGGAATGTGGTAACTTGTCTTCCTTGCATGGTAATTCTAGGTGGGAGGGCTGGGAGTCTTTGCTTCCCTCTCACAATTGCTGGAGGAAGTGATGCAACTAAGGGTATATCCAGGCAGGAAACTGCTGTTACTTCATGTTTCTTCCTTGATGGTGAGGGTGATGGTGGTGATGAATGGCGATGGTCTAACCGTGGGTGAGATAAAGCGTTTGGGAAAGGGGATTACTATATAGGTAGATAGATTTAAAAAAGGGTGTTGCTCCGTGGGTCTGGGCTGTGTGTTTGTGATACATTTATAGTATTGTGTTGTTGCCTTTTAATAAATACCTTTTAATGTAGACGAACCTTGTGTAATATTTATATATATTAATTTGGTGATACACCACAGGGGGTCTGTATTGACCCCCATGAGTGACGAGGTTAATTAAGTCCTTATGGTGGTCTGTATTGACCCCCATGAGTGACAGGGTTAATTAAGTGTTTATGAGGGTCTGTATTGACCCCCATGAGTGACAGGGTTAATGAAGGGCTTATGGCGGTCTGTATTGACCCCCATGAGTGTCAGGGTTAATTAAGGGTTTTGGGGGTCTGGATTGACCCCCATGAGTGACAGGGTTTTTTAGTGGTTGATGGGGCTCTGTATAGAACCCCATGATTGATAGGGTAATGTTTTTTTTTAATACAGGAATTTATGACAGAAGAAAGAAAGGACACCCTTTTTTTCCAAAGATAACTCCACTATAAATTAAATAGAAAAGAAAAATGGAATAGTTAAAAAATTATAACTTTTTATTGATATATGCTTTAAAAAGGAATTAAGACATAATTAAAAAAGAAAAGATAGACACATAGTAAGCTACTTCCTGATTTTTATGATAAATCTAACTGTGCCCTTAAATAGAAAGTGCTAGTCTTGTTATCATTTTTATAATCTTATAATAAGTTCAGGCTATTAGTTGGTTTATTCAGATATCCAATATCTCTCCATATATATTTCCATAGGGGGCAAATAAAAACGTAGTACAGATTTGTAGTAATAAAGTGCCTGTGCAATTGCAAATGGTGAAAAAAATGTGCTGTGCAATAGATGCTATGAATAAATTAATATAAAAAACTAATATTAAGAAAGGGGATGATCCCTAACTATCTTTTAAGGTGAAACTGGGGGCCTGCCACTTACCCCTTGCTAATAGGTGCTGCTAGATATGCTGATATAGTGAATTAGATACTATCTGTGTGGTAGTGATGGGGGCCCACTATTTACCCCTTAACCTTATAAATGACAAACTTACTACTATGTGCTAAGCTAAATGTCACCCCCAAGTATGCTAAATCTATTATTTATCAAGATAACAAAGGCATCTAAGAGGCTGTTAATCTAAACAGGCTACTGTCACGGTTGTGAATAATTCGTTGGTAACACAGTTTAAACATAATTATTGAACATAATTTTATTGGACATAATTTTTTTAAATAATACCATCTTTTAGCAACATATATATAATGATCTTATCTTAATCAATAGTCCACAAAATTCGGATGGCAATGGATTGAATGACGCCGGGTCCGGCTGTTCAGCGTGTCTCTGCCATGAAAATGAGAATCAGGAAGTGCAGACTGTGTCTACGTGGCCGATGCGCTCATTTCGCTAATTCTTCATGACGGACCATACTTTGATCATGGTGGAGGTGGGTCTTTAAATAGTTGAGGAGGAAGAATCATCATTTTTAACTCTTTGTTTGCAGATGATTGGATCCTGAGCAGTCATAAACATGCTTAAATTTCTGTTATAAAGAATAAAGAAAAAAGAGTAAAGTACATGAATAAGGAATACTGTATATATATATATATATATATATATATATATATATATATATATATATCTTTATTCAAGGCAAAAACGAAGCACCTAATTTTAAATTAATACATATATATATCAAATAAGCATTTCCATGGTATTGATAGACTGTGGTCTATTTTTCTTAGTTACTGATTATTTTCACAAAAAAGATATGACACCTGCTCAACATATATAGAAGAATACTGTAAAACATCAAAAGTGGCAATTTTTTAAAGTATTTATTTAGGGCTATGTTACATCTCAAGGATATCTTCACATGAGTAGTGTGTCATGTTTTATTATAATACCACTATTCATCTCAGGCCACTTAATTTTCAATTAATCAAATTCTGGATCAAATATTAATTATTATTGACACAACTTTTGAATTCAATTTGTCCATTATTGGTACATTTGGTGTAATTCAGTGTTTCATTCTCTAAATGACACAATAACCATATTTTATAGTGCACAATTTAAATTCATACATATTGTGAATAGGGTTACAATTGTTGATTGCTGTTTTGATTCAAGCTTTAGATATGAACAATTTTATTGAAAACAGAGGGGATGGTCCCTATTTATAATCTTATGATTCTGAATTTATCCATAACTCTAAAAAAGGGCTTTTTTTATACTTAAATTTACTAAGTTTAACTGTCTGATATAAAGTTAGCATTCTCATTCTATTTTTAAGATGATTATATGGAATGAAACAGACCAATAAATTTAGGCTTATATTAGTGGATGTTGCACCTAGTTTTACTTAGGTTTATGTATATACCATGAAGTTGGCATTCTCATTTAACCCATAGGGTGATTGTATTGAGTAAAACAATCCATTGTGTTTCAGCTCTTAATAATTCAAGTTTTAGATCCCCTCTTCTGATCCCTAAAGTTATTCTTTGTAAAATTGAGCATTGTATGTCCAATTTGCATTGATGTTTAGAAAGAAAATGTCTAGCAACTGACGTTAAAGTCTTGTTGTTAACTAAGTCCCTTGCACTGTTCTTAAAATTGCTTAGATGTTCTCCCAGTCTTCTCCGGACTTCTCTGGTAGTGATACCGACGTATTTTAAATTGCAAGGGCAATGAAGACAGTATACTACATTAGCACTTGTACAATTAAAAAATCTATTGATTTTTATAATATTACCTAATCTATCCTTAGTTTGTGTAGCTTGACTGCAGCAGCCATCTTTATCACTAGGGCAGCAATCATTGTTACTACACAGTGTCCTCAGCAAAGTGCCTTAAATTGTTGCACTGCTGTATACTGTACAACTAGATTTCAAGTTGAGCCATTTTATTATGACTCGATAACATGATTATTTAGAGAAATATCTATACTTGTTATGGTGTGCATATTTTATGGACTCATTTAAATTAATAAGGAGCTTTGAAATTGTTACGGATCAAAGTCCTTTAGGATAGGAAATGACAAAGCCAATTACATTACGACCAAGAGTGGAAATAAAACATTTATTCAAAAATGCATGTTTTGAAGGTACACATTTTTGTGTAATTCTTTGTTACATAGAAGTGGGGGTCCTTTCCCTCTTCACCTTCTCAAAATCTGACAGCTGCAATCCCGCCTCCAATCGACAGATGGCGCTGCCGATTTTCATATAAGGCGCTCCGACAAAAGAAGCCTTGAGCTATGAGAGGCTTGCCCGAGGCCCTGGGTGGAGTACCCACGCCGAACATAGCGATGGCCTAGCTGTCTACTCAGCGCCGTTGAGTTGTGCCACGTCAGAGTGGAGAATAGTTCTTTGCCTTACATCAAACATGACGCCGCCCGAAAATTGACAGCACCCTCTGCCGGATGGCTCCTGTAACTGCAGCTGTAATGGGTAGGTGAAGAGGGAAAGATCCGAAGTGGGTTTTATAACAAAGCTGTCAATTGCTGATACACTTGTTAAACATTCATTGGCTAGTTCACCCCTGCAGTAGGGCCTCTATTTGACCATATGAGTGTTAACATTTAAATCTGCCTTATTCTAAAATTATTGATGCTTAGCAAACATCCAATTTAGCCTTTTTCATCTGCTTGCCATTCTGTATGTCTGAATAGAAAGTTACACAGCTGCAAGATTAAGATACATCTTGTTATGTTCTCTTCTAAATAATGTAATTTGATCTAATATGACTTTGAAGTGTTAACTCTTTGCAGACATAATTTTATTTAGTATCCTATAAAAATCAGCACAGCTTTTGTTTACGGTCAGTATTCATGTTGTAGATACAAAGCTGAGTCTCATCACTCTTTAAAGCAGTGTTTCCAGTCCTCATGGCCTACCAACAGTCCACATTTTAGGTATATCCCTGCTTGAGCACAGATGAGCTAACAGATGAGCTCAGTACTAGTTGGTGAAATGTTATTAGAAAGAAAAACAAATCACAAAAGTTACACACAGTTGTTCCTTTCTGCATGCTTTATTTATTTTTGCCTGTGGCTGCATGTTACTTACTAAAGTGGGTGTGTCCTCGCAAGCTTGCATATTCTCAAGTATAGTTTTTCAAAATGATAGATCAAAGAATTTATGTTTGCAAGAAACTTCAGGGCCTTATTAATACACTATTTGACTGCATCTGCTTTATGGGGGATGGGCAACTGTGTGGAATGCATTACAAGACCAGTCCACTATACCGATATCATGACTGCTGATAAGGCTTTGAGGCACGTTTTGGCAAACAGCCCAGAAAGTTAGTTTTGAGCTATATTAGTCAGCTTTTTAGATGATAATGTTTTTAAAAAATTGTATAAGCACACAATATTAATTTTACAAAAGGCAAATTTGATTAACACCCAAGTGCACATATGTATACCTTATTGGAGAGGTATATTAACTAATGGATATATTAAAGGATACCAGTTACTAAGTACCTGTATGCTAGGGGTATAACTCCCCCTTCTATTGAACAAAGAATCAATAGTGAAAATATTCCTCTGTGCCTTCAAACTGCTCAATTTGAATACATATTTCTTTCCACTCCTGGCTGTGACTTATTGACTCTGGTCATCTAGAGGAATTGATCCATAACAAAAATAGTACATTTTTTAAAAATATGACCACCATAATTCTTAAAATGTTACTTGTCTCAATAAGACATTAACAGGTTAGAGAAAAAATGAAAAAGAGGGGTGAAAGAAGGCTGGAAGAATTGTTAGAAGGCAAATAAGGATAAATCATCATCAGAAATACATTTTTTGTTTTAATTTACAAATAATTTATTTTTTCCCTATACACAAGTGATAAAATATAATTAATCGGATTTGGGTTTAATAAATTATAAACTAGACCAATATTTCTTCTTTCAGTTAAGCTGCTAGGATATTTCATCACCTGGAGCTAATAGTGGAAACTTGGTTAATTTGGGTATCAGAAATACACAAATAATTACATAATTTGCATCCATGCAAAATATTGGTACGGCCCCAGACAAATGTAAAGTAGATTAAAACTGAATCACAAAGTGATGAGACTGAGCTCAGTCAGTCACTGAAGAGATTACTGTAGTTGTACATGTTTTCTATTTCAGTTTAGGTACGTTTGGTGAGAACAAGGACATAAGAAGGAAGAATCAATGGTCCATCTTGAGAATCAATAGAATATCAGCATCTGCGTTTTTTCAATAAAGCCCATTTTGAGTTGAAGAATTATAAAAAAAGAGTTGGCAATGTTATCACTCACCATCCCTTTCTTCCTTTGTGGAATTCCTCTTAATGTCTTTATCTTTGTCAACAGTGCCAGCTCCTGGATTAAAGGAGAATATCAAAGCCCCGTTGATCTCATCCTCTCTGCCCAAGGACTCTTTAACATTATTATACAAAGCATGCTATTCGTGTATGACTTTATTTGCTTTTTCTTTTCTAAATATTTTGATCAATTCAGTGAAATGTTTGTATCTATCTTATATGGCTCCATTCTCTCCAGCTTTTGGATTACTGCCTGGCTGTGTATCTTCTATTGCATCAAAATTGTCACCTTCCAGGATCGTCTGCTCATGTGCATAAAGCTGAGATTACCCAAGTTTCTGGCATGTCTGCTTTTAGGTTCAATAGTGATATCCTACAGTATGGGTTATCTCCTGTTCATTATTGTCTCATATAGTCATGTCAACAGTGTAGCAAATTGTACATTGAACAACAGTGAAGAACAGCTTCTTGTTGAATATTTTGTTTATGGTATAAAAATTGTAGTTTCCATACCATTTCTTCTCACTGTAATCTCATTGAGTTTAACTATAATCTCTCTTATATTGCATGTCCTGAGACTACAAAAATCATCCAACATAACATTTTCTCAACTGAAAGCCCATGTCAGTGCAACGATAATCATGACTCTTCTGCTAACACTGCAAATATGTTTCTACTTGGCAAATATAGTTTTATACGAAGCAATATCACATAATAATGATTCTTGGATTCTTGCATGTGAGGTAACAGTGTGTTTAAACTGTCCCCTACAAGCTCTTATTCTGATATGTGGAAACAGGAAAATGACTCTCGTTTGTTGGACTTTTTTTTGAACACCTACAAATAGACACATAATACAGTAGTATGATGTTGTGCTACATTGACAATAATTTGTGTGTATAATTATATAATTTCCTTGTAATACCCAACACTAGAACATACTATATAATTCAAAATGGTAGCTTTGTTAATTTTTATTTTTTGGGAAAATGAATGCAAGGCTTACAATTGTTACGTTAAATGTATCTTCTTTGCACTAATCAGATTAATATTACAGTGGTGGTAGGAAAAATAATAAAGTTTTGTTAGTATTAAAGACAGCAGAGATTGTTTAAAAACACATAGAATCATAGAAAAGCAACACAGAACTCACCCTTTGTGTAGAAATGATCGATAGGATTTATGCCAATATTGTTATGGGGGTTCCTCCTTAGCTGGAAGGTATAGTAATAACTGACACCCCAAATCTGGCTGATCCCAATCTTCTAAAGTACAATTATTTACACAAATTGTATAAATAGAGACTGCCTATCATATACCCATATCAATGCTGTGTGCTATTAGGCTACTGTAAAACATCAAACCAAAATAGAGGTGCTTAATTAGAGAATGAAATAACCTTAAAAGGTTAGTTCTATGGACATGATAACCCACTCTGAGAATAACCTCTTATAGTTTACTTGCGCCGAAACGTACGTCTGGGGTTTGCTGTTTCTTCTGCTCAAGGTAGACTTGCCTGGTATTTTGGGTCTGGATCACTCTGGGTGAGACCAGGCTGATATACTACAGTATATTTCTCTCTGTGAAGGGCACAAATGAGCTAAAAGAGACTGTGGGTTATCATACCCATATGACTAAACAATTGAGGTTAGTTTGTTCTCTGAGCAGCATTATTTTTTTGTTTTGTTTGTTTTGTTTTACTTTAAAGAATCCAAGAATATGAACATCAGATATTTTACACCTTATGAGGGGGGCAAACTACAGGAATAATGCAAACAAGTCTAAGACTCTAATGTATTTACAGAGATTTATTATATATCTCTGTTTACATACAGAATGTGTGTCTGATTTATAATAGAACACAGCATTGGTATGGTCATATGAAAGGCAGTCTCTATTTGTACAATTTTTGTAAATATTTTTATTTGTATAATTTATAACATATGGATTAGCCAGATTTAGGGTGTCCACTACAACTGTATTTTCTAGCTCGGGAGGAACCCCCTCAGTGGTCATAGCAATAGTGGCATAATTACCCTTTCTATCATTTCCACAGCAAGTCTGCTTTTTTATCTATATTCTGTCCATATTGTGGGACTGTTGTATGAGAAACAACTTCCCCAAATGTCACCATCTTTGCAGTATTTTCACCCCCTCATTAAATAAAACTGTGTCAGCTACCAATTAACAATGACACTAAGACACATGCTGATGCCACATTATGTGTTCTCCTGTACATGGAGAAAGAAAGCAGGTATCTCTTAAAAATATTTTAGCTTGTATATGAATTTCTCATGGGCGCAGCTAGTGATTGGAACATCCATTTGCTTCACTTCCCCTTTGTTTGCAAGAAGCCCCCAGCAGATAGCTGATTTTCCCAATTGCTTCCTTTTCCTCCTTCTTCAATACTTAGAACTGAGCACCAACTGCTTGAACTGCCAGCACTTGAAAGACCAAGGTAAATGCATGCTTATTGCTATAATAATTTTATTCTAAGACTAACTGTCTAAGCATTATTTAATTTATTCTGTCTTGTTTACATAATGTCCAGAGATAATATTCATATAATGTGTAGGGCTGCTGCAGGGCTGAATTTACCATAAGATGAAGTAGGCAGCTGTCTGTGAATACCTTCCTGCTGGGGGCATCATGCTGTTGCACTAGAAAATACTCCTATAGGCTTACAGAGCTCCATTCGAAAGTACATTAGTCTATGTGAATTCTTGGTGTTGCCATACAAATTACATAAACAAATGTATTATTGTCTCTATATACAAGTTATATTACATACTTCTGGGGTAATTTATAAAAAAAATATCAAATTACATATACATGTGTGTTTTTGTTACAGGGCGGAAGAGAAGGCACATGAATAATCTTTGTCAAAGGGCACCTTCAATGTAAATAAAAACCTGAGTAGGTATGTTTATATTTTGTGTCCAAGGGCTTTGTGTGTAGAAATGATAAAGTGCATGTAGTATATATTATATTATACTTGTTATGCATATGTTATTATACATATTGTATGGGTGCGTGTTATTTATATTTATTGTGCAGGGAGTATAAGTGGGTAAAAGACGGAGGGAAACAGATGGGGCAGGCAAATCAGAAGTGGGGCAGAAATTAAGGTGGCAGATGAGAATGGATGAAGATATCAGAAAAGAGGGAATAAGAAATATCACAAGGAGAGACTTAAGAATGATATCATCAGAATGAAGAAGGAAAAGGAATAGAGGGGAATATTAGATGGCAAGAGAAAGAAGCAAAAGGGATATCAAAAAAGGTAAGAGAAAAAGGGAAAACCAAAGGAAAATCAATGGAGGTGAGAAATATCTATATATCTATATATATATATCTATATATATCTATATATATATATATATATATATATATATATGTGTGTGTGTGTGTGTATATATATTTTTTTGTGGGTACATTTGCATGTCCCAGCTCAGCTTCCCAGAATGTAGTGTAATAACTGTTTTTCTCGAAATTCTTAACTGGAAGTAGGATTTTTAACTTGTTTTAGACATTCAAATGTGAACACAAATGTACTATTTATTTACTGTACTACTGTACGGTGGAGGGCTTCTATCGCTCTTTTGCCCACCAGATATTAAATGATTGTTGTGGTGAACTACCTACTCATAACATCCACAACACAAGCTGAGATCCCGCTCCATGCTGATGATAGCCAGTAAGCTTGAAACAGCTGTAGATGGATAGGATTCTCAGCTTGTGTAAAATCTAGCCTTGACTTTGCATTAAAGCTGTGTAATACAGCAGGCAAAAGCTTAAAAGGAAGCCATGTTTGAAAATGGCTATGGATTGAAGAGCGAGGCATTTGTGGGCACATGTGCATGTCCCAGCTCAGCTTGCCAGAATGCAGTGTAATAACTGTTTTTCTTGGAATTCTGAGCTGGAAGCAGGCTTTTTTTAACTTGTTTTAGACATTTAACTGTGAACAAAGATGTATTATTTATTCACTATATATATATATATATATATATATATATATATATATATATATATATATATATATATATATATATATATATATACTAGCGACTTGCCCGTCGTCAATATAAAGAAAAAGACCACACAATGTTAATCTCTGACACTGTTAACCTTTTTGTTATCTACAAAGAAGTACAATTGTAAGATTTTTTTAATTTTTTTAAAATTCAACTTGTATTTCAAGAGCTGTCAAACCATCTTTTATTAACAATATTAACCTTTTTAATTGTCATGTATGCAGTAATAACATAACAATGGGTGAATTTTGTATGAATAAGTATTTTAAACCATTACATAAATCTTTGTAACATGCATTGCATATTTGAAATAGTGGTCAACCAATTATTTTTAACAATACTAACATTTTTAATTCTGAGCTATGCATGAGTAACATAACAATAGGTCAAGTTTGTAAGAATTAGTATTTTAAACCATTACAGAATGCTTCTTAACATGCAACTTGTAGTTGAACTACTGGTAAAGCACATAGGTATTGAATCCAGAGGAAGGCAAAATGTAAAATCCACCATGGAAACGTAGCCAATTGTATCAAAGAGAAAAAAATAATAATTCCTTCCTGACCCCATTAACAGGCGATCGGATTACTCCCAGGATTAATCCTCTCTATTTAATTATACATTTAAATTTTGAACAAATGATTATGCGCCTACTGACATAAACCCTAATAAGATCCAATAAAACAACTTTTGAAGCCTTGTAAAATACAATGTTAACAATGCAAACATTAACGTAATCTAATAACTTTTAAAGTACAATTGTTAAAAAAATACAGTGATGTTAAATATTGAATCCAGAGGAAGGCAAACCAAAAAAAAAAAAACAGTGAAACTTGGTCAATTGTTTAAAAGTGGTCAAAAAAATAAATTCCTTCCTGACCCCATTAACTGGCAATTAGATTACTCCCTGGATCAATACCCTCTATGTAATTAAATATTTAAATTTAAGAACAAATGTTGATCAACGTACTAACATGAACTCTTAATTATATACAATGAAACAACTTTCTCTACCGTTTAAAGTACAATTTAACATTACAAAACAGTAACTTAATGTAGTAACATGTAACATTGAACTTTAAGAAAATGCAACATAACTGTTTTGTAGGGCCAGTCATGCGAAAAGGCCACTTCCAAGACATTGCAATTTGTTTATTTGTTTGTATGTCCAAGTGGTTCCCCTGAAACGAGCCCATGAGACCTGTACGTTTGTCTATGAGATATAGCCACTATTTATTCTTGTTTTAGTTTTTTGTTTTAACTTTTTTTTATTATTCTTGTAGTTCTGGAAAATGGCAGATAGAGTTTCCTAAGTGAAATAGTGGTCCTCTAAAAAGAGTCTCAGTTACATTATAGTTCATCCTGGAAGTAAAATTGCTCTTCTCTATGTTTTTTGCCATTTTATAGAGTTTCTTAGTGAAATAGTGGTCCTCTAAAACGAGCCCGAGTGACATCAACTTTCGTCCTCGAAATAAAACCACTGTTCTCTATGTTTACAGAACCTCATAGTACACAATGTATTTTGTAAAAATGCTTCCATCCTGTAATAAATCACCCTGACTTTGTTTTTTTTTAACATGAACTTTAATTTCCTCTGGATTGTTGCATTTGGAAAAAGCAACATAGAGTTGTCCATGGGCAAATACAGCTCCCTGTAAAGAAATACCCACAGACTTAAAAGTTTGTCCTTGTGATTTATTAATGGTCATGGCAAATGCCATGCTAATGGGAAATTGTCTCCTATGAAGGACAAAAGGTAAACCACTCTCACTTGGAGCTAAATCAATTAGTGGTATAAAATCTTGTTCACCTTTATGGCTACCATTCATAATATCTGCATGTATAAAAGTATCTTTTCAATCCTGTACAATTAATCTGGTCCCTTTACAAAGTCCTTTTTGGGATTCATTTTTTTCAGTAGCGTGACAATTGCCCCCTTTTTAAGTTGCAAAACATGTGGTGGCATTCCAGAGGGAGGTAAACACTTGATAAATTTGATAGAAAAGTTGGATTCACTGTCTTGGTCATTAGCAAGAAAGAATCTGCACTATAGTACAATTTTGTTGGTGCATTGATGAATTTAAAAATTTCGTTATTCAGATTTAAGGCATCTATATTTTTTGATGTTAATATCACTTTGTTTGCAATGTCTGAGTAATCATCGTTATTGATTGTATTCAGAAAGATTGCCGATATTAGGGATTCTTTGTAAATCATTTGTGGTGGAATTTCTACGTTGTCATCAGGTAGATTATATATTTGCCGATGTTTTCCTTCTCCAATTTGAATTAGCCAATTATTGAATTGATTTTGGCCTTCAGATCTCATATTTGTTTCTAATTTTAGGTGAGTAAATATTTTCCACACTTTACTTGTCTTTATACATGTTTTGGCAATCTCAGTCCTATTTCCATGTGGCACAACAGGTAATGTTTGCCTAAAATCTCTTCCTAACAACATGACCTTTCCACCAAATGGCAAATCATTATCCATAACTTATTTTAATAATCAACAATACATTGCATAATGACATCATTGTAGCCTTATCTATTATAATCAATTTTATTTTTGGCTTGTAATTAATTCATTCGAATATCCGACACTGTTGTTTCTAAAATGGGAACCGGCAGTTTAAATCCACTATGCACAGTTCTGCCACCTTCTAACAAAAGTGCGGCAATACCAGTTGTTGCAAATGGCATTGCTATTTGACCCTGTGCTCAAATGTAACTCATCAAACAATTATACATATATGTTTTTCCTGATCCACCAGGGCCATCTAGATAGAAATAACGGTCTTTGACTGTTTTATCATCTGTGGCATATGTGACAGCGTTAAATGCTTGCAATTGTAATGTACTGTATTTAAAGTTGCGAGTTTTTCTTTTGTTTTTTTGTTGTTGAAGCTCAGTGTCATAGTCATCAAAGTTAATTTCATCTATAAGTACTGGATCAGGCAAATTCAAACTTGCACAATTTAATCCATGAGCCAGAAACATTTCTTGAATTTCCATTAATGCTCTTAATAGTCCAATGGGCTCATTGTAATGTTTCAAATAGTCTTCACACATATTCAATTTAATGCATCAGGTACATTGCAACAGATGCAACTGAATGCAAATTGTTCTCTCATTTGCTTTGGCATTTGACATAGTGCTGCGTCTTCCAAACACCTCTCCTATTCGGTATCATCTGCTATGAAGTTTTGATGTCTTGCAGCTAAGTGGAAAGTATCATAAACGATGTCATTTACTGTGTGTAAATGTTCATAACTTTGTGCACCAGGAACATGTAAAAGAAGTAATCTTAAACTGAAACGTTCAATGTCTCTTGGACTGACCGTATAAATTCTTGGGATCATTTTATGAGTGTTTTTTTCGTTGTCGCCATTGGCCATTTACAAATACATAGTGATATGGAATCTCAATGTATAAAAATTGTCTGGCCTCAGTGTCCTGACAATTTAATTGAAACCAAGCATCACAATTTGCATAAGTCTGCATTTGAAATTGTTTTGGGAAATCTTTTGTGCATTTTTTATTTTCCATACATGGTGAATTTGGATTGATATCTCCACATGGACCATGAATAATTCTGTGTGTTACAATGTCATAATGTTTTGAATATTTTTCTGGATGTGGCAGTTCAGCAGTAATTACTGAATCCACTCTCTCTGTAGTATTCAATTTGTCTTTTTCTTGCAGGATTAAAAGTATGTGAGCATGTGGCAGGCCTCTTGTTTGAAATTCAATGGTATAAACAAAAGCCACACATTTTTCAAATAACTCTGCTCTAGTAATATCATGTATTAATGAATTGAGTTTTATTTTGAATACTCTGGCTACTAAATCTGATCGGTCAGAAGTATTTTGGGCAAGTTTTAAATTTCCTTTGATCTCTGGCCATTGTGGATTACATGTGAATGTAATGAATAAATTAGGTTTTCCAAATTTTGTCACAATAGCCATGGCATCATTGTATCTTTCTCGCATATTGCGAGGAGATCCTTGGAAAGTGGATGGCAAAATGATTGCTCTTCCAGGTGGAAGGTCTTTGTTGGTAGCCAATTTAGCAACATAATCCATGAATCCACAATATTGTACAAAGCTTGTTTTGTTGGAATTTGATAAAATTTAGATAATTTGCTTTGACTTGTAGATATGAATCAATAATCCATTGTTGTGTGAGTTTCCCCCACATAAAATAGGATTAAAATGGTTGTGAATAGCAGTTTGTGCCACTTTATATTCCAGCATCAAAATATTGTTCCTAACACAAACTTTAGTATTGGGATAACTTTGCAATTGTAATTGTGGTTCCCATCCTGGCTCACCATTTGGAAATAAAATTGGATATGTCATTGGATCCAAATGACAACTTAATATATTGTTGTTTATAAAAGGTTAGCCTTCATTGCATGGTTATATTCTAATATCCCACTGAAAAGAGGGTTCACCATCCTTATTTTTAAAGACCATGGCAACCTCATTTACTGTTGGTAAATTATATCGTCTTTGATCAGTATTGCGATCTCTTTTAAAAAACATATTTACTCTTGGCATTGGCAATTGATGTACTTAAGCATGTTCCTGTTGTTCTTTTTCAACCTCTGCTATTTTTTTGTATGCTTGACTATATGGGTTGTTGGCCATAATTTTATCCCCCTTTTCAAAGACTATGCGCAAACCCGGTTTATTTTCATGAAGAGTTTCTACGTTGTTCAACAGCTTCCATTGTATCTAAGACATATAACTGTGCAAATTTCCTTTGCTCTCCTTCTTGTGGGTGTAAATGTGAAGTACGGTGGTAAAATTGTCCTTGAACTCTAAAACAGTAAGGACCATGTCCTGGTATAATTTCTGCTAATGTAGCACCTATTGAAGCAAATTAAATTGCACTATTATAAGACTTGGTGTTTTTTTTTTAATTAGTTTGATTTGGAAATGTTGGATGACTCATTATACTATGTAAATATTCAGGAAATGTGTGTCTTTGTGGAAGTCTTATCTTTCCTTTCTGACAGCAACTAATAAAGTCTCCATCACTTGGTCTTTCCTTCAGAAAATGATAGGACTGACAAACCACATTCATTAATCCACAATAATGAGTGTGTACTGTTAGTGATGTCAATAAAGGACTATTCTGAGCTTCCTGAACATAGTACCAGTGTTACTATGAACATTGGTGTTATGTGTATCAACATTGGTGTCATGAGGCAATATTGGGTCATTAGGCATTGTTTCACAGACATGTTTTTGTTTACTTTTTTTCTTTTCTTTGAAGGTCCAGTACACTCAGTTTGTCCTTTTGCACTAATTTTCTTTTATTGGCAAGTCTCTGTCGGTCTTCTTCTCTTAGGCCCTCATTCTATTAACGGCCGTAAATCGTCCACAAAGCTGCGATTCCTTGCAGGGCTCCCGTTACCTTGCAATTCAATTATACGGCGCCGCAAGGATATCTCCTTACGGCCGGCCGTATATCTTGCAATCGGCTGTAAGCTCAGAAATCTTTAAATGCAAAAATAAATTCAAGACAGCACTGTAAAGCTCTGTAAATGCTAGGGATCATAATGGGGGACATGAGGATTAATAGCAACCACCTCTCAAGCTTGCACATCAGCCCAAATCCGAGATTACATTAACTGTTTATTTTCCGGCCACAGCGTGGGCGGGTCTGAGGTGCTCCAAGCCCTCTGGACTTTTTACATGGATATGTGACATAAATAAAAAAAAAAATATTTACGGATTTGAGTGTAGGGGAATGTTGGGCTATGAATGCTAACACCTACAATCACTTTATAGTCTCCTCAGAGTGCAGGATGGCTTTATTATGGCTTTAAAATGTGCTTAATTGTGTGCCTGCGGGACCTTTTTGCTGCAAGTAAGCTGCGGCTCGGTTTTAGCCTTGCAGAGAGGGTTCCCGGAGCAATTGAATAGCAACCAGGATTTTCTTGCGTCCGAAACTCTTGCGGCCGTTTAAGATCAAAGGCTTTCCTCCGGCGCGTGCGGCTGCAAGGGATAACAAGGCGCTGGCCGCAAGCCTGCCGGAGTCCCCGGCCGGAAGGGAATAGAATAGGCAAATAGCTTGCGGCCGGTCCTACTGCATCTCCTACTGCCGATAATAGAATGAGGCCCATAGTAATTAAGGTTGAAAAAAGACTTTCAGTCCATCAAGTTCAACCTGTTAAGATCTCCTCTGATCTGCAATATGTAGATTAGTTATTAATTAATTAGTTGTTAAATAATTATTAATATTATAGTATTGGAGGATGAATAAAGAGTTAGTCCATCAAGTTCAACCTTTTTAGATCTCTATTGATCTTTTTAATATGTGGACTATTTATTTTTAATTGTTAATTGATCCAGAGGAAGGCAAACAGAAAAAAAAAAAAACATTGAAACTTTGCCAATTGTCTCATAATGGGGAAAAAAAGCAAAATTCCTTCCTGACCCCAGAAACTGGCGATCAAATTTCTCCCTGGATCAATATTTTTTCGCTAGTTATCTAGGATAGCCTTGAATGCCCTCCTTATTCAAAAATACATCTAACCCATTTTTGAAGTTGTCTATCAAATTTGCTGTTACCACCTCCTTTTGTAGAGAATGCCACAGTTTAACCACCCTAACTGTTAATTAAAAAACATATAATGATCAACTCATAAGTTGCCCATAAACAAGGATAAAACGCTTAAAGAATATTTAGTTTTATCTCATAGACTATAGAAAAAATAAACCTGCTGTTAATGTTCTAACTATAGAACAGTATATCACAGACCACCAGACACAGCATGAGTTAGGTTTCCCACTGTGTAAATACAAATGAGACAAATACAGGTTCCACAGGCTGTTGAATATTAATAGTCTCACTTACATTGACACAGTGTTAAACCTATATCTTGGCCTGTCTGGTGGGCTTTGAGAAGATGTTTTGGACCCACAACTACCGAGAATGCAGTAAATGTATATGTCATATGTAACACAATTTCACATCTATATTTGATTCTCTGATGAATTTATATTAGAGTTAAGAAGTGTGAAACAATTAAAAACATACAACTTTGATTAATGGGTTTTAGACAAGCAGATATATAAATTTACAATTTTGTCAATTGACTATGATGACTTAAAAATGAAAAATATGCTTAGCCATAAATAATTTAAATAATCAGCTTCAGTTTTAAATGTTTAAACCTGCAATGTTAACAACTTAACTATGTGTACAATTATATAGTTAATGCATTAATTGAAATCATACGGGTCTAGTGTGATGTCATCAGTAATATCATGGATAATGTAATTTTTCATAATATATGTGATGTTGTTTTTTGTATCAGATGTGATGTCATGAATGATGTTCCCTAATATAATAGATGAAGTCATGAATAATGTCATCAGAAAATCATTTGCAGGGGAAGGGAAAGATGTTTTAAAAGTATTTTGTATAAGGGACTTGTATATTTTATTTTTATGTTAAAGGGATATGAAAGTTTCATGGATTAATACATGTCTGCACTCCTTAGGCAAAAAGCAGCTTATGTGTATGCAGCACATGTCATAAAACATTTTATTTGTATTAATATCTAAAAATCCCTCTAATGATTATGTTGACACCTCCAAGGGGTGCCTACACAGGCATCTGACCCCCCCCCCCCCCCAATCAGCATGCAGCATCAGGGAAGCAATATTATCTTACTATTTACCAGCCAATCTCCTTGCAGCTTCATGTCCACTTGTCAGAGCAATACATAGCACATATCAGTGATACACTAAATATCCTAGGCGGATTTGCAGCACAAACAGGAACCCCAAAGTTAATTCAAAAGTTTCAGCTAGCCTGATTGGCCAAAACAAATAATTTTAAATTTGATGCTATTTTATTAGTGTGTCACTTTAAATTATGTTTTAAACTGTCAGCATCTTTCTACAAAGATAGTTAGCAGGGAATTTGAATCACAAGCAGATAAGAAAAGAAAAAAAAAAATTCTCCTTCTGCAAGATGTTTATAGTTTTTGTGACAAGTAAAAGAAAAAATTCCTTGTTAGTAAAGTTCAAATACAGTTCAGTCAAGTAAAGCCTTATTAGACAGAGAGCACACACAGGCAGACAGCGCCCACAGAGAGAGTGCGCACAGAAATATCGGGCACAGAAAAATTGCACACAGAGAGCGCACATATACAGAGAGAGCCCACACAGACAGTGAGCGTACATAGAGAGCACACACAGATAGAGAGAGCACACTGACAGAAATAGCACACAAGCACCGCATGTAGACAGAGCACATGGACAGAGTGTGCACACAGAGAGCCCAAAAACACAGTGAGCGCACACAGACCGAGTTAGCGCACACAGACCGAGTGAGCGCACACAGACCGAGTGAGCGCACACAAACTGACAGTGCAGACAGAGAGAGCATGTACAGAAACATTGGGCACAGAAAGATCACACACAGAGAGCACAAACACAGAGAGCGCACACAGAGTGTGTGCACAGACAGAGAGTGCACAAAGACAGTGCCCAAAGATAGAGAGTGCACACAGAAAGTGCAAAAAAAAGAGTGCATGCAGACAGAGAATGCACACAGACAGAGAGTGCACACAGAGACTGCACAGACAGAGACCACACACAGAGAGTGCGAACAGACAGAAAGTGCGCACAGACAGAGAAAGCACACAAAGAAATCGCACACAGAGAGTTCAGAGAGAGAGCACACACAAAGAGCTCACACAGACAGACAGCGCATACAGACAGAGAGCGCACAAAAGAGTGCACAGAGAGACAGAGAGAGTACAGAGAGAGCGCACAGAGAGAGAGGTGAGCGTGCAGAGAGAGAAAGTGCACAGAGAGAAAGAGTGCACAGAGAGAGAGTGATGACATTTTATGATACCATCATTAATGATGGGCAAGATACGCGTCCTATAATAATTGATACACCCATGTACCACAATCTGCAAACTTGTTACTGAATTTGCCTGCAACACAGCATTTTACTGCCTCTAGATGCACTAGTTATCAGGTATTGCTGAGTAAACCTGTCTTGGATATTAAGCGTGGCCCTTTGAGGATGCAGGCAATGTTGTGAAATCATACCCAGATTTTTTGTCCCAGCATCAATCAATAGCAACAGGGTAACACATTTCACCTTACAGGTGGTAAGGAAGGTCAGTGAATGTGCAGGGATAGATTGGATACTACACATACCTTACCACCCACAGTCCTCTAGACTTGTAGAAAGAATAAACCAATAAATAAAAAATTAGACTTACCAAAACCATCCAAGAGACAGGTCTTAAATGGGTGGACGCTTTACCTTTGGTACCTTTGTGCACCTAATCACACTTTAGTCTTAGTTATGAATCATAATCATATCTATGTTTTAAAAAACACCATACAAAATCTTTTTATGTTCATGTTGTTAACAAGATTAGTAATGAAATTATTTATTTTTTCTCTACATGAAATGTATCGTGTTTCTAGTGAGGTTTTTATGACGAATAGAACATATGAACACATATATACATTAGGTGGTACATTATCACACAATCCAGAAAGTTTACACCATCACGAGAGATAAGATCAACTAGTTGATTACAGCTAACATCAAAGCCCTATTAAAACGTAGCTCATAACTCTGATTTTCGTGTTACGGGTATTAAATTAGCCCTGTAACATTGCTCGCAGCAGGCTTTACGTGTTAACACGCAGGACGGGTGAGAATAGACTACGTGCTGAGCAACGTTGAACTTCACACACGTAAATCCTTTGATCTGACAAGCCTGTAACAGCTACTTGTTCAATGCAGCTATTAAATTGCCACATGGTCACTCTCGAGCAAGTAGGTAACACGCAAATGGAGCCCAAAGGCCAACGTGTGCTCCAGAGCACCTGCAAGGAGGCTAAAGTAAAATACGTAGCACATTAAACAAATGCAGGTTCTTGAGTACACTCAGGGATCATTATCTGGCCCAGGTTATACAAGAGCCTACTAGAAATGTTAGATTTAGTCATCACAAATAATATTGATATAGTATCAAATGTTGAAATATGGCAATCATTGGGAAACATTCTCATTTGAGATTGAATTAAAAAAACAAAATTTTAAGGGGCCATCAAAAACTCTTAATTTTAAAAGGGCAGATTTTAATGGTCTAAGGGCAGCAATACAAAGTATAGACTGGGACAGAGAACTGATAGGTAAAAACACTAAACATAAATGGACAACATTTAAATCCTTACTAAATATACATACACATCGGCATATACCGTGTGGGAATAAAAGTAAAAGGAGTAAATCACAACCCATGTGGCTTAATG
The DNA here is from genome assembly GCA_027410445.1 of Discoglossus pictus. Taxonomy (NCBI): domain Eukaryota; kingdom Metazoa; phylum Chordata; class Amphibia; order Anura; family Alytidae; genus Discoglossus; species Discoglossus pictus. The sequence goes on along the minus strand of CM050172.1, from coordinate 47,435,304 downwards.
ATTTAAAGATCAAGATATGGAGTAAAAAACAGATATTTATATTATACAAACAAGAGGGGACAGAGACTGCTTTACGGGAGTACAAGGAAATCAACAAGGCTTGCAAAAGCACTATTAGACTAGCTAAAATAGAAAATGAAAAATTAATTGCAAAAGAGAGTAAGGCTAACCCTAAAATATTGTTTTAAGTATTTTAATGGGAAGAAGGCAAGGAATGAAGCTATAGGAACATTATAATGGGACACAGGCCGTCTGATAATTAGTGACCAGGAAAAGGCAGATGAGCTAAATAGGTTCTTTTCTTCGGTATACACAAGGGAGGTACCAGTGGTTGGGACACTGCAACATAATGGGGCTACACTACCTTTGCCAAATAATTGGTTAATGCAAGAAGTAATCCAAAAGAGGTTGGAAAAAATAAATGTTAATAAAGCCCCGGGTCCTGATGGAATACATCCACGGGTACTGAGGGAACTGGGTTCTGTAATAGCCAAACCATTATATTTAATTTTTCAAGATTCACTCAACACAGGGTCTCTACCAGATGACTGGAGAAAAGCAGATGTGATACCTATATTTAAAAAGGGAGCAAGAGCAAATCCGGGGAATTATATACCAGTGAGCCTCACCACTTCTGTAGTGGGGAAGCTTTTAGAAGGGTTAATAAGAAATTATATACAAGAATATGTCTATTTGAACAGGATTATAAGTAGGAGTCAACATGGATTTATGAGGGATAGGTCATGTTAAACAAATCTAATTAGTTTCTATGAGGAGGTTAGTATGAACCTGGATCAAGGCAACTCAGTGGATGTAGTCTTTTTGGATTTTGTAAAGGCTTTTGATACAGTGCCACATGGGAGACTTTTGTGCAAACTAAGAGATACATGAATTGCAGTAAATATCTGCTCATGGATTCAGAGCTAGCTAAAAGACAGGAAGCAAAGGGTTGTTGTAAATGGAACATACTCCAATTGGACTAATGTGGTAAATGAGGTTTCCCAGGGTTCAGTATTAGGTCACCTCCTTTTTAACATTTTTAGTAATGACTTAGAGGTGGGATTGGAATGTGGTGTCTCCATTTTCACTGATGACACAAAGTTGTGCAAGGTAATTAAATCAGATAATGATGTGCTTTACCTTCAAAGGGATTTACATACAATTGAGGAATGGGCATCTAATTGGCAGATGAGATTTAATACGAATAAATGTAAAGTTATGCATCAGAGAAGGAAAAATAGCCATGCAATTTATAATCTTAATGGAGCAAATCTAGGTGTATCGGATATTGAAAGGGATTTGGGAGTGCTTGTGGACAACCACCTAGGTAACAGTGCTCAAAGCCAAGCAGCAGCTGCAAAGGCAAATACAATATTAGCATGTATTAAGAAAGGTATAGAAGCAAGGGAAGCAAATATAATTCTGCCACTATACAAATCTCTAGTATGCCCTCATTTGGAATATGGAGTACAATTTTGGGCTCTATTTCATAAAAAGGACATTTTAGAGCTGGAAATGGTACAGAGGAGGGCAACAAAACTAATAAGGGGAATTGAGGGGCTAAGCTTAGAAAGACTAACCAAATTAAACTTATTTTCTCTAGAAAAATGGCGTCTAAGAGGAGATATGATTTCCTTTATATAAATACATCCAGGGTCAGTATATAGCTTTGTAAAGGAAGCTTTTTGTGCCAAGAGGTTTTCAACTGGCAAGAGGACATCTCTTGAGGTAAGAAGTAAAAAGATTCCTCCTTAAAGAAAGAAAAGGGTTCTTCACAGTAAGGGTGGTTAATCTGTGGAATTCTCTACCAGAGGAGGTGGTGACAGCGGATTCGATAGATAACTTTAAAAGGGGACTGGATTTATTTCTAATTAAAAAGGGAATTCAGGGTTATCCTGGATAATTAGAGAGAGATTAATGATCCAGGGAGAAATCCGATGGCCGGTATCTGGGGTCAGGAAGGAATTAATTATTTTTTTCGGTTTGAGATAATTGGCTCACTTGTTTTTTTTTTCTGTTTGCCTTCCTCTGGATTAATTAATAATTTAAAAAAAATAATAATAATATTTAAATAATTGATTAATAATGAATTGACAACTAATTAATTAATATTTAATCTGCGTATTGCAGATCAGAGGAGATCTTAAAAGGTTGAACTTTATGGACTGAAAGTCTTTTTTCAACCTTAATTACTATGTAACTATGTAAATAAAAACACACTATTGTACTTTTATTAACAGGGAAAGTGATGTTAGATCTTAGAATTAATAGCACTACATTCTCAAGCCCCCAAATCGGCACCGAAAAATACTTTATTTCATGTTCATATTTTGTGTTATAACGATCCCTGCAATCAATGTGTTAAGACATATACTGTAACTTGCATGTAAAAGGAATATCATATTTACTGCTTTATTAATATTGCATTATTTCTGGCCTGTGGGTCCAATCGCAAACTATAGTTGAAGCACGTAGGACTGCAAAATCTATCCTCCCCTTTTTCAGTGACATAACGCTTACAATCTCTTTTTCCATTGGCTCCATCTGAACCTGTAACTACGTTATTGCTTAATTGTTTACTTTCAAGCACGCAACCCCCAATGGCAGAGAACTGGTTTACAAGATAGCGTCTCTCGCTTGTAGCTCGCAGCCCTTTCTAATTTAATAGCGACGTAAAATGGCCAAATTTGAAGCACGCAGCCCATACGAGGACATACGAGGCTCGGATTTAATATGGTCCTATATGCTATTAAAATACCTCATAATAACTGAAGTATCTAAAGGTGAGAGTCCTAACAACCTACCGTTTGATCCATCAAGAATTTATGAAGTGACCTGCGCAAGGTTCTTGTGCGCTATCTCCTCCCTTCTTCTCTTTACAAAAACTTTTAGACGCTACAGTGGACAGCATATCCGAAGATAGCAGCACAGCACCATCAGGCCAAACACATATGAAGTGGACAATTGACCACGAGAGACAGTTATTCCCACATCTTGAAAATTGTAGAGATCACTGTATTATAGCAGCCTTATTGAAACACTTCATTAGTACAATTTATATTTGGGACATCCTAATACAGTCCAGATCATTTCAGAGCACTGACTATAACACTGGGACTTTGAATTCCCAGTATTGCTTCTATCATCTAATCACACTGTGGGCCTCACTCCATTTGAGATACGTATGGGAAGTCTTATGCCTACGGAGTCCAAGCCTCCTTTAACCATAGGAAGAGCTGCAAAGATTTTATCTGAAGAAATCATGGCAGAATAAATTATTTCACTCACAAAAACACTGGCCTAAGCATCCTAAACATATAGTAGAGAGATATTCTCAGATGTTTGTTAAACCAATGTATGAAATTAAACTTGGAAATTAAGTCCTTGTAAAGTCTCTTAATAAGGTTTCTTTACCTCCTAGGTGGACTGGACTTTAGCTTGTACTCCTCACTCAAACTGCTGTGAAGAATGAAGGAAAAGTCAGAATGGCTTCACAGAAGCTCATATCACAAGGATTCAAGCCCCTGACCATGAAAAGGGACTTTTCATAGCCCTCTCGTGAGACTTTCTGCATCACTGTCTGACATCATGATTACCCCTTTGGCATCAGTTTTGAAGCATGGAAACAGTCACTACAGAATAGGCGACACCAACTTGACTGGCATACCCTTCTACTACGGAACTCCTGTACAGCCACCTTCCCCTTAGCCTCTGCACTTGAACCCCCCAGAATCTACTGCTTATCTCCCTATTGAATGGAAGTTTGACATTCATTCTCTGCCTTTCCTAGACGATGAATGTCTAAATAGGGACATAGGCTGAAACTTTCCTTTTTTTTACATTTTATATTTACTGTATAAGCCATGCTCTATATATCTTAGAGCATAATACTAATATGAAATGCTTGTAACAAATAATTATCTTGTCCTGGTGTATCCACTCCAATGAAGCTTGTTCAGTCATAGTCATTATGCTGTTTTTGGGATCAAAATGGGTGGATTGTGAAAAGATATTGTATAAGGGACTTGTATATTTTATTTTTGTTAAGATGGCTTCTATATAGCTTGTAAAAAACACTTATATTTCATTTGTGTGTCTTTAAATTCTGTTTTAAATTGTCAGCATCTTTCTACAAGGATAGTTAGCAGGGAATTTGAGTCACAAGCAGATAAGAAAGAAAAAAACTAAATTTCTTCAGCTGCAAGATTTTTGCAGTATTTGTGCCAAGTGAAAGAAAAATATTAGTCAGAGGGAAAGTCCAATTATAGTACAGTCAGGTAAAAGCTTAACTATAATTTAACCAATGAAATTACAGCTAACAATATCTCTTCTTTCTATCATCCAATGACAAATAGTATACATCATTCTCTACTTTGTATATACGCGTGGTAACCACAGCAATCTTTCATTTATCTTAAGACAGATTTATGCATTGATAGATTCCCTAAATAAACTGCCTTGTGCAGAATTCCAGTAGACTTGTTCCAGCAGACTAATTTCTTCACTATGAAAATTCACCCATATCAGATGCTAATGTTGCATACTACCTGAACTTCCCAAATTTCCATAATTTTTCCAGACTTAAGTTATCCCATCCTAAGCTGCAACCGTCATTTTTTTGCCAATGAATTTTCAGTCTTTTTCTCAATTTAATTATAATGAAAATAATCTTTTTAATATAAAAACAACAAAACAAGTTTTTACCAATGTAGTAAATTATATGAAGTTCGAAAGAAAAACAACTTTTACCTTTCCTAAACAACTGACATATCAACATACAACCTTAAACATATAAGCCAATGCCTTTTGAGCTCCTGTAATTTCTTTAAATAAAAAGACAGCTCCATGCATTTAACATATGTATTTGCTCATTTTAACAAAATCAAAAGTTATTTATGAATAATAAGTATAGCTGACTACCAAGAATAGGAAAATTACATATAGAATTAGTTAAATTATCTCATACAAGGTTGTTTTTGATAAAACAAGACCTGCAAACTGAATATGGGTAGTGTCTGCAAGTTATCCCCGAGCAGAACAACAGATATGTTTCCTGTTTGAACTGGGCCAATTATAAAAGCTATCACAAAAAAACTGGGGGAAAATCATTAAATCACCTCCTCCCACCTCTTTCCTTCTCCTTGCTCACCCTCCCAGTTTGACATGTGCCCCTTCTGTCAATTCTGCCCCCCCCCCCCCCTTAGGGGTTGCTGGAATAGCAGAGCTCACATTGTCTATATGAATGAGCAGTTTTAGAATGTATGTGTGTAGTGTCAAAACAGGAATAGAAGGGCTCATGCTATCCTAGCAATGCTACATAGCCTATATAGCCAGAGACCTGTCTCTTTTTCTCTCAACTCATTAAAATCATCACCTGGGCATAATTGTCCAATCACAGTTTCAATGACAGTTGGTCATGTGCACAAAAAGTTTGATTTGACTCATCTTTCCACAGATCATTCTCCCAGAAGAACTGGCAATCATCCAGGTGCTTCCTGGAAAATAAGAGACCAACATATATGTTATTCATAGTTACATAGTTACATAGTAATTAAGGTTGAAAAAAGACTTTCAGTCCATCAAGTTCAACCTGTTAAGATCTCCTCTGATCTGCAATATGCGGATTAGTTATTAATTAAATTATTGATTAAATAATTATTAATAGTATAGTATTGGAGAATGAATAAAGAGTTAGTCCATCAAGTTCAACCTTTTTAGATCTCTATTGATCTTTTTAATTTGGACTATTTATTATTATTGTTAATTGTTAATTATTGTTAATTGATCCAGAGGAAGGCAAACATAAAAAAAAAACCCATTGAAACTTTGCCAATTGTCTCATAAGGGGAAAAAAAAGCAAAATTCCTTCCTGACCCCAGAAACTGGCGATCAAATTTCTCCCTGGATCAATATTCCTTCGCTAGTTATCTAGGATAGCCTTGAATGCCCTCTTTATTCAGAAATATATCTAACCCCTTTTTGAAGTTGTCTATCGAATTCGCTGTCACCACCTCCTTTGGTAGAGAATTCCACAGTTTAACCACCCTAACTGTGAAGAACCTTTTCTTTGTTTAAGGTGAAATCTTTTTTCCTCTAACCTCAACAGATGTCCTCTTGTCAGTTGAAAATCTCTTGCTACAAAAAGTTCACTTGACAAAGCCTTATATTGACCCTGGATGTATTTAAATAACGTAATCATATCTCCTCTTAGACGCCTTTTTTCTAGCGAAAATAAGTTTAATTTTGCTAGTCTTTCTTCATAACTTAGCCCCTCCATTCCCCTTATTAGTTTTGTAGCCCTTCTCTGTACTTTTTCCAGCTCTAAAATGTCTTTTTTGTGAGGTGGTGCCCAAAATTGTACTCCATATTCCAAATGAGGGCGTACTAGGGATTTGTATAGTGGCAGAATTATATTTGCTTCCCTGGCTTCTATACCCTTCCTAATACATGCTAATATTTTATTTGCCTTTGCAGCCGCTGCTTGGCTTTGAGCACTGTTACCTAGGTGGTTGTCCACTAGTACTCCCAAATCCCTTTCAATATCTGATACCCCTAGATTTGCTCCATTAAGATTATAGATTGCTTGGCTATTGTTCCTTCCCAAATGCATAACCTTACATTTATTTGTATTAAATCTCATCTGCCATTTAGCCGCCCATTTCTCTAATTTATGCAAATCCTTTTGTAGGGAAAGTACATCATTATCTGATTTTATTACCTTGCACAACTTAGTGTCATCAGCAAAAATGGAGACACTACATTCGAGTCCTACTTCAATGTCATTAATAAATATGTTAAAAAGGAGAGGACCCAATACTGAGCCCTGAGGAACCCCACTTATCACATTAGACCAATCGGAGTATGTTCCATTTACAACAACCCTTTGCTTCCTGTCTTTTAGCCAGCTCTCGATCCATGAGCAGATATTTAATGCAATTCCTGTATCCCTTAGTTTGCTCACTAGTCTTCCATGTGGCACTGTATCAAATGCCTTTGAAAAATCTAAAAAGACTACATCCACTGAGTTGCCCTGATCCAAGTTCCTACTAACCTCCTCATAAAAACTAATTAGATTGGTCTGACAGGACCTTTCCTTCATAAATCCATGTTGACTGCTACCTATGATCCTGTTCAAATAGACATATTCTTGTATTCTGTCCCTTATTAACCCTTCTAAAAGCTTCCCAACTACAGAAGTGAGGCTCACTGGTCTATAATTCCCCGGATTTGCTCTAGATCCCTTCTTAAATATAGGTATCGCCTCTGCTTTTCTCCAGTCATCTGGTAGAGACCCTGTAGTGAGCGAGTCTTTAAAGATTAGATATAATGGTTTGGCTATTACAGAACCCAGCTCCCTCAGTACCCTTGGATGTATTCCATCAGGACCTGGGGCTTTATTAACATTTATTTTCTCCAACCTCTTTTGTATTTCTTCCTGCGTTAACCAATTATTTAGTGAAGGTAGTGTAGCCCCATTATGTTGCAGTGTCCCAACCACTGGTACCTCCCTTGTGTAAACCGACGAAAAGAACCTATTTAGCTCATCTGCCTTTTCCTGGTCACTAATTATCAGATGGCCTGTGTCACATTGTAATGGTCCTATCGATTCCTTCCTGGCCTTCTTCCCATTAATATATTTATAAAATATTTTAGGGTTAGTCTTACTTTCCATTGCAACTGACTTCTCATTTTCTATGTTAGCCAGTCTAATAGCCCTTTTGCAAGCCTTGTTGATTTCCTTATAGTCACATAAAGATGCCTCTGTTCCCTCCTTCTTGTATAATTTAAATGCATATTTCTTTTTCCTCATCATGATCTTTAAGTCATTGTTAAGCCACATGGGATGTGATTTACTCCTATTTATTTTATTTCCACATGGTACATGCTGATGAGTATGTTTATTTAGTAAGGATTTGAATGTTGTCCATTTATTTTCAGTATTCTTCCCTGTAAGTTCTTTGTTCTAGTCTATATGTTGTATTGCTGCCCGTAGCCCATTAAAGTTAGCCCTTTTAAAATTTAGAGTTTTTGTTGGCCCCTTACAACTCTGTTTTTTGTATTCAATCTCAAATGAGACTGTGTTGTGATCACTGTTCCCCAAGGGTTCCCCTATTTTTACATTTGATATTATATCAATATTACTTGTGATGACTAAATCCAAGATGGCCCCATTTCTAGTAGGTTCTTGTATTACCTGGGCTAGATAATGATCCCTGAGTGTACTCAAGAACCTGCTCCCCTTAGCTGAGCTGCTGGTCTCGTTTATCCAGTTTATATCAGGGTAATTAAAGTCTCCCATTATTAGAACTTGCCCATGCTTAGCTGCATTTCCAATCTGTAACAATAATTCTATTTCCTCACTTTCAGCTATATTTGGGGGTTTATAGCATACTCCCACCAATATGCATTTAGAATTAGCTCCTCCACTATTTAGCTCAACCCACAAGGATTCAATGATGCCGTTAGTGCCAGCATAAATATCTTCTCTAACTATAGGCTTAAATTCAGGCTTAACATAAAGACAGATCCCTCCTCCTCTTTTACCATTTCCCCTATCTTTCCTAAATAGGTTATAACCATCCAGATTAACAGTCCAGTCATGAGATTCATCCCACCATGTTTCCGTAATGCCTATTAAGCCCCATTTTTCTTGTACTGCTAATATTTCTAGCTCATCCATTTTCCCAGGCAAACTTCTTGCGTTTGCAATCATACACTTTATGTTGCTATGGCTCTGCTGATGTGAAGTGCCTGCTCCTGTATTTGAGGCCCCTATTAATATCTCCCTACTTTCTATTGTAACCCTCCCCCCTTCTCCTCCCCCATGGGTAAATAATTCATCCCTTTCCCTCTCTACCCTATTTACCCCAATACTTCTATATAGTCCCTCCCCCCCACCTACAAGTTTAAAAACTCCCCCAGCCGTTCTACCATCCTATTCCCTAGCACAAAAGCGCCCTCATCATTAAGGTGCAATCCATCCCTGCTATAGAGATTGTACCCAAGTGAGAAGTCAGCCCAGTGCTCTAAAAACCCCAAACCCTCTGCACTGCACCACTTTTTTAGCCACGCATTAACCTCCCTAAGCTCCTTCTGCCTCCCTGGGCTAGCACGTGGCACTGGTAGTATCTCAGAAAATACTACACTTGGAGGTCCTTGCTTTAAGCTTATTCCCTAATTCTCTAAAATCATTCTTTAGGACGCTCCATCTTCCACTAACTTTGTCATTGGTACCAATGTGTACCAAGACCGCCGGTTCATTACCAGCCCCTCCCAATAATTTATCCACCCGAACCACAACATGCCGAACCCGAGCACCCGGGAGACAGCAAACTGTTCGATTGCTGGGATCTGGGTGACAAATTACCCTGTCTACCTTCCTAATAATAGAGTCCCCTACCACCAAAACATGTCTGTTGCTCTGCCTATTCTGCCCTCCCTCTTCTCCAGTAGAGCTGTTCGCCCGGCTGTTAGAGGGAACAGCTCTATCTGGCATTGCCATTCCTGAATGGACATCGCCAACAGTTTCACTCAATCTGGCAAATCTGTTGTTGTTTGCCAACTCAGAACTGGCCTGCCTCCTCCTGTACCCTCTGATTCCCCTTCTAACTGTAACCCAGCTACCTCCCTGGCCATCCTCACTAGCCCCAGCTCCTCCCTCCATACTAGGCCCAGCTAAACTGTGCTCCGTGAGCACCAACTCCCTTTCCAGTGGAGCAATATCACTAAGTGCTGCAATTCTCCTCTCCAGATCTTCAATTTGAGCTTCCAAAGAGGCAACATGCTCACACCTGTCACAGAGGTATGGACCCTGGATCATCTGTTCCAGTAGTGCATACATTTGACAGGATGTACACTGAATAGGGTTGCCACTGGACTGACTCATAATTATTATTATTGTCTACGAAATTTCAGTGGGAAAAATAAAGAATATAATATAATATATTTATATAAAGTTTTCCTCCTTTGCACTATAAATCTGCCCTCCCTTTTCTTTGAAGGCCCTCCTTTTATTTAAACTCCTAGGCTTCTCCGGTTTCTATTAACTTCTGCCTTCTCGCCTGGGCACAATTAGTGCACTCTGCAATTTATCAGCCTTTACTTGTAAGGTAAATCCACTTGTAAACAGGCCCCAAACCAGCTCACAAATCCTTTATCCTAGTTTAACAGTCAAGCCACACCCCTCTCACGGGCACACTTAGTGCACTCTGCAATTTATCAGCCTTTACTTGTAAGGTAAATCCACTTGTAAACAGGCCCCAAACCAGCTCACAAACCTTTTATACAAGTTTAACAGTCAAGCCACACCCCTCTCACCTGGGCACAATTAGTGCACTCTGCAGTTTATCAGCCTTTACTTTTTAAGGTAAATCCACTTGTAAACAGACCCCAAACCAGCTCACAAACCTTTTATACAAGTTTAACAGTCAAGCCACACCCCTCTCACCTGGGCACAATTAGTGCACTCTGCAGTTTATTAGCCTTTACTTTTTAAGGTAAATCCACTTGTAAACAGAACCCAAACCAGCTCACAAACCTTTTATACAAGTTTAACAGTCAAGCCACACCCCTCTCACCTGAGCACAATTAGTGCACTCTGCAGTTTATTAGCCTTTACTTTTTAAGGTAAATCCACTTGTAAACAGCATTTTATTCCTGGTTACCGGTAGTTTAAATATTGCAAGCCCATTTTTGCCCAGTCTCTTTCCTTTTGAGTCATGAACATTGACCTAAGCTGAGGCAAGAGGTGCCTGCAATACTTTGGATGTTTTGTCAGAAACTTGCTTGACTTCCTGAATGATTTGGCATCCTTGCAGAAATTTTGGAGGCTGACCAGTCCTGTGAAGATTTTTTAATGTTCCATTCTTTATTTGGATAGCATGGCTATCACTGTGATTTTGCTCTCACAAGAGTTATAACCCTTTTCAGACAGATAGATCAACAACTTATATAAGGTCGTTTCATTGCATCTTTGTACTGGCAACTTGACTTTTTACTGATAAATGAGGATTTTATGAATATGGGCTGGCTGTAATAAAACCTGGATGTGTTCAGTCAGCTGACTCTATCTATCTCTTTAATTGGGTTGATTTAAAGGATCACTATGCATTGATAAAAACAATTTGTTTGAAAACCTTAAGTATGAATAATTGAGCAAAAAATAAAAAGGGATCTTGCGTGTTTCACTAGCGGTATTGTACAGCCCTCCCACTCGTCTGTCAAAGGGTCTGTCCACTTAAGGTGGATTACTACAGATGCATTTACAACAATGAAAGACAAGCAGAAAGAGTGTTATCGGAAATGGGGGGGGGGGGGGGAGACCAGTATAGGGGACCTGGGGGGGGGGGGGGGGGGTAGAGATTTTTCTCATTTCATTGTTTTTATTAGAAGAAAGTATTTGCAAAAATATATAGTTGTAATATTTGTTACATATATATCTTGTCATAGAGAGCTTAGTACATAAAGTTATACATTATGAAAATTATTTATTCTTTGCTTGATATAGTTGCCAATAAAGATTAATACAAATTATAATAAAACATAATTCTTCTAATATATTCTTATTTTCTTTGTCCTTTTTTGTTATCTAAACATATTCATTGTGTTTTTCTCCACCTCCATCCCCATTCCTCAAACCAGGCTGGAGTATTTTTGACAATGAATGACATGCATTTTGGCAATAATGTTGTCATTATTTAGGACTATTTCTTTATACTGTAGTAGATAACAGATGTTGAGAGCTTGAGAAAAGTCCTTAATGCTCCCTGTATAGGGGATATCATTTTAGGTTCAGTTGTTACAATGTATCCTTCAGCTGGAAAATTAAAAGGCGTGGGAATATATTAGGAGAAACATGAATGGAGCAATTATATTGTAGATTCATGAATATATTAAGCTGTTTGGGCAATATATTAGAAATTAAGGGCCCTATTAAATTCTCCCTCGTAGTTCTCTCGGTGCTCGCAAAAAGCAGTTTTCCTGCTGTTTGCGAGTACCGAATCTCTCGCAGCCTGCTTTGCGATATGACTGCGAGAAAATGGCCGAGAATAGGCTCCGAGAGAGCTACGTAGCCTTAAATCTATGCACGAGTCTCGCATATCGTAAGAATCCCTACGTGGACAAAAAGTCCACGCAAGGGATCCGAAAGCCTCTACGTGCTGCCTCGGAACAGCCCGAGACAGCAGTGTGAGGCTCCCCCCTGCACCCTATACACATCCCCATGCTGCAGGGGTCTCTATCAGGACCCCTGCAGCACCCTCACATTAACCTCTTGCAGCGGGGGTCCCCGATCTGCATAGATCAGGCCCCCCGCTGCATTTAAAACTTTTAAATTCCCTGCCGCGGCTCCTTAAAGGGGCCGCGGCACACTATTACCCAATCCCGGCCGCGGCACTTAAAATTAACCCCCCTCTATGCTGGGGGTCCCCATCGGGACCCCCGAAGTGTCCCCACATAAACCTCTTGCAGCGGGGGTCCCCGATCTGCATAGATCAGGCCCCCCGCTGCATTTAAAACTTTTAAATTCCCCGCCGCGGCTCCTTAAAGGGGCTGCGGCACACTATTACCCAATCCCGGCCGCGGCACTTAAAATTAACCCCCCTCTATGCTGGGGGTCCCCATCAGGACCCCCGAAGTGTCCCCACATAAACCCATTGCAGGTGGGGTCCCCGATCGGCACCGATCGTGACCCTGCTGCAATTCAATTTTAAATTTCCCGCCTCGCGGGTCCTCAAAGGACCGTAAAGGTCCTGAAAGGACTCGCACTAAAAATATTAACCCCAGGCAACTAGAATTACCCCATTAACTAATGATGGTCAATACAGACCACCATAAGGCCTAAATTAACCCATTAACTAATGATGGTCAATACAGACCACCATAAGGCCTAAATTAACCCATTAACTAATGATGGTCAATACAGACCACCATAAGGCTCTATTTAACCCATTAACTAATGATGGTAAATACAGACCACCATAAGGCTCTATTTAACCCATTAACTAATGATGGTCAATACAGACCACCATAAGGCCTAAATTAACCCATTAACTCATGATGGTCAATACAGACCACCATAAGGCCTAAATTAACCCATTAACTAATGATGGTCAATACAGACCACCATAAGGCTCTATTTAACCCATTAACTAATGATGGTCAATACAGACCACCATAAGGCCTAAATTAACCCATTAACTCATGATGGTCAATACAGACCACCATAAGGCCTAAAATAACCCATTAACTAATGATGGTCAATACAGACCACCATAAGGCTCTATTTAACCCCATCAGTCCCATAAGGGTATATTATTACCATTATGGGCCTGTTACAACCCAACATTAACCACATAAGTGCCATGATGGTCCTCAAGGACCATCATGACACTAACTACAAACACTACACTATAACCCCCAATAAACCATTTAATCTTAACTAACCCCCCTCTACACTAATCTATTAACACTTACACTACCTACCTACACTACCTACCCCCTAATAAACCTCCCCAACACTCTAATTACAAAAAACAAAAAACCTACAGTACAGAAAACAAAAAACCTAAAGTACAAAAAAAAAAAAACCTACAGTACAGAAAAAACAAAACAAATTACAACCCCACCCCCCACTACAGAAAATAAAAAAATTACACACCTGAAAAGGAAAGACAGATAAACACAATACAATACATACATATAATACATTACATACATTACATACAATACATGACATTACATACATTACCTATAATATATTACATATAATATATTAAATATAATATATTACATATAATATATTAAATATAATATATTACATATAATATATTAAATATAATATATTACATATAATATATTACATATAGTCCAAATCAAATACCCCCTATCTATCTAACATACAATCTATTTAATTTAAAATAAATCATAACTATATAAAATACATCCCCCTATCTATCTAATATACAAAAAATGCTAACTACATACACAGACCCTTATTCTAAAATAAAATAAAATAATTACAGTCCTAACTACATACACAGACCCTTATTCTAAAATAAAATAAAATAATTACAGTCCTAACTACACAGACCCTAATTCTAAGCTAAAATCAATAAATTAAGACCACTTACCTTTAAGATGTTGCTTCAGATCACTAACCTATGGGTCAAACCAAAAAAAAATTAGTACAAAACATTAACATCCAATAAATAAACATTCTATACATTCTAAATATTCAACTCACCTTTACAGCATGTCCCGTCACTGTTTAGCTCTTCCGGCGCGGCCCTGTTAAAAAAAAAACACAATACATGAATACATTAATACAATATATAAACAATAAATAAAATACACAAATAAACATCTAAATATACATTTAACTTACCTCCCCGCGATGTCCCCGGCCTTCTCTCCTTCAGCCCCGGCTGGGCCGCAGAACCATCCGCGCTCTAAAAAAAAAAAAAAAAAAAAACTAACGGAGGTCTGCACTGGCAGACCTCCCCGACGCTAATGAACCTCCCGGAGTCGTTTCCGGGAGGAAATTGGCATTGGCGGCTTGTGATTGGCTGAAAAAGCTGTCTATCAATTTCAGCCAATCAAAAGTCGTCAATGTGTGAGCCAATCAGGATGGGATACACCCCAATATCCCACCCTGATTGGCTAAAACACTTGTCTATCTTTCTGGGAACCAATCACAATGCTCAGATGCCTTCAGCCAATCACTATGGGATACACCCCCACGGAGTGATTGGTAGAAGACATCTGCGCATCCTGATTGGCTCCTACATTGACGACTTTTGATTGGCTGACAGCTTTTTCAGCCAATCACAAGCCGCCAATGCCAATTTCCTCCCGGAAACGACTCCGGGAGGTTCATTAGCGTCGGGGAGGTCTGCCAGTGCAGACCTCCGTTAGTTTTTTTTTTTTTTAGAGCGCGGATGGTTCCGCGGCCCAGCCGGGGCTGAAGGAGAGAAGGCCGGGGACATCGCGGGGAGGTAAGTTAAATGTATATTTAGATGTTTATATGTGTATTTTATTTATTGTTTATATATTGTATTAATGTATTCATGTATTGTGTTTTTTTTTTTAACAGGGCCGCGCCGGAAGAGCTAAACAGTGACGGGACATGCTGTAAAGGTGAGTTGAATATTCAGAATGTATATAATGTTTATTTATTGGATGTTAATGTTTTGTACAATTTTTTTTTTTTTGTTTGACCCATAGGTTAGTGATCTGAAGCAACATCTTAAAGGTAAGTGGTCTTAATTTATTGATTTTAGCTTAGAATTAGGGTCTGTGTAGTTAGGACTGTAATTATTTTATTTTATTTTAGAATAAGGGTCTGTGTATGTAGTTAGGATTTTTTGTATATTAGATAGATAGGGGGATGTATTTGATATAGTTAGGATTTATTTTAAATTAAATAGATTGTATGTTAGATAGATAGGGGGTATTTGATTTGGACTATATGTAATATATTATCTGTAATATATTATATGTAATATATTATATTTAATATATTATATGTAATATATTATATTTAATATATTATATGTAATATAATATATTACATATAATATATGTAATATATTATATTTAATATATTATATGTAATGTATGTAATGTCATGTATTGTATGTAATGTATGTAATTTATTATATGTATGTATTGTATTGTGTTTATCTGTCTTTCCTTTTCAGGTGTGTAATTTTTTTATTTTCTGTAGTGGGGGGTGGGGTTGTAAATTGTTTTGTTTTTTCTGTACTGTAGGTTTTTTTGTTTTTTGTACTGTAGTTTTTTTGTAATTAGAGTGTTGGGGAGGTTTATTAGGGGGTAGGTAGTGTAGGTAGGTAGTGTAAGTGTTAATAGATTAGTGTAGAGGGGGGTTAGTTAAGATTAAATGGTTTATTGGGGGTTATAGTGTAGTGTTTGTAGTTAGTGTCATGATGGTCCTTGAGGACCATCATGGCACTTATGTGGTTAATGTTGGGTTGTAACAGGCCCATAATGGTAATAATATACCCTTATGGGACTGATGGGGTTAAATAGAGCCTTATGGTGGTCTGTATTGACCATCATCAGTTAATGGGTTAATTTATGCCTTATGGTGGTCTGTATTGACCATCATGAGTTAATGGGTTAATTTAGGCCTTATGGTGGTCTGTATTGACCATCATTAGTTAATGGGTTAAATAGAGCCTTATGGTGGTCTGTATTGACCACCATGAGTTAATGGGTTAATTTAGGCCTTATGGTGGTCTGTATTGACCATCATGAGTTAATGGGTTAATTTAGGCCTAATGGTGGTCTGTATTGACCACCATGAGTTAATGGGTTAATTTAGGCCTTATGGTGGTCTGTATTGACCATCATGAGTTAATGGGGTAATTATGGCCTTATGGTGGTCTGTATTGACCACCATGAGTTAATGGGTTAATTTAGGCCTTATGGTGGTCTGTATTGACCATCATGAGTTAATGGGGTAATTATGGCCTTATGGTGGTCTGTATTGACCACCATGAGTTAATGGGTTAATTTAGGCCTTATGGTGGTCTGTATTGACCATCATGAGTTAATGGGGTAATTATAGTTGCCTGGGGTTAATATTTTTAGTGCGAGTCCTTTCAGGACCTTTACGGTCCTTTGAGGACCCGCGAGGCGGGACATTTAAAATTGAATTGCAGCAGGGTCACGATCGGTGCCGATCGGGGCCCCCCGCTGCAGGGGGTTTATATGGTGACACTTCGGGAGTCCCAATGGGGACCCCCAGCATAGAGGGGGGTTAATTTTAAGTGCCGCGGCCGGGATTGGGTAATAGTTTGCCGCGGCCCCTTTAAGGAGCCGCGGCGAGGAATTTAAAAGTTTAAAATGCAGCGGGGGGCCAGATCGGTGCCGATCGAGGACCCCCGCTGCAAGGGGTTAATGTGTGGGGGCTGCGGGGGTTCCTATGGACCCCTGCAGCAAGGTGTTCATGTGAGGACACTTCGGGGGTCCCGACGGGGACCCCCGCATTGAGGGGGGGTTAATTTTAGGTGCCGGGGGGGAGGTATTCGGAGTACCCCCACGGCAGGGCTTATGTGGGGGACTGCCGCGGAGGTCCCTTTTAGGACCCCCGCAGCAATTGATGAGGAGTGGGAGCCTGCGATATCATCTCGCAGGCTGTCACTCCTCATGTACATTTACGCAGTGTAGATACGTACGGCCCTGCTGCGTAGCTCATACGTTGCTCGCAGCAGGGCTAATTTAATAGCATTGGAACTTAGAGAAACTTTGCAGTACGTAGGGCTTAAGTCGAAGCCTCTTATTTACGAGGCTGGAATTTAATAGGGCCCTAAGTACAGAAATAAGTATACAAAAGAAGCACAAAATAAAGTAAGGAAGGAGAACATATAATAGGGGAAGTAAATTTTCCTTTTCTTCATATTTGTGTCTGTATTAATTTTGTTCCTCCATTTCCATCCCCGGTCAGTTCACTCTCCTTGAATTATTTTATGTTGGAGTATTAGGATGAATTTTAGCAATAATGTGGGAATTATTTATCAATATTTATATGTACTGTAGTAGATAATGGATGTTGGGAGTTTGAGAAAAGTCTTTATGACTTAATGCTCCCTGTATAGGGGATATCGTTTTGGTTCAGTTGTTATCATCCAGCTGGGAAATTGCTGGAGGAATTAGATTGACGAATAGTGTTGTCGCGAACATAACATTTTCGGTTCGAGAACCGCCGCAAATGTTCGCGAACCGGCGAACCCGGCAAACCGCCATAGACTTCAATAGGCAGGCGGATTTTAAAACCCACAGGGACTTTTTCTGGCCACAATAGTGATGGAAAAGTTGTTTTAAGGGGACTAACACCTGGACTGTGGCATGCCGGAGGGGGATCCATGTCAAAACTCCCACAGAAAATTACATTGTTGATGCAGAGCTATATGGATAGCTATAAACTATTTAGGAAAGATAGCGGCAATGGTAAAAGAGGAGGGGAATTTCTCTGTATGTTAAGCCTGAATTTAAGCCTATCGCCAGAGAAGATATTTATGGCAAAACTAGTGGTAATGTTGAATGTTTATGGGTAGAGTTAAATTGCGGAGCAGCAAATTCCAAAAGAATATTAGTAGGAGTATACTATACACCCTCAAATATAATTGAAAGTGAGGAAATGCAATTATTGTTACAGTTTGGAAATGCAGCTAAGCATGGGCAAGTTCTAATAATGGGAAATTTTAACTACCCTGAAATAAACTGGATAAATGAGACCAGCAGTTCAGCTAAGGGGAGCATGTTCTTGAGTACACTCAGGGATTATTATCTGGCCCATAGTATACAAGAACCTATAAGAAATGGGGCTATCTTGTATTTATTTATCACAAATAATATTGATATGGTATCAAATGTTGAAATAGGACAATCTTTGGGAAACAGTGATCACAACACAGTCTCATTTGAGATTTTAACTGTCTAAGGGCAGCAATACACCATATAGACTGGGACAGAAAACTGGCAGGTAAAATAAATGGACAATGTTCAAATCCTTACTAATTAAACATACTTATCACCATATACCATGTGGAAATAAAAGTGGAAGGAGTAAATCACAACCCATGAAGATGAGGTGTAAAAAAACAAGCATTTAAATTATACAAACAAGAGGGGACATAGACTACTTTACATGAGTACAAGGAAATCGACAAGGCTTGCAAAAGGGCAAATTAGATTGGCTAAAATTAACAATGGAAAGTTAGTTGCAAAGGAGGGTAAGACTAATCCTAAAATATTTTTTTAAATATCATAATGGGAAAAAGGCTAGGGAGGAAGCTATAGGATCATTACAATGTGAAACAGGCTGTCTGACAATTAGTGACCAGGAAAAGGCAGATGAGCTAAATAGGTTAAATTCTTTGGTATAAGGGAGGTACCAGTGGTTGGGTCACTGCAACATAATGGAGCTACACTACTTTCACCAAATAACTGGTTAGCACAGGAGGAAATCCAAAAGAGGTGGAAAAAAAGAAATGTTAATAAAGCCCCAGGACCTGATGGAATACATCCAAGGGTACTGAGGGAACTGGGCTCTGTAATAGCAAAACCATTATATCTAATTTTTCCAGATTCACTTAACACAGGGTCTCTACCAGATGACTGGAGAAAGGCAGAGGTGATACCTATATTTAAGAAGGGAGCAAGAGCAAATCTGGGGAATTATAGACCAGTGAGTCTCACTTCGGTAGTGGGAAAGCTTTTAGAAGGGTTATTAATGGATAATATACAAGAATATGTCTATTCAAACAGGATTATAAGTAGGAGCCTGCATGGTTTCATGAAGGATAGGTCATGTCAAACAAACCTAATTAGTTTCTATGAGGAGGTTAGTAGGAACTTGGATCAAGGCAACTCAGGGTATGTAGTCTATTTGGATTTTGCAAAAGCTTTTGATACAGTGCCACATGGGAGACTATTGAGCAAACTAAGGGATACAGGAATTGCCATAAATATTTGCTTATGGATTGAGTGCTGGCTAAAAGACAGGAAGCAAAGGGTTGTGGCAAATGGAACATACTTGGATTAGGCTAATGTGGTAAGTGGGGTTCCTCAGGGTTTAGCATAAGGTCCCCTCCTTTTTAACAAATTGATTAATGACTTGGAAGTGGGATTGGAGAGTGGTGTCTCCATCTTTGCTGATGACACAAAATGTGCAAGGTAATTAAATCAGAAAATGATGTACTTTCCCTCCAAAGGGATTTGCATAAATTAGGGGAATGGGCTTCTACAGTAAGTGGCAGATGAGATTTAATACGAATAAATTTAAACCTATGAGTCTGGGAAGGATAAATTGCCATGCAATTTATAATCTTAATGTAGAAAATCTAGGCATATCAGATATTGAAAGGGATTTGGGAGTACTTGTGGACAACCACCTAGGTAACAGTGCTCAAAGCCAAGCAGCAGCTGCAAAGGCAAATAAAATATTAGCATGTATTAAGAAGGGTATAGAAGCCAGGGAAGCAAATATAATTCTGCCACTATACAAATCTCTAGTACGCCCTCATTTGGAATATGGAGTACAGTTTTGGGCACCACTACATAAAAAGGACATTTTAGAGCTGGGAAAAGTACAGAGAAGGCCAAAAAAGCTAATAAAGGGAATGGAGGGGCTAAGTTAGGCAGAAAGACTAACCAAATTAAACGTCTAACAGGGGATATGATTACCTTATATAAGTATATCCAGGACCAATACAAGGCTATGTCAAAGGAACTTTTTGTGCCAAGAGGTTTTCAACTGACAAGAGGACATCCTTTTTGATTAGAAGTAAAAAGATTTCACTTTAAAGAAAGAAAAGGATTCTTCACAGTAAGGGTGTTTAATATGTGGAATTCTCTACCAAAGGAGGTAGTGACAGCAGATTTGATAGATAACTTTAAAAAGGGATCGGATATATTTTTAAATAAAAAGTACATTAAAGGCTCCAGGAATTAATTTGATCGCCAGTATCTGGGGTCAGGAAGGAATTTTATATATTTTTCCCTGTTGAGAAGATTGGCAAAGTTTCACTGTTTTTTTTTCTTTTCTGCTTGCCTTCCTCAGGATCAATTAACAATAAATCTGTGTATTGCAGATCAGAGGAGGTCTAAAAAAGTTGAACTTGATGGACTAAAGTCTATTTTCAACCTAAATTACTATGTAACTATATAATACAGAGCAGGAGCACTAAATGACCTCGACTGACAGCGAGACCACAGTCTGCCCTAGGGGATTACAGGTTGAGCCCCCACAGTCTGCCTGAGGGTGTAACAGGCAGAGCCCCACAGTCTGCCTGAGGGGATAACAGGCAGATCCCCCACAGTCTACCCAGGGGGTTAAGAAACTGATCCCCCACAGTCTGCCCGAGGGGGCAACAGGCAGAGCAATAATAATATGCAGGTAATAGGCAGATCTCCATCAGCCCGCATCGTTAGGGATGATATATACATTCTGATCCCACTCCCTGCCTCCACTCACTGCCCCTGTCTGTCTATCTCCTCCCTTGTTGTTTCTGTCTCTTTCCCATGCTTCTTCTGATTGTCTCTCCTCCATTGTCCTCACTATCTCAGTCGCTTCACTTACCCTGCTCTCTCTTCTCTTGCTTGTATCCCTCCTCCCTCACCATATGTCTCTCTGCTCCCTCAATTATGTCTCTCTCCTCCAACTTATGTATCACTCAATTCTTCTCTTGACTGTTTCTCTCTCTCCTTGCCCTTTCTGTCTCACTATGCCTGACTTTCTCTTCTATCTTCCCCTGGCTGTCAGTCTCCTTCCTAATCTTATCTCTCTCTTCCCTTGCCCCAGCTATCGCTCTTCTCTTTTTCCCTGACTGTCTCTCACCTCTCTTTCCCTGGTTGTCTCCCATATTCTTCCCTGCCTGTCTTTCTCCTCACTAGCCCTGAATGTCTATCTGAATTTCTCTCCTCTCTCCCTTGCTGTCTCTCATCTCTCTCCCCACTTGCTCTGAATGTCTCTCCTCTCTCCATTGATGTCTCTCATCTGTTCCCTGACTTTCTCTCCTCTCTTTCTCTTGCTTTCTCTTCTCTCTCCCTTGCTATCTATACTCTCTTCCCTTGTCCTGGAAGCCTCTCCCCTCTCTTCCCTTGCTGTTTCTCCTCTCTTCTCTTGCACCATCTGCCTCTCTCCCTTGCTGTCTCTCCTCTCTTCCCTTGCTGTCTCTCCTCCCTCCTCTGTTCCCTTGCTGTCTCTCCTTTGTTCCCTTGCCCTGGCAGTCTCCTCCATGTTTCTTTTCAGCAGTCAGCTGTAAGTCCAGAAGTGGTAGTTACTGCTCCCTCAATGGCAAGCATCTAGGAGCACTCTATATTGTATTCACTTCCTGTGATCCAGGGCCGGGTCTTACCACGGCCTAATTTCTGGTCCTGCGTGCAGATCTTGTGCGTGCTGTGGTTGGACACACTGTGATCAGTGCGCTCAGATGATGGCGCCCAGATGACAGCACGCATGTCTTCTGTGCGAAAAAGACGGTGTGCCACTTAAAGCATGGTATAGTTAAATCCCAGTGAATCAATACATACATACAAACACACATGTATACATGAATACACACATACATGTATGCACCAAAAATATATTTAAGCGAAGATCACATAGGAATGGTAGAAACCTGATCCCCATTCACCGATCATCCCCAGTTCCCATTTACGTAGCCATGTGGATCTCCATGGACCTAAACAATTAACCCAGTGTTACAGGGTCCTTAAAAGACTCCTGTGGCACCTAAATGATAACCACCCAGTGGCACAATGTTAACCCCAATGCCATGAGGATCCTTCAAGGATCCCCTTGGCTTCTAGCTATTAACTCCTGCTGCAGAGGTCCTTGAAGAACCCTAATGGCATCTAACTATTAACCCCTGGCATGGAAGTTCTTTAAGATCCCTGTGCCATCTAACTATTAAACCCTGCCATAGAGGTCCTTAAGGGACCCGGTGGCATCCAACTATTAACTCCTGCAGCTGAGGTCCTCCAAGGACCTCCGCGGCACCTATACATTAACCCCATACAATGGGGGTCCTTAAAGGTGTCCGTTGCAGCGCTTTCTGTTGCTTAAATAGCATTTTTTAAAACATTCTGATTGGTTTGAATATATTTCCATCATATTTAAGCCAATAAGGGTTTTGAGCTGTCACCTCACTCAATATTAATTTGAAATCTAACTTGACCTATCAGATTGCTCAGATTTTACATGTATCAATCTGAACAATCTGATTGGTCAAATTACATTTATAATTAATATTGAGCAGGATGACAACTGAAATTCATTCAGGTGCCAGAAGTCCTTTAAGGTAGTTAAGGGGTTAATAGGAATACCAAGGTGGTGTTTATAGAACTCCATGGTGTGGTAGGGGTTAATAGGAACAGCATGGTGGTACTTTAAGGATCCCCACGGTATAGGGTTAATTTATAGATGCCGCAGAGGTCTTTGGAGGACTTCAGTGGAATGTTAGATGCCACGGGGGCCCTTGAAGGACCTCCAAAAATCTCATGGTATGAGTTATCATTTAGGTGCCATGGAAGCTCTTTAAAGACCCCTGTGACACTGGGTTAATATTTTAGATGCCATAGGGGTGTCAAGCACACTTGCAACCATGCTAGAGAGATGAATAGAAGAGCTAGGGAACATTACTGAGCCCTTTTTGCCTGTGTAACTTTACAAAATGGGGAATTGACTGGAGCCCTATATTGGTGAAAAAATGCTGAATAAGCTTCAGCACATTCATGCTTAGGATAAAACAAAACGTAAAAACAAAATTAATCCAGCACTAAAAAAAATATTATTCTAAAACTATCAGCTGGATATGGCTCTAAATATATAAAATTATAGGAACAATGTTCTAAATGTCATAAAAGTATTTACAATCTTGAAATATTTAACACTAAGCTCCTACAATAATATACTCTGTAAAATCTATTCATTAAAGAAATTAAAATCAAAAAAAAAAAGGGCCAGTGTTCTTAATCTAAATATCCATTACTTTCCACTCAAACCCCACAAAAGATAATTGTCCTGAAACACTTTTATGCTTTTCTTTAAAATAAAAAGGAAAATAAAAAATAAGAAAAATCATAAAAGTAAATTAATCTTAATCATAGACAAAAATATTTTGTTCTAAACCCATTAATGTAATAAACTTAAAAAAGAAAGAAATCGGACAGGCTGTGAATTAATTGTGCTCCAGGAGTGCCATTTATAATCTACTTAAAATCAGCTTCTATCTTGACCATTCAGCAATATTACTGCCACAGGAGTTTTCCTGACATTGCCTAAAACATAATGATATCACAATTTCTCAAAAACAAAAGTTCAGTTTTAGAGGCTTGGGTCAAAGCTGAGACCTAGCAAGCAATCTTTCCCAGCATGGCATAAAAAAATAATCAATTCCTGCATTAGCTGCATCTCTATAAATCATGAGAGCTGCCACCCTGATAGCTGCTTCTTTGTGACACTTAAAATCACCATTACACGATAGGTTATGAGAGCTAGTAGCTGTGGAGCCAGAGCCTGACAGCCAGCCCAGCAGACCCTGTGGTGAGAGGCAAAAAACCTGTGTAACAGACCTGCAGGTGCACCCAAGGGTGGCTGGTGTGGTTGGGGGAGCCACAAGGCATCAGAGGGGCTGTGGGAGAGGTGCAGGAGGGGCCTGGGAGCTCCAGTTGCCATCTTAGGGTGAGGTCAGGAGAGACGGCGGCCATCTTGGATTTCTGAAAGACAGGCTTCAGGACTGAGACAGAGGCCTGCAAACAGTGAGTACCCTGAAGATTGTACTAGCTCCACAGGGGCTCTTGTGGTAGACACTGCACATTTAAGGAGGCCCAGTACTGCCTAAACATAAGCTGCTCAAGCCTGTAACAGGCAGCACACCTGTGTGGAGGCTATTACACAGCTTCTCCCCCTAAAATCTGAAAATAAGGAGGCCCTGTGGGAGCTAAAGTTTGAAGGAACTAGACTTTGTTGAGCCCTAAAGGGGAAAGAGTCACTCTGCATAAGATATATTGACTGAGCTACTAAGGTCTGACAAAAAAGATCTCCCTGAGCTTGAACCCACAGCTGATGGTACTTGAAAGGTACCATTAAAAATGTATTATTGTGACATTACATCTGCAACAGGCAGGGCAATATAGCCTTCTCATCTGGCAACAGGCACCTCTGCTTGCACCCAAACTGCTTTGCCCCTTCTGGATTAGGAAGGGGGCGAAGAGGCATTTAGACCCAGCATAAGGGTACCAGGGAAAGTGTACCTTACCTACCCTAATTCCCTTAAGTGGACTGTGCAGGAGACAACTTGTGATTTTGGGATCCCCCTGTATATCAGGAACTCCAGTCTCTTTATTACAACTGAGACAGAGTCTACACGCACTGCTGAATACTATCTTTACATTTATTCAAAAGAATACGCAGGATTCCTGACTACATAGGTGCTTGTGAGATTGTTGTGTAAGTGCATTCTGTCTATATAGCAGATACATGGACTGTGTTGAACTGTTTGCATATCTACATCTGCACTGCCACTTGGTGGCGATTTGGAGTATTGCAGCAAGACTTTGGCTATATGTGAATAACAAGCAGCTGAATGCAGCATTCTCATTGAGTATAGAGGAATACTGGACTGTGAAGTGCCCTTTAACCCAAGGGAACAAGGTCAGATAGAGATGCCCTAAGAGTCAAACCCAATTGGGTCCACATGCTTGAAAATAAAGATGCCCAATACAACAAAGCCCTAATCTAGATCGAGAACAACAAAGTAAAGACAACAACAATAAAAATAAAAAAGTTAAAAAGCACACAGAAGTAATACCACAAGGTCTACACATACACAACCTTTCAGCTATCAAGACTAAGCTTACTGACAATAAACCCATCATGGGCAAGCCAACTAAACCACGAAAGAGCCTGGCAGTAAAAAGCATCCCCGAGCATTTTAAAGGAGCGGCGGAACATCCCTCTCCTATAGACTCACTATCGTGTGTATCAGACATCTCAGACGCGGAAGGGGGGCAGATGGACACGACACAAGATGTCAATCTATCGCAGGGAACTAAAGCATGGTTCGCATCTCTCTTGAAGACCCAATTGACGCCCAAAACAAAGACAGAACCGATATCACCCACAATGCAGAGCATACTGGGAACCTACAGCTGAAACTGGAAGACCTTGAAAACAGATCAAGAAGGCACAACATACGCTTCCGGGGTATACCAAGCGCAGTGACTGACCTGCTGTCATACCTTCAAGAACTCCTGCATCACATCATGCCGAGAGTCCAAGAGGTTGGCATGGAAATTGAGCGGGCACATAGAGCCCTAGGAGGCCCAGCCAGGGCATCCATGCCAAGAGACGTCATAGCTCGCTTCCTGCACCAACAGGCAAGGGACAAGATACTATTTGCAGCAAGAAGGGCTACACGAATTCTAGGACCAGATGGCGCCCCTATACAGATATATGCAGACCTGGACCCAGCAACCCTCCAACGACGCAGAGACATGCGGCCAGTGCTAGAAGAGTTAACCCGTCACAAGATAGCATATAGATGGGGGTTCCCATTTAACCTCCAATTCACTGTAAGGGGAGTGAATTACCTAGCCCATGACATAGATGAGTGTCGTCTTCAACTGCACAAGCTGAATCTACTGCAGGAAGGGCCCGGTATGCAGCAGAAAGCACCGAACGTTGGGGACCCCCTGGCGAGCCAATGTTCGGAGTTCCCAAAGAGGGGGGAAAGAAGGAATACCCAAGTTTGGGAGGACCACACAAAGGCAGATCAACCAGCCAGAGATTCCCAAAGACTTTCCCAGCCCCCAGAAGACATGCGGAGGGGAGGAACGCCCCAAGGAGCTATAAGTGCCTCTAAAAAGGATTAGACTCTGGCCAATGCAGTTTAAAATGGCATCGTGGAACAAAATAGAAATGCAGGACTGAGACAACAAGGGGTGGACCCCCTGGGTCTGCGACTGAACATCTTCTGAGGACTGAGAAGTGTCATAAGACACAAATACCTTGGACAATTTTTTGCTAGTAGTTGAAAAGAAAAAAAAAAGTTTTTTCACCTGTTCACATGTTTGTAACGGATAGGTTTGCAAGTAGTTAATAGGAAGTTTTTACCTGTTTGTAACGCTCTTAAAAATGTATTACCCACTCTTTATCTAGGGATAATTCCGGGACAGCCCGAGACCCTAGGCATGAACGTGCAAATTGGAGTAAAAAAAAATAAAAAAGAAGTTGGGGGAACGGTGAACAACTTGGTTGTTAAAAATAGTTATTGATTTACCGGAAAAGTATACTGTTATTAATTGTTCTCTCTATCTTAAAGTATCCTCCATAGGCAAACGCCTCCATATCTCCTCTTCCCCCAAGTTGAAGGGGGGCGCCCTCCCCGGCTGTCTGGACCCCGGGCTCTCCTGATCGCAGAACAAGACGAAAGGTAGGAGGCCAGATACATCACACACAATTCCATAACTATAAATGGGTATGCTAGATTATACATTTCTGACGCACAACGTCAAGGGATTCAATGGCCCTAGTAAGAGATGCAAAGCCTTTATAACATACAAACAACACAAACCAGCGGTACTTTTCATACAAGAGACGCACTTCAGAAAATATAAGCCCCCCTCTTATCTGGATAAGCAATATCCAACATACTACACAGCCTCCCAAGCCAGGAGAAAAGCAGGAGCAGCCATTCTACTTCACAGACATTTCCCATTTACACTAGAGCAGAAAAAAATAGACCCAAACGGGAATTATGTAATCTTAGTGGGGAAGGTGCTAGAGGCCAGGGTAACACTGGTGTCATTATATGCCCCTACGACAAATCCCCACAACACCCTCATTGACCTACTTAAAAAACTAAAAAGAATAGACGGAGGCAAAATCATATTAGGGGGAGATCTCAATCTTACTTTGAACCCAGCAGTAGATAGGTCGAGGGCACAAACGGACAATCGGTTTGCAAAGAAGCTTAGACAAATTAGACACCTCCTAGCTGCCCTAAACATGGTAGGCGCATGGAGAGAACAACATCAGAGGGAAAGACAATACACCTTCTTTTCTTACCCTCATGGGACATACTTCCGCTTAGACCATCTGCTGATAGATGCAGAGCTGCTTACAAAAACAAAACGGTCAGACATACATTGCCCATGGTCGGACCATGCTATGATAAAAATGGAAGTAGACTTTCAATTAGATAATAGGCCCCCATATACGTGGAGGATCAACGACATGCATTTAGCCATTCCCCAAATTCATGAGCAGATAGCACAAGAGTTAGACCTGTACTTTGCAGCTAATAAATCAAGGGACTCAGGTATAGAGTGGGTTTGGTTTGCCCATAAGGCGTTCATTAGAGGTACATGCCTTAGAATAGCAGCCAAAAGGAAAAAACAACATAGGGAAGTAGAACAACAGCTATACACGGACCTGCAAAGATTGGAATCCATAAACCAAAGTAATCCCACATCCCAAATTAGGGATCAAATAGAGGAAGTGAGAAGGAAGCTAGACATGCTATTATCTGAGCGAACTGAAAAAGCATTAAGAATTACACAACATAGATACTACACCCGGGTTAACAAACCAGACACCTGGCTGGCCAGGAAGCTGAAAGCCAAACAAGCACAATCAAAAATATTCCAGATTAGAACCCCAGAAGGGACAATCACTGCCAACCCCAAGAGAATCCAAGAGACCTTTGAGGGATTCTATAGTAACATTTACAAGGCATCCCCTAATGTTAACAAACACAAAATTCAAGCTTTTCTGCAAGCATTGGACCTTCCCACTCTTACAGAAGATAACTTGAATTCACTGAACACCAAGATCAAGGTAGATGAGGTGAGACAAGCCATACAAGACACTAAAAAAGGGAAGGCCCTGGGCCCAGACGGGTTCTCAAACCATTACTATAAAACATTCATTGATAGGCTGGCCCCACACCTAGCAGAATTATTTAATGAAATATTAGAGGGAGGAAAAATGCCACAGGAATTGAACTCAGCGGAGATAGTATTATTCCCCAAAGAGGGCAAAGACCCAATTCAACCAAAAAATTATAGACCCATCTCACTACTAAATTGTGACATCAAATTACTGGCTAAAATATTGGCAAATAGGATCTCGGCATTCCTACCGAAACTGATCCACAAGGATCAAGTAGGATTTGTCCCGATAAGACAGGCCGGGGATAACATTAGGAAAATCATGCAATTACACCATACCAAAACTAACAAAATTCCAGCATGCCTGCTGGCTTTAGACGTGGAAAAGGCCTTTGATTCCCTAGAGTGGCCGTTCCTAGAAGCTGTGCTGGCAAAATTTGGCTTCAAGGGGGAATTTATGAAGGTAATAAAAACATATTATCACACTCCCACAGCAACCCTGAAACTCCCGGGGAAGGAAAAGTCAAAGATTCCAATCCATAGGGGAACAAGGCAGGGTTGCCCCCTGTCACCGCTCCTATTTGCACTGGCCATGGAGCCTTTGGCAAAGGCCATCAGAGTAAACTCGGCCATCAAAGGGGTGGCCATAGGACTACATCAGTTCAAAGTATCCCTGTTCGCGGATGACCTACTGTGCTCCCTTACTGACCCTAAGTCATCAATCCCCCCCTACTGCAAACTTTAGGGAATTTTGGCCAGATCTCAGGTCTGAATGTAAATATGGACAAAACAGAGGCCCTAGCATTGGGGTTACCCGCACAAGACAAGAAACTGATAGCGGACGAATACAAATTTAAATGGGCCCCCACGCATATAAAATGTTTAGGAATCAACCTGACTCCCAACTTACGCGACATGTACTAGGTTAACTATAAACCGCTTTATAACACATTAAAGAACAACTTGAACACCTGGCACGCATATAAGATTTCCTGGCTTGGGAGGATTAATGCGGTAAAAATGAATCTACTACCAAGATTGATGTATCTCTTTAGAACCCTCCCTATAGCAATTAATATGAAAGATCTGGCCGACTTACAGAGATTAATAATTAAATTTGTATGGCAACACAAACCTGCCAGAATTTCCAAAAATATACTAGGAAATCCAAAAAAACAAGGGGGACTAGTCCTACCAAACTTGAAACTTTACTACAGGGCGGCCCAACTGGCCTTCATTCCCTTAGCCCATTCCCCAGAGCACCACCCATCTTGGTTATTTATCGAACACCACACAATGCACCCTTACACCTGGGATACTTTAATATGGCTGGAGAATACTCCACACAAAGTTGCCCAATGTATGAATCCAATTATTCAGAACACCATCGGTAGCTGGAAATGGGCCCAGAGGTATACATCCCTATTCACACAAGCAAATTGTATGACACCAGTCCTCAATCATCCCCAGGCTCCCAAGGAGTTGGCGGCCACCTCAAGACACTGGTGGGCTTCACACAAGTTAGATAGGCTGGGGAACTGGCTGAAGGGGGATAAATTAATTACATTTGAGGACATAAGGGACACTATAGACCTCCCTATTAGTGAATACTTTAATGGGTACAGACTGAGTCAATTTGTCGGATCACTAGTGCGAGCCAAAGGCAGACCTAGACATAACTGGCTATCTAGGGTATGTCAAAACGCCCCACTCACGAAAGGGATATTAGGGAGCATGTATGTATTGTTCAACACAAAAATAGAATTCCCCAGAGAGAAATACATGCTAGCATGGGAAAAGGATCTTAATGCCAGGTGGGATCAGAAGGATTAGGAAGAGGTATGGGGAAATATCTTTCGAGGGTCACTAAGCTATAGCATCTTGGAAACGTCGGTCAAAGTGCTATATAGGGCTTATGCGACACCTGACCGGATGGCTAAATGGCGTAGCGCCGAAAGCCCAGAGTGTTTCAGAGGATGTAATAGCACGGGTTCCTTCATTCACATATGGTGGGATTGTCCAAAAGTGCAAAGATTATGGGCACAGGTGCAAGAGTTAGTGGCGTTACTATTTAAATGCAACATAAAGTTAACAGTTGAACTGTGCTTGCTGGGGAGGCCTCTTCAGACATTATCCAAATCACAAAACAGATTACTTTTCTTTATTACACTCGCAACTAAAAGCCTTATCGCAAAACAATGGAAATCAGAAGGGCTAGACTTTTCTGCTGTGAAGTCCAAAATTAATTACATCGCAATAAATGAGCGTATGAAGCACTCCCTGGCAGATACAATGGCCAAATATATTGAGACATGGGGCCCATGGGTGGAATACACAGGCGTTGCATTGGTACACTGATCAGTTAGGCCGGAGGAATGGAAGGAGATATGAAGACTGGACTCCGGCAGCCGGGGGGGAGAATACTCTGAGACGCGGAGGAGGATGGAGAAAATAGGAGGTTAGTAGTTAGTATAAAAATCAATATATAAGAGGGACGAAATTTAGAAAGAAAATAATGAGGATTATGATTCTTCACACAACTAGCTATGGTATACAAGTTAGAGAGCTATAAGGTAAAATAGGAGGAAAATAGCAGAAAATGGTGATGGCGGATGGAAGATAGGCAGTATTTATCTTGCTACTTTGCTAATACATTGATGTAATAGATTGAGTGAAAAATACCACAAAATGCATGTAACTATGGTTTTATGAAACTTGAAGTATGCCTATGTATGTATTTTGTTATCCGCCTTGAATAAAGACAAATAAAAAAAAAAAAAAAAGAAATCAACTAACAATTATAAACACAATTCAGTATACTACATATCATAAAAATACATAAATGAACCATATTCAATACTAAGCTCCTAAAATAACTTTATTTTTATATAATGTTTTTTGTATTATTTTAATTGGTTTCTAAATCCATACAATGCAGGTTGTTGATTGAATTACACTTGTAGGTTATTTACATAAGGCTGAGAATTATATTAAATAATAACTATCTGCTACTTTATAGACTTCTATTGACAAAAAATGTTTCACTTCAAAATTCAGTTACTCTGCTCCAGTAAACCATGGGCCTCATTAAATGCCTCATTAAATTCCAAGCTCACAGTTGCCTTCATACAGAGCAAGTCGGGCTTGAAATTTGCAGTCTGAAGTTGGACGAGATTTTCATATTATTCCTCTTTTACTTTAGGTAAGTAAATCAAAATGCTTGGTCCACTGATTGACTCATCCATACTTAAGATAAGGTCTTTGGTCCTCGAGGTTTTAATTTGGACAGCTCTGCCTTAGAAGAGTGAAGAATCCATCCATGTCGGATTGTTTTGGTAGACAAGAGTGGACAGACTCAATGGGACCAAAGCTTTATTTCTGACATCTATTTTTAACTTTGCTTACTTGTATGAACAAATTCAAGTATTCCTTCTGCATACCTTTAACTCTAAGTGTCAGAACCTTATAAATCTTATCATTATCTTGTATTGCTTTGTTATTGTTTAGATTTTGGTGTATGTCCACTAAAGGGCATCAGTGTGAGATTAGTTCATATTTACTGTATCAATAGTCGTAACATGGACTTATTTCTGCTCATTCTCTTTAGATTCACTGAGCGCATTCAGAGGGTAACATTTAGTTCTCTTTTGCTAAACTAATAGCTTCTGATTTAATGACCTGATTTTGTACAGCTACATTATATTAAGTCTCATTTTTATGTGTATACCTATTCAGATACCATTTTCAAAGTAAGCGAACCAAAGTGATTCATTGTCTAAAAGCTAAACGTATAAAGAAAGGCTGAGTTAAAAAATAATTCTCCAAGATAAACTAAACCTGTATAGTAAATGTCAAGCAAGGAGAACATCATAAACATATTAATTATTTTCCTTATTCTCCATTGCTGAAATCCCTTAACTGACATTATAATAAACTGAACATTGTTAGAAGAACTCTCTACCTGTTCTTCTATGCTATTATTTCCTCAGCTTCTTCTCATTAGTAACTATAACCCAGCTTGGCTTCACCACTTAGTTCAAAACTTTGGCCCCTATTAAATTCCAAGCTCGCAGTTGCCTTCATACAGCTGTAAGTGTAAGCTTGAAATTTGCGGCATTTACAGAGCGCTTAAATTGAACAAGCCCTGCAACTACATGGCAGAAATCCAAAACTGTAAACCATGCACCAGTAAGTAGCATTTCAGGGCATGATCATGATCAATTAAGCAAGCCCGTAAATTACAATTTAGACACAGCCAATAATAAATGACACTGTCATCATGACGTCATTTAAACATGGCGTTTGAACCATAATCAATTAGGGCCTCATTCTATTATCGGCCGTAAATCGGCCGCAAGGCTGCGATTCCTTGCGGGGCTCCTGTTACCTTGCAATTCAATTATACGGCGCCGCAAGGCTATCCCCTTACGGCCGGACGTATATCTTGCAATCGGCCGTAAGCTCAGAAATCTTTAAATGCAAAAATAAATTCAAGACGGCACTGTAAAGCTCTGTAAATGCTAGGGATCATTATGGGGGACATGAGGATTAATAGCAATTCCCTCTCAAGCTTGCACATCAGCCCAAATCCGAGATTACATTAACTGTTTATTTTCCGGCCGCAGCGTGGGCGGGTCTGAGGTGCTCCAAGCCCTCTGGACTTTTTACATGGATATGTGACATAAATTTAAAAAAAAAATATTTACGAATTTGAGTGTAAGGGAATGTTGTGCTATTAATGCTAACACCTACAATCACTTTATAGTCTCAAAAGAGTGCAGGATGGCTTTATTATGGCTTTAAAATGTGCTTAATTGTGTGCCTGCGGGACCTTTTTGCTACAAGTAAGCTGCGGCTCGGTTTTAGCCTTGCAGAGAGGGTTCCCGTAGCAATTGAATAGCAACCGGGGCTTTCTTGCGGCCGAAACTCTTGCGGCCGTTTAAGATCAAAGGCTTTCCTCCGGCGCGTGCGGCCGCAAGGGATAGCAATGCGCCGGCCGCAAGCCTGACGGAATCCCCGCCGGAAGGGAATAGAATAGGCGAATAGCTTGCGGCCGGTCCTTGCGGCCCCGCATCTACGGCTGATAATAGAATGAGACCCTTAGTGTTTAGAAGTCCTGATTTGAGATTGGACTTGCAATCCAGAAATGTTGCAATATAAAACAATCAATAAATCTACTATTCTAGTCCATGCGAGTTCAATGATATGTATTAACCCATTGTTTGCCGGGATCTATATAATATGGAAATTACACATACAAAAATATTTTTTTAATTGCAGACATTGATGGGTCGGAGGTACGATTTCGACAACTGGAGTTGCTTTTCAGCCTGTAACCCTCAGATCGATTGCGGGCAGCTAAAAGAGGCCAACTTAATTGCAGTGACTTTTCTGGGCTATATTACAGGCTCCAGTAACTACAATTTGTACATTTTAATGAAACCCTATGTGTTCAGTAAAGCAAACCTCAATTAACTGTCTGTTATAAATATAACACAAGAAAGTGCTAATGTTTACATTGCATTCTATATTTAACTACTACATACCAATGCATAATTTATACTTAAATACACTTACAAAGCAAAGGAATATATTTATCTACTTATTCTACATTTACATCAAGGTAGCAATCAGTATTTGTGCAAGAATTATGAGACTCTGCAATAGTTTGAAGAGCTTTATAGAAGTAGATTTGTTTATAAAATAATTTGTTTATATATGAAAATACTGTTTTGCATTTTTAATTTCCTCATATTTTAAAATTTGCTGCCTGATGCATCCAGCTTATTTCACAGCATAGGCTGATTGATTGATAGATAGATAGATAGATAGATAGATATAGTAAAACAATAATAATTAGTGTTACTAATGCCATTATCCCACATCTACCCTTCAGGGTTTTTACTTTTTTAAGGAAAGTTTTTTAAAATGGATATAATAAAGATTATTAATTTTAATTGATGTTGCTGGGTTCTATGTTATTCATGTAATAGATTTTCTTTTTTGTTGTCTATTTGATAGTATTTTATGACATTATATTATAATAGCTAGTTAGACTATGGACAAATAGGGGAAAAGGAAACACTAATATTCTACTGATAAAATATCACTGGACATATTTCTGCCTCCTTAGTGATATTGCTAGAAAGGGAGTTGTTGCTCACTGAGCACAGTTTAGCTGGGCCTAGCATGGAGGGTGGAGCTGGGGGAACAAGAGGAGGAGGCTAATTCTGAATTAGCAAGCACCAACAGATTTGCCAGATTGAGTGAAACTGCTGCGGGAGGGCAGAATAGGCAGCGCAACAGGAAGGTTTTGGTGGTAGGGGACTCTATTATTAGGAAGGTAGACAGGGTTAGATCTAGATCCCAGCAAGCAAACAGTTTGCTGGCTCCTGTGTGCTCGGATTCGTCATGTTGTGGATTGGGTAGATACATTATTGGGAGGGCCTGGAAATGAACCGGCGATCTTGGTACATATTGGTACCAATGACAAAGTTAGTGGAAGATGGAATGTCCTAAAGAATGATTTTAGGGAACTAGGGAATAAGCTTAAGGCAAGGACCTCCAAGGTAGTATTTTCTGAGATACTACCTATGCCACGTGCTAGCCCAGGGAGACAGAAGGAGCTTAGGGAGGTTACTGCGTGACTAAAAAAGTGGTTCACTAAGGTGAGGTTTGGATTTTTAGAGCATTGGGCTGACATCTCACTTGGGTACAATCTCTATAGCAGGGATGGATTGCACCTTAATGATGAGGGGGCTTTTGTGCTAGGGAATAGGATGATAGAATGGCTGGGGGAGTTTTTAAACCAGTAGGCGGGGGAGGGACTAGGTGAAAGTAATGGGAAAGAAAGTATAGAGGGGGTAAGGGATGAATTAACTACTCATGAGGGAGGAGATGGGGTTAGGGGTAGTATAGTCAATAGGGAGGTATTACTAAATAACTCAAATACAGAGGCAAGCACTTCACAATTACAAACTCATAACATAAGGTGTATGCTTGCTAATGCCAGGAGCTTGCCAGGAAAAATGGGAGAGTTAGAATTATTAGCAGTTAATTAAAAATAGGATTTTATAGGCATTACTGAAATGTTGTGGGATGAATCTCATGACTTAACTGTTAATCTGGATGGTTAAAACCTATTAGGACAGATAGGGAAAATGGTAAAAGAGGGGGAGGGATTTGTCTGTATATTAAGCCTTTATAAAAGCCTATAGTCGGAGAAGATATTTATGCTGGAACTAGTGATAATGTTGAATGTTTGTGGGTAGAGTTAAATAGGGGAGCAGCAAAGAATATTGGTAGGAGAATGTTATAAACCCCCAAATATAACTGAAAGTGAGGAAATGTGATTAATGTTACAGATTGGAAATGCTGCTAAGCATGGTCAAGTTTTAATAATGGGAGATTTTAACTACCCTCATATTAACTGGATGAATGAGATCAGCAGTTCAGTGAACGGGAACAGGTTCTTGAGTATACACAGAGATCATTATATGACCCAGGTTATACAAGAACCTACTAGAAATGAAGCTATCTTGGACTTACTAATCACAAATAATATTGATATGATATCAAATGCTGAAATAGGGCAACCGTTGGGAAACAGTGCTCAGAACACACATAAAAATAATTTTAAAAGGGCAGTTTTTAACGTTCTAAGGGCAGCAATACAGTACATATAAAGTATAGACTGGGACAAAGAACTGACAAGTAAAAATACTGAACATAAATGGACAACATTTAAATCCTTACTAAACATACATACCTATCACTGTATACCATGTGGGAATAAAAGTAGAAGGAGTAAATCACAACCCATGTGGCTTAGGAATGATTTCAAGATCAAGGTCCAGAGTAATTATACAAAAAAGAGGACCCAGAGACTACTTTATGTGAGTACAATGAAATCAACAGGGCTTGCAAAAGGGCTATTAGAATGAAAAGTTAGTTGCAAAGGAGTGTGAGACTAACCCTAAAATATGTTTCAAATATATTAATGGGAAGAAGGCAAGGAAGGAAACTTCAGGAACATTACCATGTGACACAGGCCATCTAATAATAAGGGACCAGGAAAAGGCAGATGAGCTAAATAGGTTATTTTCTTCTGTATCCGCAAGGGAGGTACCAGTAGTTAGGACACTGCAGCATAATGGAGCTACACTACCATCACCAAATAATTGGTTAACGCAAAAAGAAATACAAAAGAGGTTGGACATTTTTTTTTTTAATAAAGCCCCAGGTCCTGATTGAATACATCTGTGGGTACTGAGGGAACTGGGTTCTGTAATAGCCAAACCATTACAATCTTGCTTTGGAGAAAGCACTTTGAAAACTGGATTCTAAGCTCAAAGACAGGGACCACCATCCTTTGCGAACATGTTAATACTGCTATTATTTTTTCCTTGATTGTAACCCATGTATAGAGCTAAGAAATATGTTGGCGCTTTATAAATAAATGATAATAATAATCCACACCTTTGTCACTGTAATTGGCTAGAATGTTCACATAACAATACTTTGGACAGTAAATAGGCATAATTATTTCATAAGGATTGCAATCTTCCTGCAGATTGTAGGTTTTATGTGCACCAGTATGTGAAATTATGTTAAAAATGATGATATATAAATCACTTTTAACATAGTAAGTGTAAACACTCCGTCATAACAATACCGCATCGCAATTAACTTAAATTTGGTGACATGCAAACCTATTATTACAGGAATGGCTATACAGGAAGATGATCTACGTACAAAGATATGACCGTTACATAAATGTTATGTATGTTGATGTCCCAAACATTAACCCTTACAAACACACAGAAACAGTGATAACGGTATAACCAAACTTTATTAAATACACAGTGCACAGTCATAAATGTGCCAGACTGTACATTAATATCATGGGTGTGGTGTGGGCAGATCCTGGAAGGACAAGAGGTTGTCTGTGAAAAAGGTATTAAAGGTCATACTGTATAATAATTAATCTGGCATTTCTGTGACTATCACTTGGGACGGTCTGTTCTCTGGCCAGGAGACTCTCTAATTGTGCAGCTATTTGTCTAATCACTGCTGAGCTGGGGACAGTTCTACGTGTGCCCAGTAGTGACATCTTGTGGTCATGACAGGGTACTGATTTTCCTTTGTGGGACTTGCAAATTGGTTCCCCCCTCTTGAAGTACCTCCCCTAGACCCACCCTTCGGAGAACAAGCCAAGCCCCCATATCCATCCGCCCCAGATTGGCTCAAATCACACACATCTGCCCATACCCCTCCAGCTGCCATTCTCTTACTGGATGATCCTGATCGGAAGGGGATTTTAAAAAGGATAGAGATTGCTATAAAAATAAAGTGTTGTTGTTACCCGAAACGCATAGAGGATGGTGTGTTTCATTTAACGGGAGGGTTTTATTATTTTCCTGAGCTAAAGCTCATGTACATGTTCCTGATCCGTTAGCCGGATACCGAGCAGCCCATTCGAAGATTGCCAGCATACAGTATTAAGGGAAATTCCTTTATCTAAAAGGCAGGGAGTGTTGGAGTTGCATAGTGCCCCTATCTGGAATCTTCACAATATCTACTAGGGTCACATGTGGTCAGTGCACCACAGTAACCATATTCTGATGAATAAAAATCTTATCATACATCACTCCATTTAATAGAATTAACCAGTAATGTTCAAAGCACTTACATCTGGTCTTCATCTACTTAATTAAACATATGCATAAACTTCTGAACTATGTAATCTAAAGCAGTAACACGCATACAGTGTGTTCAAAAAATCAAAAGTATGAAAAAAAGTGGTTAAAACCTAAAAAAGGCAGAGGAGAAAAAAATCTAAAAAAAACCCTGTATGTTAAGTACAGTGATTAATAACAGTAACAACATGCCAACATACCCGATCTTCATCTACAAGCATTACTAAACATTAGGTAGGTGTCATGATACATCACTAGCCATGACCATTAATAATGATGTATCATCTCACAATGGATGCTTAGCTTTGACAGTGGTCCAAGAATACCATAACCCTCTCTATATGATATTGTTTAGCCACATTGATATCACATACATCTAGTATACAGGTGTTATCACATTTTAAGTGATTCTTATGATATCATGATTTCTGACCCGTTAATACGGAGAGGACACAAAGCACAGCAGCCATAATGTCTGTTACTTACATCAGACAAAAGTATCTGTTTTCATATTGATATTGAAGATAGGATGACATCCTCCCTTGACAATATACACTAATATTTATAATAATGCTTGATTTACTTGATTTTGTAGCAATGCTTGCAGATGAAGAAGATACCTTCATGCACCTGAATTGTGAATAAAAAAAAAAAATCAACAGACATAAATACTAAGTGTCATGATCCCCTGATCACCTTGCCCCCTTTGGACTTTTATTTATGGAGGGCTCCGCCTTTGAGCTTATAATTCAGTGTCCATAGGGCTTTCGCCAAAGCACATTGCAACATCGAAAACTCACAGACTTACAATCTAAGTTACAAGTCTGAATGGTGGGAGTTTTCATCATGAGCCACTATAATCCTACATCTACCCTGGCATAGCATGGCAACTTTCCAGGAGAAGCCTTGAACAAAGTAAATGCCTTTAATTTAATTGAGTTATTTCTCCAGAATTACCAGTTGAGGGTTGAGTGCTGATTATAGAGTGCCCTGTGAGAAGGTCACTGTGGTGAAACACCTTTTTTGCAGGACATTATATACCTAGTTTATGCTTTAGTTTAGTAAGCATTTATTTCATATTTATTAAAGAGTTGGGCTTTCATTGTTCTGCAGAGATTTAATAGTGGCTCAACCCATTTTCCATCATTTTTTCTAATACTATGGTGATGCCCAAAACGTAATTTATGAGGTCAAATTGCACTACTGTCCTGTACTGGGGTTGACTTGGGTAACTCATAAAGCTTATATCAGGCAGTATTAATTAACTAGTCTCATGCAGAAACAAAGGAATGGCTATACCAAAAGAACTCTCTTGCAGGCTCAGATTGAATAATCAGAAAAGAAATCTCAGAAGAACGTTCTGTATGCCCTTAGACAAATTATAACTAAAACCATGGAAGCTTTGCATTTAGTGCTCTCATGTTCTAAGGTTCTTCATTGGACTGGTAAGAGATACTACAGTAAACCAATGAAAAATGACTCAAAACTGGCTCTTAAATTGAATACTAAATTCAGCCACTCTCAGATTTGCCACATTGCAACACATGTCGGGCATATAACAAATAAACCCAAAACAATAAAATGCACTAAGGAAGGGTTTGTGTTTTTAGAGCACTTGGCTGACTTCTCACTTGGGTACAATCTCGAGTAGGGATGGATTGCACCTTAATGATGAGGGAACTTGTGTGCTAGGAGATAGGATGGTAGAAAGGCTGGAGACGTTTTTCAACTAGTAGGTGGAGGTATGGGACTAGATAGAAATAGTAAGGTAGAAAGTGTAGAGGAGGTAAGGAATGAATTAAATTGCCATAGAGGTGGAGAAGGGGAGCAAGTTAGTATAGTCAAAAGGGAGGTATTGCTAAGTAACTCAAGTACAGTGGCAGGCACTTCAGAACTACAGACTCATAACATAAAGTGTATGCTCGCTAATGCCAGAAACTTGCCAGGAAAAATGGGAGTTAGAATTATTAGCCGTTCATGAGAAATGTGATTTAATAGGCATTACTGAAACGTGGTGGGATGAATCTCCTGACTGGACTGTTAATCTTGATGGTTATAACCTATTTAAGAAAAATAGGGGCAATGGATAAAGAAGAGATACGATTTGTCTGTATGTTAGGCCTTAATTTAAGCCTATTATCAGAGAAGATATTTATATTAGAACTAGCGATAACATTGAATGTTTGTGGGTAGAATTAAATAGCAGAGCAGCAAATTCCAAAATAATATTGGTAGGAGTATGCAATAAACCCCCAAATATAATTGAAAGTGAGGAAATACAATTATTGTTACAGGTTGGAAATGCAGCTAAGCATGGTCAAGTTTTATTAATGAGGGATTTTAAATATTGAATACAAAAAACTTAAAACCAGGAGCTTTATTAGAAATTCTTAATATATATATATATATATATATATATATATATATATATATATATATATATACATACATACAGTTGCAAGCAAAAGTATGTGAACCCTTTGGAATGATATGGATTTCTGCACAAATTGGTCATAAAATGTGATCTGATCTTCATCTAAGTCACAACAATAGACAATCACACTCTGCTTAAACTAATAACACACAAATAATTAAATGTTACCATGTTGTTATTGAACACACCATGTAAACATTCACAGTGCAGGTGGAAAAAGTATGTGAACCCCTAGACTAATGACATCTCCAAAAGCTAATTGGAGTGAGGTGTCAACCAACTGGAGTCCAATCAATGAGATGAGATTGGAGGTGTTGGTTACAGCTGCCCTGTCCTATAAAAAACACACACAAAGTTCAGCACTGCTGCTACTCTCCCTAGGACTGGCCGTCCTGTAAAGATGACTGCAAGAGCACAGCACAGACTGCTCAATGAGGTGAAGAAGAATCCTAGAATGTCAGCTAAAGACTTACAAAAGTCTCTGGCATATGCTAACATCCCTGTTAGCGAATCCACGATATGTAAAACACTAAACAAGAATGGATTTCATGGGAGGATACCACAGAGGAAGCCACTGCTATCCAAGCAAAACATTGCTGTACGTTTACAGTTTGCACAAGAGCACCTGGATGTTCCACAGCAGTACTGGCAAAATATTCTGTGGACAGATGAAACTAAAGTTGAGTTGTTTGGAATAAACACACAACACTATTTGTGGAGAAAAAGAGGCACAGCACACCAACATCAAAACCTCATCAAAACTGTGAAGTACGGTGGTGGGGGCATCATGGTTTGGGGCTGCTTTGCTGCGTCAGGGCCTGGACGGATTGCTATAATCGAAGGAAAAATGAATTCCCAAGTTTATGAAGACATTTTGCAGGAGAACTTAAGGCCATCTGTCCACCAGCTGAAGCTCAACATAAGATGGGTGTTACAACAGGACAACGACCCAAAGCATAGAAGTAAATCAACAACAGAATGGGTTAAACAGAAGAAAATACGCCTTCTGAAGTGGCCCAGTCAGAGTCCTGACCTCAACCTGATTGAGATGTTGTGGCATGACCTCAAGAAAGCGATTCACACCAGACATCCCAAGAATATTGCTGAACTGAAACAGTTCTGTAAAGAGAAATGGTCAAGAATTACTCCTGACCGTTGTGCACATCTGATCTGCAACTACAGGAAACGTTTGGTTGTAGTTAATGCTGCCAAAGGAGGTTCAATCAGTTATTAAATCCAAGAGTTCACATACTTTTTCCACCTGCACTGTGAATGTTTACATGGTGTGTTGAATAAAAACATGGCAACATTTAATACTTTGTGTGTTATTTGTTTAAGCAGACTGTGATTGTCTATTGTTGTGACTTCGATGAAGATCAGATCACATTTTTTGACCAATTTGTGCAGAAATCCATATCATTCCAAAGGGTTCACATACTTTTGCTTGCAACTGTATATATATATATATATATATATATATATATATATATATATATATATATATATATATTTATTTATTTACAATAAAGACCCTCAGATGTGTCAACAACTGGAAAGGTCAAAAAAAAAATCAAATATGGTACAAGAACCAAGACAAAATATATATAAGGATTTTTATATATGGTAGATCATTACAAAGCAGTCCCTGTGTCTCATTACAAAGACCTCCTATCTAGGGGCTATGGCATGCCCCACAAGCTGGCTAGTTGCCCTGCAATACAGGAGTATAGATTGAATAAAATAAATCACATCAAATATAATTATATATATAGAGTAAGTCTATACAAAGCAATCCCTGTGTCTCATTATAGAGACCTCCTAGCTAGTGGCTATGATGTGCCCCACAAGCTGGCTAATTGCCCTGCAATACAGAAGTATAGATTAGATAGAAAGATCGCATACCAAACCAGAAGGGTTAAAGTAAAAAAAAAAACTCATACATACTTATAAAAACAACAACTCTATCCTATTGTAATCCACATTGGAACAGAACCAAAATCTATCAGTGCAATGTGGGTATAACACAAACACCCATTATATAACTTCCCAATTGGGTAAAGAAACTGCAAAATATATCAACACTGATTGAAAGAAATAGCTGCTAGGTAAAAACACTGAACATAAATGGACAACGTTCAAATCCTTGCTAAATATACATACATATCGCCATATACCACATGAGAATAAAAGTAGAATGAGTAAATCATAACCCATGTGGCTTAACAATGACTTAAAAATTCAGATGATGAGTAAACATAAAAAGGCGTTTAAATTACGGTATACAAAAAAGAAGGGACAGAGACTGCTTTACGTGAGTACAAGTAAGTCAACAAGGCTTGCAAAAGGGTGATAAAACTGGCTAAAATAGAAAAAAAAAAGTTGGTTGCAAAGGAGAGTAAGACTAATCCTAAAATGTTTTTTAAATATATTAATGGGGAGAAGTTGAGGAAGTAAGCTATAGGACCCTTACAATGTGAAACAGGCCGTCTGATAATTAGCCGCCAGGAAAATGCAGATGAGCTAAATAAGTTATTTTTTTTGGTTTTACCAATGAAGATACCAGTGGTGCAACAAAACACTACTTTCGCCAAATAATTGGTTAACGCAGGAAGAAATCCAAAAGCTGTTAGAGAAAATAAATGTTAATAAAGCCCCAGGTCCTGATGAAATACAACCAAGGGTACTGAGGGAACTGGGTTCTGAAATAGCCAAACCATTATATCCAATTTTTCAAGATTCACTCAACACAGGGTCGCTGCCAGGTGACTGGAGAAAAGCAGAGGTGATACCTACAGTATATTTAAGAATTATAGACCAGTGAGCCTCACTTCTGTAGTGGGAAAGCTTTTAGTAGTGTTAATAAGGGATAATATACAAGAATATGTCTATTTGAACAGGATTATAAGTAGGAGTCAACACAGATTTATGGAGGATAGGT
Source organism: Discoglossus pictus (assembly GCA_027410445.1). NCBI lineage: Eukaryota > Metazoa > Chordata > Amphibia > Anura > Alytidae > Discoglossus > Discoglossus pictus. Next base: position 47,391,815 of record CM050172.1, on the reverse strand, counting down.
CATGTCAAACAAATCTAATTCGTTTCTATGAGAAGGTTACTAGGAACTTGGATCAAGGCGACTCATTGAATGTAGTTTTTTGGGATCTTGCAAAGGCTTTTTATATAATGCCACACCTATCCCTTTCTTCACACCTCCCTCTCCCCACAAATCTCCCCAGGACAACTTCTCCCCTCTCCTCTCCTCCTTCCCTCATCTCCCCTTCTCTCCCTCCTCACCCCTCTCTCCATACTTAATCTCAAAAATAAAATATAGTGATGTAAAAAATATGAATCTATTACTTGTAATTTTTAATGGGAGGGTATAGGTTGGGATGTATGGGGTGTATATGGAATGTGACCTTCCTTTAAATATGTATCTATGTGTGAATGTATTCCTTATATGTAAGTGAATTATGTGATGTCAGTAAACTATGTGTGATGTGTAATTTATGTGTAAAGTATGTATATGAACAAAATAAACAGAACCTCTAAACTGCTATCTCTCAATCACTCATCACTTCTATTCACTTTAAGACACCCATCAACTCCTAGATCGGTGTGTTCACTTGTAATAGTTTCAACAAAGTGGGCAGAAAACATGTTGTTGTTTTTTTAACCTGTTTCTATTAATTAACGTGACATCAGTGTTTCCTGCTGGTTCCTGTGGCTATCGCGCAGCTCAAACTTAAAAAAAATAATAATAATTTGGCTAATTTGTCTATATGTCTCTCAACCGGACCCCTAAGCATATTATGCAAGGTCTTTTTTCTAATGGATGATAAATGGGTTTGTGTAAAGTGCACAAAAAAGCTCCCACACATGCAGTAGAGATTTTATTTGTGAAGATATGTTAGGGATTGGAATGGGTCCCTATATATTCTCTAAGATCCAGAATACATGGCCAAGAATGAAAGGAGAGAACACATTGTTTCTCACTAAATAATACATAGACAGAAACAGAAAACATGGCAGCTTCCTGTCTCATCGAATGTGTAGCATGCACCTATTAAAAACTCTTATTAAAAAGAATAACAAGAAAACAACACATCAACTCTATTTTCTGCCCTCCCTGTTTAGGATAATCCCAGTAACCAGCAGTTATTATGAAGACATTTTAGCGGACGTGGATAATGTGAATTATTCATAATTATTTACTACTAGCGAATTGCCCGTCAAAAAATGACGGCAATCAAATTGTAAGTGAGCTAATGCTGTTTGGTGTATAATAATGAAATATGTAATACATTAATAAATAAATATACTTTACCTATTTTGAAGCATTGTGTTGAAGAGCTGACAATCTGTTTTGATGTTGCTGCAGCATTAGTGGTGTGGAGGTGCTGTGTGAGCGTGATGAATGTGTGCAGTGTAATAGTGTGCGTGCGCAAGACCAAACCGTTAGCGTAGTTTTGTACTTCCGCATTGTTCTAAAATGGTGGGTAATGTGTGGTATGCGTCTGTAGCGGAATATCCGTAGGTCTTTTGTGGTGTTTTGCGAGTTTCTGGTAGTGTTTTGCGTGTTTACAGTGCTGTAGCCTTGTTTTCGTTTTGTTCGGCGGCCATTTTTTCTCTCGCTTAGAGAATTTTTTAGTGTCTAAACTCTTTTATTTTGAGTTAAATGAAGGTGTAAGTTGTTTTTTTGAGGTCCTGGATGCTCCCTCTTGCTGTAGGTAAGCTTTTTATGTAAGTGCTGTGTGTATTTATTGTTTTTTTTCATTTTTTCATGTCCGCGTGTTGCGGACGATTTTTGCGAGTCCGTAATGTGTGTTAACGTGTCTTGTATGTTGTTTGCGTTGCGATGTAAAGTTTGCGAGGGTTGCAGTTGCTTTGCGAGGGCCGCAGTGGCTGGCAAGGAGCGCCTTCGCCGCTCCATGCCAGCAACTGCGGCCCTCGCTTTGCCCGCAAGCATGAGCAACGACTCGAGCGGGCTCGCATGCTCACAACTATATATGTGATACACACACACATTATATATATACACACACACAATATACACAAACATTATATATACACACACACACACACACAATATACACACACATTATATATACACACACACACACAATATACACACATTATGTGCACACACACATTATATATACACACACACACAATATACACACACATTATGTACACACACACATTATATATACACACACACACAATATACACACATTATGTACACACACACATTATATATACACACACACACAATATACACACACATTATGTACACACACACATTATATATACACACACACACAATATACACACACAATATACACATACATTATGTACACACACACATTATATATACACACACACACAATATACACACACAATATACACACACATTATGTACACACACACATTATATATACACACACACACACACAATATACACACACAATATACACACACATTATGTACACACACACATTATATATATATACACACAATATACACATACATTATGTACACACACACATTATATATACACACACACACAATATACACACACAATATACACACACATTATGTACACACACATTATATATACACACACACACACAATATACACACACAATATACACACACATTATGTACACACACATTATATATACACACACACACAATATACACACACATTATGTACACACACACATTATATATACACACACAATATACACACACATTATGTACACACACATTATATATACACACACAATATACACACACATTATATACACACACACACACACACAATATACACACACACACAATATACACACAAACACACACAATATACACACACACACACAAACACATTATATATATACACGCACATAATATATATACACACACAATATACACACACACACATTAATTATATATATATATATATATATATATATATCACATATATAGTTGTGAGCATACAGGCCGTTACACGCACATAATATATATATACACACACAATATACACACACACACACACACATAATATACACACACACACACACACACAATATACACACACACACACAATATACACACACACACAATATACACACACACAATACACACACACACACACAATATACACACACATTATATATATACACGCACATAATATATATACACACACAATATACACACACACAATATACACACACACACAATATACACACACATTATATATATACACGCACATAATATATATACACACACAATATACACACACACAATATACACACACATACAATATACACACACACACACAATATACACACACATTATATATATATACACGCACATAATATATATACACGCACATAATATATATACACACACAATATACACACACACAATATACACACACATACAATATACACACACATTATATATATATATACACGCACATAATATATATACACGCACATAATATATATACACACACAATACACACACACATTATTTATATATATAGATATATATATATATATATATATATATATATAAAAGTAATATTGAATATTGTTTTTATATATCACTGGATAAGAATGGTGTAAATGATCAGTGTATAAGTAAAACAATTAGTTTATCAATGGTAATTCTAAGTGTAACTCTGCTAATCCACCTTAAATGGAAAGGTGGGCATGGTTATTCCAGAGGGGCGTGGCTTGGAGCCGGCTGCTGGTGCATGATTCATAGGCACTCTGACAGTACAGGCCTCTCTCCAGCCCCTTATACCTGCAACATGGGACCCCCAGAGGGCATGGAGCAATTTCAGAGGCAAGGGCAGCGCAGCTTCAGACTCAGGGAGCTGCTGTTCTCCTGCCCGGCTTACACATATGTCACACTGGGGAATCACTGCAAGTACACGGACGGTGGGATAATCAGACAGTGTGTGCCTCAGTTGCTGGCATGGGGCGCTCCATCCCAGCAACTGAGGCCCTTGCCCTCGCTATGCGAGGGCCGCAGGCTCACCGTGTCCTGGGGGCCGTGGATGTCGGGCTCGGCCCTGTCCCTGGGGGCGGGGTTCCCAGCCTCCTCCGTGGGTGTCGGAGGCCTGTCCGGGTGGCTGGTGGACTCCTGTGTGGTGGGTTGTGGGCCTGGCGCGGGTCCCCGGGTCTAGATCACATCTCCCAGCAACTGAGGGCCGCGGGCTCGCTATGCGAGCCCGCAAGCGTGAGCAACGGCCCGTATGCTCACAACTATATATGTGATTTACAACTGCGACAACATAATTATTTAATGTTATCCTGCTTTTGTACATCTGATTGTTTGGTGTACTTGATTTGAAAATGAACTGAATGAAGATGCAGGAGAAGAAAATTCACATTTGTAAAGTTAATATTTGAATTATTTTAGAATACAGTTACTTTAATTAATGTCAGTGTTAACAACTGTCTCTCACATTAGAAAACATATTGGAGTATATTTATCAACTTGATCAAAGTCGGGGTTATGCTGAGATAAGAGGGTATAAGTGGAGTTAACTAGAGTTAAATAATAAAATACCCATATTTTCTATGTTTTCTATGTAGCCAATCAATATGAGATAAACTTTAACTTTGGTTCATAAACAGCTCCTACAGCTTTTTCAGCCCCATATCTGTCCACTTTGATAAATATACACCACCGTCCCTTTAACAGTACCCAGTCAGATTATAGAAAGTACAAATGTAATCACTTAATTTGGATTCATGCAAATAACAAGGCTTTCTGATGGAAAGTAGATTACAACTATTTTACAATATTGGCAGGTGAGACAGAGCTGGGAGAAAAACTGAAGGTGAAGGTGAAATAGCACACCATGATCATTTTCATAATCCTTTAAAGGACTTCTGTAGTTTTGTAATAACTTCACATGCATGTAAAGTATATAAAAAACTAACAACATTAGCAGGTATGCAAGACAAGTACATAAGGGAATTTTCTTGGAGAAAATGGCTCTGATTATGTCATGTTCCATCTTAGACTGTCTGTAACTTGATGAGGATATTTATTTATCCTTTCTCTTTCTCTTAAAGTCTATTAACGATCTATTGTAAAGAGTGCTATTTGGAGTTGACAAGAAAGCCTAGGGGTGTAATGTCCATCTTGTACTTGCTCAGGAATGCCATGCCTTTGGGGAAGACTGGACTGGGCTCCTTTGGGGAAGAAAGAGATGTAGGTACCACAGTACTTTATTACAGACTTCTCTCCCTTCAGGGCTTTTCTCACAAATACAATTAGCATTCATTATTTAGTTTGCACTGGCTAAAGATATTTTGCAAATCAAAATTCAAAGGAGCATACTATAAATATGACACTTCAGTGGTCATTTAAGGAGTACAAACTAGAGACATGTAAAAGGCAAGAAAGGGATAATAAATTAATAGCCCTATTAAATTCCCTCAATGTTGAAAACCGTAGACCGCAACGTAGGCCGTAAGAATTGCGGCTATTAAATTGACCCTTAAATCAAGCTGCTCACGATCTGTGGGTTAAGGCTGAAAGAAGCCTATGGGACGTGGAACATGGAACTTCGTGCCCGTAAATCCTTGTTCTGTCAAGCCCGTATCTGCAACGTTCCAATTTTACTATTAAATTGCAACGAATTTCCAAAGACGCCATTGCATTCTGCCTATGATGTTCCACAAGGTATGCATGCTAAAGATACTGGAGTGGGTTTCCAGTTCCTTCTCTAGTGGATTGGGATTTGTCTGACCTCTCTGCTATCACCTGCCCACCTACACTGGCCCTACATGGCATAGCTCACAGCTTCATTCACATACTCAAGCCTCTTCACCACCACCACCACTTAGCAATCCACACTAATGCAAATTGATGAACAGCAGAACATAATGGGAGGTCAACAAATGGGAATTGCTACACATCTTGGTACATGGCCACCAGCAATGACGTAGGACCTGGATAGGCAGAGAAGAGATTAACCCTGATGGAGATGAGTTGGCTGCATCGTCTCGGCAAAGCCTCCATGATGGATTAGAGTAGATTAGTGTGATGTATTAGTGTTCCCTGGTCCCCTTCAGCATTGCTAAGAGGTGGTGGTGAAGGGGCTTGTATACTGCAATGAAGCTGTGAGCTATACAATGTTGGGCCAGTGCTGATGGGCAGGTGATAGCAGAGAGGTCAGACACATAACAGTCCACTAGAACCACTAGAGGAGGAACTGGTAACCCACCTCAGTAGCACCTGTCATATTCCTATCAGGCCCTTAAAGGCAATGTTGATTCTCCACAATATCACTAGGCTCATTAGTTTACAGATATAGGAATGTGACACAAATGTGATGTATGTGGATGTCCGATAACCCTAACCATTGACAACACACTGACACGGTTAGAACATTATCACAAAGTTTTATTTAATACACAGAGCACAATCAGAAATGGAGATGACTGCATTATTATCATAGGTGTGGTGTGGGCGGATTTTGAAAGGGCGAGGCTGTGGCCAATCAAAGGACACCTAAATGGTTAACTGTTAGACAACATCATAAGGATAATGCATAGCATCTACTAGGGTCGCATGTGGTCAGGACACCACAGTACCCATAATCGGATGTTATATAGGAACATCAAATAACATTCCATTTCATAGAAATAACCATTACTGCGCATACAGAAATCATATGGTCTCCATCTGCCATTTTAAATAGGTGCTAGAAATCATGGATCATGTGATACTAATCAATTCGACACACAGTGTGTTTTCATACATTACTGCTGATTCCCAAATAGATGATAGGAATCTGGAAAACACAACGAGGAGGTGTTAGAACAATCATAACCAATTAACATGAAAGTAATCTATGAGCAGTAATAACCATATTGACTCTGTCCTGTTCAATCAGCCTTTACGGAATATGTTGGGGATGTGTAATACGACAAGGCATGCTTCACTGTTAACACAATCTTTCAGCAAAAAGTACTATCACTATCTTCATGGAATAGTTGGGTAATGCTGATATCACATTTCACTGGTATATGGGTGGTACCAAGGCCAGACAGATTACACTGTTCACATTACCCCTAAACACGTGAACATTGATCCTGATGTCAAACCAAGGTAATCATCCATTTTGTTTGGATGACATGAAATACATTAATCCACTTCTTATACTGTTAACGGGATAAAATGCAACAACAACTCATGGATAACTACTGGTTTGGATTAGCAGATCCTAATGGGACTGTGCAACTCTACAGCCAGGACTCTATTCATTCTAATTGAAACTCACACCAGTCATGTTCCTTAGTGAAGAGATATGTAGTCATATATTGCATTCCATCTGCAGTGGTGAATGACATGATCGAATGCCAGTTGGGAGTCTAGTGTCACATGATCGTATTGTACTGCTCGAAGATGAAGAACATGTCTTCATGGTCAAAAGATTTGGCTATTAACACCTACAGAGACAAGAACAAGATATCAATCATAACAATATTCTGTTTAACCACAACACCTCATCTCAAGGTCAACCCACATTGAACATCAATTTTTAAATGTTAAACATAACAAGACACGTACACACTCTGTAGCCAGCCAATAGTATGTCAACATCTATAACAATCAGTATTCAGTGAGGAGTGATCAAGAGGAGCACTTCCTGTATGGTCCTAAGACCTCCTCTTCCTCAGCACTGGGCCCCCACCTTCTGTGCCCGCGCCCTGTCTCCATCTTCCACGTCTTTGTTGTGGAGGAGCATGGGGTGCCACTACATTAGCTGGCTAGAGATCTGGTTGAGATGGTGGTGAGGTCTGAGATGAGGAGGCCGATGTCTCGGGTTGCTGTTGTGCAACCGAAGGCTGGAGAGGTATGAGCTGGCATTCGGCTAATTTGATAAGTGTCCGTCTGTCCCGAATCGTGTGTTCGTCATATCTCTCCAGCCTACTGTTGTGCCTCCTCACCTCAGAATGGAACGATCTTGTGCTCGCCAGGAGGGTGTTTGTTAGCCTACACTGCCTCCGGAGCAAATGTATCCTCTCATTTGCTTGTTTCCAGCGTGCCGTGTCCTCCCTGGTAAACCAGTCCATGATTTCCCACAATGTCAGGGGTGGTAGTGTTGATGGCAATGGGGCCACAGGTGACTACAGCAGGGCCAGAGGTGTCGGCATCGGTGGCCGAGATGACGGCATTGATGGCAGAGGTGACGGCATTGGTGGCAGAGATGATGGAATTGGTGGCCGAGGGGATGACAGTAGGCCCTCAGGTGACTACAGCAGGCCCTGAGGTGACGGCAGCAGGCCATGAGGTGACGGCAGCAGGCCCTGAGGTGTCTGCAAGGGGGCCTGAGGTGTCGGATGTAAGGCTTGAGGTGTCGCCAGGAGGGCTGGAGTATTGGCCCATGTTTGGAGACCCCCTTGTGTGGGACCCCATGTTTGGGGACCCCATTGTGTGGGAGCCCACGTTGGGGCCCCCCATTGTGTGGGAGCCCATGTTGGGGGACCCCATTGTGTTGGAGTGGTTGTCGGCTGCCATGGCCGCAATGTTGCTGTACCAGGTGGCAGCTGTGATGATGGTTGGGGCCAGGACATGGCCCGTGGAAGAGGCTGGAACAGCTGTGCCAGCTGTATGATGCTGTTGATGGCACAGGCGGTGATTGCCACTCCTGATATGCCGCTGAATGGCCAGCTTGTGTGGATGGTCCCGGGCCCTCTTGAATGCCCTGGCTTTCTTCTTTAACCACTCCCACCATTGAAGCCTCCCCCTGTTTCTGTGAGGCTGGCCTTGTCCTCTTGGGTATTGAAATGGAAGAAAGAAAATATTTCAGTTGGTTTCCCCACACACTTGACAGCGGCCCTGCCGTGGGGGGTACTCCAACTACCCCCCCTGCACCTAAAATTAACTACTCTCCATGCGGGGGTCCCCATCGGGACCCCTGAAGTGTCCCCACATTAACCCGTTGCAGCGGGGGTCTTCGATCGGCACTGATCAGGCCCCCACTGCATTTAATACTTTTAAATTCCTTAAAGGGCCCACGGCACGCTATTAGCAATCCCGGCCGTGGCACCTAAAATTAACCCGGCACCGATCGTGACCCCACTGCATTTAAAATATAAAATTTCCTGCCTCACGGGTCCTTAGAGGACCGTAAAGGTCCTGAAATGACCCTTCAGATCACCAACCTAGGGGAAACCCCCCCCAAAAAAATTAGTGCAACACATTAACATAAAATAAATAAACATTATACACATTCTAAATATTCTACTCACCTTTCCATCCTTCTTCTTTTTTTCTCCGGCGCGGCCCCTGTTAAAAAAAACGCATAACATTAATACAATATACATAGAAACATAACACAAAATAAAATAAAAATAATTCAACATACCTACCCGCGATGTCCCCGGTCTCCTCCTCTTCTGCCCCAGCTGGGCCCTGGAACATTCCGGGCTCTAAAAAAAACAAAAAAAAACTAACGGAGGTCTGCACTCGCAGACCTCCCCGATGCTAAGAAGCCTCCTAGAGCCATTTTCGGAAGGAAATTGGCAATGGCGGCTTCTGATTGGCTGAAAACGCTGTCTATCAAATTTCAGCCAATCAGAAGGCGTCAATGTGTGAGCCAATCAGGATGGGATACACCCCAAAATCCCACCCTGATTGGCTAACGCACCTGTCAATCTTTATTTAAACCAATCACAAGGGCAGATGCCTTCAGCCAATCACAATGGGATACACCCCCATGGAGTGATTGGCTGAAGGCATTTGCTCCTCCTTATTGGCTGTTGTCAATGTCAATTAGTATTACAGCCAATGAGAAGGCGCAGATTTCTTCAGCCAATCCCGCTTGGGGGTGTATCCCATTGTGATTGGCTGATGGCAATAATGCCTTCTGATTGGTTTAAATAAAGATTGACAGGTTTAATATCCAATCAGAGTAGGATTCTGGGATGTATCCCTTTCTGATTGGCTCACATATTGGCATCTTCTGATTGGATGAATTTGATAGACAGCTTTTTCAGCCAATCAGAATCCGCCATTGCCAATGTCCTGCTCTAGGAGGCTTCTTAGCGTCGGGGAGGTCTGTAAGTGTGGACCTCCGTTAGTTTTTTTATTTATTTTTTTTAGAGCACGGATTGTTTTAGGGCCCAGCCGGGGCAGAAGAGGAGGAGGCCAGGGACATTGCGGGGAGGTAAGTACAATGTTTATTATGTTTATTTTATTTTGTGTTTTTTTAATATGTATATTGTATTAATGTAATGTGTTTTTTTTAAACAGGAGCCGCGCCGGAAAAGAAAAGAAGAAGGATGGGGACAGGAAAGGTGAGTAGAATATTTACAATGTGTATTATGTTTATTCATTTTATGTTAATGTGTTGCACTAAATAATTATTTTTTTTTCCCCCTAGGTTGGTGATCTGAAGGGACATCTACAAAGGTAAGTTGTCTTAATTATTTATTTTAGCTTCGAATTAGGGTTTCTGTATGTAGTTAGGGTTTATTGTATATTAGATAGGGGGATGTATTTTACATAGTTAGGATTTATTGTATATTAAATCCATTATATGTTAGATAGATAGGGGGTATTGTATTTTATTTTATTTGTATTGTATGTATTATATTGTATTGTATTGGATGTATGTATTTTATTGTATTGTGTATGTCTTTCCTTTTCAGGTGTGTAATTTTTTTTTTCTGTAGTGGGGGGGATGTAATGTATTTTTTTCATTTTCTGTAATGTACATTTTTTTATTTTTTGTGACTTAGGTTTTTTTATTTTCTGTAAGGTAGTATTTTTTTTATTTTTGTGACTTAGGTGTTTTTATTTTCTGTAAGGTAGGTTTTTTATTTTTTGTGAGTTAGGTTTTCTTATTTTCTGCAATTAGATTGGTGGGGGGTTTATTAGGGGGTAGGGAGTGTAGGTAGGCAGTGTAGAGCGGGGTTAGTTTAGATTTAAAGGTTTATTGGGGGTTATAGGGCAATGTAGTGTTTGTAGTTAGTGTCATGATGGTTCTTGAGGACTATCATGGCCATTATGTGGATAATGTTAGGGTTTTAACAGACCCATAAGGGTCATAATATACCCTTATGGGACTGATGGGGTTAAATAGAGGCTTATGGGGGTCTGTATTGACCCTCATGAGTGACAGGGTTAATTAAGTGCTTATGGGGGTCTGTATTGACCCCATGAGTTATAGGGTTAAGTGCTTATGGGGGTCTGTATTGCCCCCCATGAGTGACAGGGTTAAGTGCTTATGGGGGTCTGTATTGACCCCCATGAGTTATGAGGTTAATTTTAGTTGCCTGGGGTTAATATTTTTTTACTTGAGTCCTTTCAGGACCTTTACGGTCCTTTAAGGACCCGCGAGGTGGGAAATTTTAAACTTTAAATGCAGCAGGTTGTTAATGTGGGGGGGCTGCGGGGGTCCCTATGGAAACCCTGCAGCAAGGGGTTAATGTGGGGACACTTTGGGGGTCCCGATGGGGACCCCCAGCATAGAGGGGGATTAATTTTAGGTTCCGCGGCCAGGATTGCCAATAGTGTGCCGCAGGCCTTTTAAGGAGCCGCGGCGGGAAATTTAAAGGTTTCAACTCAGTGGGGGCCTGATCTATGCCGATCGGGGACCCCCGCTGCAAGAGGTAATGTGGGGGGGATGCATGCATGGGGATGTGTATAGGGAGCAGGGGGGAAGCATCACACGGCTGTCTCAGGCTCCTCCGAGGCAGCACATATGTGATTTAGTAGCCCTTGCTGGCAATTTTTGTGCCCGTAGGGATTCTTCCGAGATGCGAGATTCACCTCATAGATTTGCCATTTTTCTGAGTCATCTCGCAAAGCAGGCTGCACACAGCAAAAAAATGCCTTTTGTGAGGACCGAGAGAACTACGAGGGCTAATTTAATGAGGCCCTTAATGTGTTCTTGCTAAACTCTGCATCAGAAAAAGTTATGTTTACTAAATGTACAGAAAAATCCTAATACAAAGGAAAAAAAAGAAAGAAGTATTTTACATGACCTTACTAAATAAAGATTGTTATGATCCTAGGGTTCTTTGGAAAATCCCTTTATGCAGTAATGAACCCAGCACACCAGTACCCAGGAATCGCAGCATACCAGCCAGCATCAGTACTCCCAGTGTTTAGGAGCAAGGCAGCAGATAGGATCCATTGCTGTAATTCCCTTGTGTAGAACCAGTATCTTCCCAGAAATAAACCATACACTTTGCCAGTTGCGGCCCGTCCATAGGGGCGTCGGGGCAAGCGCTACCCCAAATATTTTTGTGACCCTGCAATAAAAAAACACAATAATTTATTAGTAATAAACAAAAAACAATTAAATATAATGTGTACATCAGCATTCAAGTGTTATTACAGTAATAAATGAAGCAAACTATTCCCTGGGACACTGTCACTTTAAGACAACCCCTTGCCCTTGTGTGTATATACATTAACTGCTTTGTATCCATTGTAGCTTTCCCTGCATCCCTGTGCGATCATATTACACTACACTAGTAACCTTTAGACTCTATGAATGAGTCCTGACCGTTAATGCATTCCGCCCACCAAGCACAATGACGCTATGCATGGTCAGTGATAATGTATCCATTTCAATGACTGACAGTCTTCCATCATTGACCAATCAATGATGGAAGGCTGTACAGTTGTCAGGAGAACCACCTAAACCCACCCAGCCCGTTATCTCCGAGCGCCCGCCAGCTAATAGAGCCTTGAGTTTACTTTTTGATTGACAGCCCCTGTTAATAAAACCACCATAAGCCAGGTCCCATCCCTCTTTTCGTTCCCTGCTGAGACTGACTGAGACCTCCCTGGCTGAAACTACTCACTCAGTCAGACTGAACCAACCTAACAGTAAGTCCTAACTGCCCAGGCCAAACCCCTAGTCCTCCTAATAAAAGGAAGGGTCCCCCAGTTACCCCACTATGCCTGCCACCAACCTACCTACCTACCCCCCTGACCCAGTGACCACACCTGACCCCATCCTGACCCAACTACCAACCCACCTATCCCCCTGACCCAGTGACCACACCTGACCCCACCCTGACCCAACTACCAACCCACTTACCCCCCTGACCCAGTGACCCCACCCTGACCCAACTACCAACCCACCTACCTACCCCCCTGACCCAGTGACCACACCTGACCCCACCCTGACCTAACTACCAACCTACCTGCCTAGGTTAACACTACAGTTAAACACAAAACACAACCCCCCCCCATATTTTTATTCCATTTTTAGAAGTAACAGGCAATGTATCTTTAACATTGCAGTTAAAATAAAAATAATAAATTGCCTGTCACTTTTAAAGATAAAATAAAAATAAGGGAAGGGAAAAAAAAAAACAATAATAAAGTAAACAACAGCACATACTTACCTGTCAAATTGACCCCTCCAGCGGTGGCCTTCTGCCCTGGATAGTCGGGCATTCCAATCAAATTTGATTGAAGCCCATGTCCTTCCATCTTGATAGAAGCCCTTTGTGTCCTCATCTTGATTGAAGCCATTGTCCATCCATTCTGGCCCATTGCAAGAGGCCTCCACCTAAAAAAAAACGACGCTCTAAAAAAACCCCCACAACAATCTAACGGAGCTCCTCCTACTAGGAGGTCCCCCAGCGACTAATTGATTTTTTCCCACGCTCCGCCTTTTATACTATTTTTGCAGGACTCTGATTGGCTGAAATGTTTTGATTGACATTGATTTCAACCAATCAGAGTCTTTAAAAAATTAGCAAAGCAGGTATGGAAGCCTGTAAGGGCAAAAAAGGTTAGTGTGAACTTGTGTGACCCTGTATGTATTATACATATTACAGGGCTATTTATGTGATATACATGTTACAGGATAATATCCTGTAACATGTATTGCAAATAATTAGCACTATCTCAATATATATATATATATATATATATATATATATATTTTGTATTTTTATCTCATTTTTTTTAATGTACAGTTTGGGCCTATATGGTTTTGATTGGTTATTTAATGTTTTTAAGGTGCGGTTGGGGCCTATATGGTCACACATGGTCTTTTAAGGTTTTTAAGGTGCGGTTGGGGCCTATATGGTCACACATGGTTATTTAATGTTTTTAAGGTGCGGTTGGGGCCTATATGGTCACATTTGGTCTTTTAATGTTTTTAAGGTGCGGTTGGGGCCTATATGGTCACACATGGTCTTTTAAGGTTTTTAAGGTGCGGTTGGGGCCTATATGGTCACACATGGTTATTTAATGTTTTTAAAGTGCGGTTGGGGCCTATATGGTCACATTTGGTTATTTAATGTTTTTAAGGTGTGGTTGGGGCCTATATGATCACACTTGGTCTTTTAAGGTTTTTAAGGTGCGGTTGGGGCCTATATGGTCACACTTGGTCTTTTAAGGTTTTTAAGGTGCGGTTGGGGCCTATATGGTCACACTTGGTCTTTTAAGGTTTTTAAGGTGCGGTTGGGGCCTATATGGTCACACTTGGTTATTTAATGTTTTGAAGGTGCGGTTGGGGCCTATATGGTCACACTTGGTTATTTAATGTTTTTAAGGTGCGGTTGGGGCCTATATGGTCACACTTGGTCATTTAAGGTTTTTAACGTGCGGTTGGGGCCCATATGGTCACACTTGGTCTTTTAATGTTTTTAAGGTGCAGTTGGGGCCTATATGGTCACACTTGGTCTTTTAAGGTTTTTAAGGTGCGGTTGGGGCCTATATGGTCACATTTGGTCTTTTAATGTTTTTAAGGTGCGGTTGGGGCCTATTTGGTCACACATGGTCTTTTAAGGTTTTTAAGGTGCGGTTGGGGCCTATATGGTCACACATGGTTATTTAATGTTTTTAAGGTGCGGTTGGGGCCTATATGGTCACATTTGGTTATTTAATGTTTTTAAGGTGCGGTTGGGGCCTATATGGTCACACATGGTCTTTTAAGGTTTTTAAGGTGCGGTTGGGGCCTATATGGTCACACTTGGTCTTTGAAGGTTTTTAAGGTGCGGTTGGGGCCTATATGGTCACACTTGGTCTTTTAAGGTTTTTAAGGTGCGGTTGGGGCCTATATGGTCACACTTGGTCTTTTAAGGTTTTAAAAGTTACGGTTTGGGTCTTAAACGTTCTAATTTTTTTGTTGTTGTTGTTTTCTATCACCCCCAGGTGCAAACTATCTGTGGAAGCAGATTTGTTTGGACTCATTGGTTGACTTACTGAACGTGAATACCCCGAGAAGGAGAGTCAACTGTTGGTGAGTATTTGGTCACACTTGGTTATTTAAGGTTTTTAAGGAGCGGTTGGGGCCTATATGGTCACACTTGGTGTTTTAAGGTTTTAAAAGTTACGGTTTGGATCTTGAACATTCTAATTTTTTGTTGTTGTTGTTTTCTATCACCCCCAGGTGCAAACTATCTGTGGAAGCAGATTTGTTTGAACTCGTTGGTTGACTTAATGAACGTGAATACCCCGAGAAGGAGAGTCAATGGTTGGTGAGTATCATTGCTTTTAATTTTCTGTCCATGCGTATAGGTGCAAATTTGATGTTGATGTAATCTTGTCACATGAGGGTTTGCAATCTGTAATGTATACCAATGAATTCAACACACTGTCATTTTAAAGTAATTTTGTGACATAATATAAATTAATATACCGTGATCTTCTATTGGTATCAGAAATTAATACTTTTGACTCTCTACTTGTGAAGCCTTTCGGCACCCTAACCTATGAGGAGAAG
Source organism: Discoglossus pictus (assembly GCA_027410445.1). Classification (NCBI taxonomy): domain Eukaryota; kingdom Metazoa; phylum Chordata; class Amphibia; order Anura; family Alytidae; genus Discoglossus; species Discoglossus pictus. The sequence continues at coordinate 47,376,158 of CM050172.1, read as the reverse complement.
GTGGAAGTAAAACGGTTAGGACCTGACCAACCAGAGATAAATCTGCAGCAAATCGTAAGAGCTAGAGGTAAGCAATATATCTGTACTTTCAATACTGAATGGTACAGGAAGAACAACTGGCTTTGTGGAAGCGTTTCTAGGAAGTCCTTATATTGTTTTCCATGCCTCCTATTTGGTGGTGACGCTGCTTGGACCAAAACTGGAGTGACTGACATCAAACATCTAGCAGATAAATTGGCGAAACACAAAAGTTCTAAAGCTCACTTGGATAACAGGATCAAGTTTGAGATGCTTGGACAGGCGAACATTGCAGTTCAACTGGACCAAGGATACCAAGTCAGTATTCAAAAACACAATGAAGAAGTGGCTAAGAACCGGTACATCCTTTCGAAGATAATTGATTGTGTTCGCTTTTGTGGCGCTTTTGAACTGGCATTAAGAGGACACAACGAAAGTGAAACATCGCTAAATCCAGGAGTGTTTCGAGGCCTGGTGGATTTGGTTGGCAGTATCGATAGTGCAATGGAACAGCATTTGAAGACTGCAACTGTGTTTAAGGGCACATCCAAAATCGTGCAGAATGAGCTACTGGACTGCATGCTGGAAGTTATTAAGGAAGTGATTCACCAGCAGCTTAAGGAAGCCCAGTTTGTGGCAATCCAAGTGGATGAAACAACCGATATTTCCGCTAGGACACAGTGCGTTGTAGTCTATCGCTACATTGACAAGAAGCATTAAGTGGTGGAAAGATTTGATGGCTTCACGGAACTGAAAGCAACAGATGCAAACTTGATTGCTGCTGTTGTGCTGGAAAGTCTGAATACTGTTCTCCCAGAGCCAGAAGATAAGATGAAACTCATAGCTCAAAGCTACGATGGTGCCAGTGTGATACGTGGAGATCAAGGAGGAGTTCGAAGAAAAATAAAAGACGTGTACCCGAACGCACACTACGTCCATTGCTATGCTCACCAACTGAACCTAATAATGGAGAAAGCAGTTTCAAGGATTGAAAGAGTTCGAGTTTTTTTTTCCAACATAGGAGGCATACCATCTTTTTTTTCACGCTCTTCAAAAAGGACTGGAGTTCTGGATGAGGTAGTTGGTAGAAGACTTCCAAGAGGTGCACCGACACGATGGACCTTCAACGTTAGGACCGTGAACGTCATCTACGAGAACAGAGATGCGCTACTTGAGTGTTTCCAGACAATTGAAGCATGTCTAAACTTTGATCAAACATCTATACGTGAAGCCGCAGGTTTCGTTGGATTGCTGGAAGACAGGGAGTTCCTTTACTTCCTTAAATTATTTCATTTAATAATGCCACATGTTGACATCCTCTATAGTCAGCTTCAGAAGCGAGACACGGATACTGTTTATATCCACAAAGTCACAGAAGACTTTGTCAGCAGCATCCAGAAAATCCGTAATTCTGTTGACGAGATAGAAGCAAGTTTGACTAGCGATGTAACATTTCACACACGGACTACGGAGATCTCAACCTTGAGACAACTTTCAAGAGAGGTATGTGACATAGTGGTGGTTCATGCAAAAGAACGTTTTTCATTTTCAAATCACCTAGTCAGTGCCAAACTTGTTCAAAGTGACTTGTATACAACCCATGACACTTGCTTTCCAACCCAAGCTCTGGAAGACACCGTGCAAGCATATCCAATACTGAAGAAGGAACAATTACGCACTGAGCTGTCACTTCTGTATTGGAAGACAGATTTTCATGCTTGTACAAGTGCTGTTGCTCTGCACAAACTTTTACATCAATTGAATCTGCAGAATGATTTCACAGAGACAGTGAAATTATTAAGAATCCTGATTACAACACTGATGACCACTGCAGAATCAGCAAGATGCTTCTCCACATTGAAGAGGATAAAAACCTTTTTAAGAAGCACCATGTCCCTGGAGCAGTTGAATGCATTGGCGATGCTCTCAATGGAAAAGCAACTGATTTCCGAGATCCCAGACTTCAATGAAAAAAACATTGAGAAGTTTTGTTCTATGAAAGATCGCCGTGCAAAATTTAAATACAAGTGATTGAAGCAAAGAAGAATGCATACCCCCAGGGTGTGCAAAGATAAACTGCGTTAAGCAGCACCACCTCACTACCAAACATAGCTAGTGGTAAGTAAAGTATGAACGGTGTGTGGGTGTGCATATGGAAGGAGCTATGAAAGGTGTGTGCATGGTCAGTAACAATTGTTGAAGCCTTGGCGTGGTTTGAAGGAATTGGAGGCACTTCCAAGGGTAGCTGTCACTTCTGTACGGGAAGCCAGAATTTCATGTCTGTACGAGTGCTGTTGCTCTGCACCAACTTTACCATCAATTTAATCTGCATAATGATTTCACAGAGACAGTGAAGCTATAAGGAATCCTACTTACAACACCGAAGACTACTGCAGAATCAGAACAAAGCTTCTCCACATTGAAGAGGATAAAAAGGTATTTAAGAAACACCATGGCCCTGGAGCGGTTGAATGCATTGGTTTGAAGGAATTGGAGGCACCTTCAAGGGTAAGTAAAGTTCTCAGAAATGGCACCACCGAACTACCAAAAATAACTAGTGGTAAGTAAAGTATGAATGGTGTGTGGGTGTGCATATGGAAGGAGCTATAAAAGGTGTGTGAATGGTCAGTAACAATTGTTGAAGCCTTGGCGTGGCGTTACTGCTCATATGGTTATCCATATGCTAATTCAACTTGTTTGTTTGACATTGATTATTGTGTTGTCTAAACAGAAGTGAAATGTTGTTGTTTTCTTGAATCCCAAGATCCACTGGTTTGGGCCTATACAGTCCTGATTGGTCTTTTAAGGTATGTTTTGGGCCTATATGGTCACACTTGGTCTTCTAAGGTATGTTTGGGGCCTATATGGTCACACTTGGTCTTCTAAGGTATGTTTGGGGCCTATATGGTTCCACTTGGTCTTTTAATTTTTTTAAGGTATGGTTTTGTTCTTGAATGGTCTGATTGATTTGCTTGTTTTCTTTGAACCCCACGTGCAAACCCTATGCGGCAGCAGATTTGTTTGTACTCGTTGAACAACTTACTGAACGTGAATACCCTGAGAAGAAGAGCCGACTAATGGTAAGTGTCACTGCTTTAATTTTTCTGTTAATGCGTATAGGTGCAATTATGATATTGCTGTAGTCTTGTCACATGAGTTTTTTCAATCTATATTGTATACCAATGAATTTAACACATTGTTATTTTACTTCTTGACATTGCTGCATTGCTGATCATGTATTTCAATGGGCTTTACAAGTATAAGGTCATTGGGCGGGGCTTATAAAGATCATTATGACATCAGGGGGAGAAGTTATAAAATGGGTGTGGTTTAAAAAGGGGAGGGGCTATGTTTCACCCTGGCGGCTTTCCAACTTGAAAGTTCACCAGCCGCCACTGCACTTTGCTGATGTATGTGTACAACTGTCACTCTCTTTATTGATCAACAGTGAATTTATTTCCAACACAGTTCCCCCATCTTTATCAGCCCCCACCCTGACTTCCCCTGGGAGCTGTCCATCCATCAAGCAGATGACTGCCTTCCTTCCTTGCTGGAGTCTGTACAGGATGCCAGATGGTAATGTTCCCTAGGTTTATGGCCTACCAGAGGTCTTTGATCATCTCCAAATTGGGACACCTTGCCTCAAAGTGGCTACACATTTAACCCCTGACGTCCCTGTCAACTCTCTCTCCAACTAGCTTTCCCACCTCAATTGCACCGCCCCGCCCCGTTCCATATCCACAGGGAATCCCAGTATAAAACTATTAATATTACCTGGGGAGAATGGAGCATTTTGATACTACACATGGGTCGGTAACATCCATACATCACATATAGAGTATAACCTGGCTCACACACAGGATGACTGACAGCAAAACAACTGCCATGATTTTGTAACCACCTCATGCCCACGGGGCAATACCAGTCCATGTTAATCCAGGCTCTCCCCAATAGTGCAACAGTCCACAAGAGTTCAGTGGGCCCTCCTGGACATGACAAAGATTGAAGCCTACACATTTTAAATCACAAAAGAGCCTTTGAAATGATCCACCCAGCCCTGTACATTAATAAATATCAAAGAACAACCAACTAACTCACAATGTCGAGGAGAAATTCCGGCTCACACTATAAAGCACACTGCAACTAATGCCACATCAACACCTACTGATTAGGCCTACACATGCTTGTACAGTCATCTGAACAATAATCTTGTCTAAGCATGCTATGTGTATCACCTGTCATATATGATTATGTAATGTGTTAAAGGACCACTGTGCAATGAGAAAAATATGTTTTCATATTTTGAGGCTAACTAAGAGCACAATCAAGTAGGAAAAAAGTCATACATAGTTTTTAATTAGAAGAAATGTTGATGCCACTGCTGTATTATGTATGCATCCATGATATGTTAGGGGACGTGTTTGAGAGGTCTTTCTGTTTCTAGACACCTGTAGTTTCCTGATGCAAATAGCCTACTTCTGGTCCAGTGAGGGGGAAGGGGTGTGGTGTCAATTTTAATATTATCCAATTATCAAACAAAAGCTCTTGACTTCTGCCTGTTCTCACTTGCCCTCCCTTCACTGATCTCTAGAAGCACTTATCTATGAGTAGTATGCTTCCTGTTTAATGATAATTACTTTTCATATACTCTTTAAAAAAGTGTTTCCACTCAAACCACCAAATACATTGTTTTATATTTATCCTTTAGAAATCTTAATAGACAATTTATCCTAAAACAGTTTAGGCAAGATACATTTCCATGACACCCACTTTGTTCCAGACCGTTTAACTGAAAATGGCTTCTTATGGGATGTTGCAACACATTCAATAGCTCTATGCTCACAGCTGAACGCTAAACTGACTACTTTCTGCTTTCCCTTACAGGACTGCTGTTTGACAGGGACTGTGCACTATGACCCTTACCTGTAGCTGTCTAATCACTGTCATTATAAACATAATATAGTTGGTTTCTTGTGGAAACACATTTAAGGTGCAGGCTATTGGTAAGCATCTCTGCTTTAGGGTCTCAATGCATATTTCATCACTCTACATGGCTTTCTTAAGGGACAGGTCCTACTTTAGCTAACAGGCCTTTTAAGGTGAGTCATTTCTTGTTGGCTGAATAATCCACTATTACATAGTTACATAGTTACATAGTAATTGAGGTTGAACAAAAGACTTTCAGTCCATCAAGTTCAACCTTTTAAGATCTCCTCCGATCTGCAATTAGCGGATTAGTTATTAATTAATTAGTTGTTAATTAATTATTAATAGTATAGTATTTGAGGATGAATAAAGAGTTAGTCCATCAAGTTCAACCTTTTTAGATCTCTCTTGATCTTTTTAATATGTGGACTATTTGTTATTAATTGTTAATTACATAGTTACATAGTTACATAGGGCCTCATTCAATTGCGATTTGGCCAATTGAATAGGGCTCTATATAAGCACATAACATATATTTTTTAAATAAGTTTTTAGTTAGTAAGCATCTATCCAAAAGCAAGGTTTTCACTAACTAAAAACTTCTTTAAAAAAAATATGCTATGTGCTTATTTAGTGCACTATTCAATTGGCCAAATTGCAATTGAATGAGGCCCATAGTATTTAAGGTTGAAAAAAGACTTTCAGTCCATCAAGTTCAACCTTTTAAGATCTCCTCTGATCTGCAATTTGCGGATTAACTATTAATTCATTCGTTGTTAATTAATTATTAATCAATTATTTAATGTTTTATTTTTTTTAATTATTAACTAGTCCAGAGGAAGGCAAATAGAAAAAAAAAAAACACAAGTGAGACTTAGCCAATTGTCTCAAAGGGAAATGTAAAAAAATTGGATCAATACTGTCTCTCTAATTATCCATGATAACCCTGAATTCCCTTTTTAATTAGAAATAAATCTAGTCCCTTTTAAAGTTATCTATCGAATCCGCTGTCAACACCTCCTCTGGTAGAGAATTCCACAGATTAACCACCCTTACTGTGAAGAACCCTTTTCTTTCTTTGAGGTGGAATCTTTTTACTTCTAACCTCAAGGGATGTCCTCTTGTCAGTTGAAAACCTCTTGGCACAAAAAGCTCCTCTGACAAATCTTTATATTGACCCTGGATGTATTTATATAAGGTAATCATATCTCCTCTTAGATGCCTTTTTTCTAGAGAAAATAAGTTTAATTTGGTTAGTCTTTCTTCATAACTTAGCCCCTCCATTCCCCTTATTAGTTTTGTTGCCCTTCTCTGTACCTTTTCCAGCTCTAAAATGTCCTTTTTATGAAGTGGTGCCCAAAATTGTACTCTATATTCCAAATGAGGGCGTACTAGAGATTTGTATAGTGGCAGAATTTAATTTGCTTTCCTGGCTTCTATACCCTTCTTAATACATGGTAATATTTTATTTGCCTTTGCAGCTGCTGCTTGGCTTTGAGCACTGTTACCTAGGTGGTTGTCCACAAGCACTCCCAAATCCCTTTCAATATCTGATACACCTAGATTTGCTCCATTAAGATTATAAATTGCATGAATATTTTTCCTTTCTAAATGCATAACCTTACATTTATTCGTATTAAATCTCATCTGCCATTTATATGCCTATTCCTCAATTTTATGTAAATCCCCTTGGAGGGAAAGCACATCATCATCTGATTTAATTACCTTGCACAATTTTGTGTCTTTAGAGAAAATGGAGACCCCACACTCCAATCCTACCTCTAAGTCATTAATAAATATGTTAAAAAGGAGAGGACCTAATACTGAACCCTGAGGAACCCCACTTACCACATTAGTCCAATCGGAGTATGTTCCATTTACCACAACCCTTTGCTTCCTGTCTTTTAGCCAGCTCTCGATCCATGAGCAGATATTTACTGCAATTCCTGTATCCCTTAGTTTGCACAATAGTCTCCCATGTGGCACTGTATCAAAAGCCTTTGCAAAATCCAAAAAGACTACATCCACTGAGTTGCCTTGATACAGGTTCCTACTAACCTCTTCATAGAAACTAATTAGATTTGTTTGACATGACCTATCCCTCATAAATCCATGTTGACTCCTACTTATAATCCTGTTCAAATAGACATATTCTTGTATATTATCCTTTATTAACCCTTCTAAAAGCTTCCCCACTACAGAAGTGAGACTCACTGGTCTATAATTCCCCAGATTTGCTCTTGCTCGCTTTTTAAATATAGGTATCACATCAGCTTTTCTCCAGTCATCTGGTAGAGACCCTGTGTTGAGTGAATCTTGAAAAATTAAATATGATGGTTTGGCTATTACAGAACCCAGTTCCCTTAGTACCCTTGGATGTATTCCATCAGGACCCGGGGCTTTATTAACATTTATTTTTTCCAACCTCTTTTGGATTACTTCCTGTGTTAACCAATTATTTGGCAAAGGTAGTGTAGCCCCATTATGTTGCAGTGTCCCAACCACTTGTACCTCCCTTTTGTATACCGAAGAAAAGAACCTATTTAGCTCATCTGCCTTTTCCTGGTCACTAATTTTCAGACGGCCTGTGTCACATTGTAATGTTCCTATAACTTCCTTCCTCGCCTTCTTCCCATTAATATACTTAAAAAATATTTTAGGGTTAGTCTTACTCTCTTTTGCAATAAATTTTTCATTTTCTATTTTAGCCAGTCTAATCGCGCTTTTGCAAGCCTTGTTGATTTCCTTGTATTCCCGTAAAGCAGTCTCTGTCCCCTCTTGTTTGTATAATTTAAATGCCTGTTTTTTACTCCGTATCTTGATCTTTAAATTATTGTTAAGCCACATGGGTTGTGATTTACTCCTTTTACTTTTATTCCCACACGGTATATGCCGATGTGTATGTATATTTAGTAAGGATTTAAATGTTGTCCATTTATGTTCAGTGTTTTTACCTATCAGTTCTCTGTCTTAGTCTATACTTTGTATTGCTGCCCTTAGACCGTTAAAATCTGCCCTTTTAAAATTAAGAGTTTTTGTTGGCCCCTTAAAATGTTGTTTTTTTAATTCAATCTCAAATGAGACTGTGTTGTGATCACTGTTTCCCAAAGGTTGCCCTATTTCAACATTTGATACTATATCAATATTATTTGTGATGAGTAAATCTAAGATAGCTTCATTTCTATTAGGCTCCTGTATAACCTGGGCCAGATAATAATAATATAAAATTGATCCAGAGGAAGGCAAACAGAAAAAAAACCCCACTGAAACTTTGCCAATTGTCTCATAAGGGGAAAAAAAGCAAAATTCCTTCCTGACCCCAGAAACTGGCGATCAAATTTCTCCCTGGATCAATATTCCTTTGCTAGTTATCTAGGATAACATTGAATGCCCTCTATAACCTTGAATGCCCTCTATTACTATTAGTCTATTATTCTATTACTATTGTTGTGCATTTAATTCAGGACTTCTCATCATAGTTGACAAGAAACATTACATGACTAGTTTAAGTGGGTGTGACTACTGTGTTGGTGTAGCGATAAGAATTGTTATCTAATTGAAACATTAATTTATTGTGTTATCCACTGATGTCAATGTCAACCTATGAGAGTTGCATGCACAGATCAGATGTACAGGTATGTTGTTAGTGTGCCCTGAATATGGTTCACATGCAGTATTAGATTGCTTGGAGATCAACACACTGTTCTATATCATAGCTCTTAAAAAATAAACTGTAAAGTAATTAAAATTGAAAGGTATATTTTACCCGCTTAACCCCTTTGACACTGGGGGCCCTCACACCAACCACCAGTTGGTCACCCACAGGAGAGCATAGGATGAACTGGAAAAGGAGCAGATGCAGGTAGGATGGGGTCCAGGCGGTTCCATAACTGGAAGGCTGCAATGCCTCCAAATCTAACTACGGGTTAATTGGTGACCCTCCGGACACAGATTATTCGTGAGGTCCAGTTGGGGTGGAAATGGGAACATACCTACTCTTCCTCAGTTTCTGTGGATGTGGAACTTCTATCTCCAGTGGAGGCAGAAATCTCTTGCAGGAGACAGAGAGGAGGAGAGCCAGGTGACAAGGGAGGCAAAGGATTGTCATGGAATGGCCCTTCTAAAGCAATGTACAGTATTCCTGGGACTGTGGCAGGGCCATGAGGTACTAGTATGGACAGAGATTGCCCTGGAGGATAAATATTAGTATAACAATAATAGTGGGCAAAATCTGTTGATGCCGAAAGATGGAATTCCAATTTTTAGTTTGAGCTGATGGAAGGGCTCTGTGAAATTGTGCATGGGAGTCCTGAATGTGGCCTGGGGACAGTAGAGGCAGAATATCCTGTTTCCTAAATGTTGTCAAGGGATGGGACTAGAACCATGGTCCCAGGAGGCTAATATGCTGGCACCCCTTATTAAACAAGAGCTGCAGCTGTACGCTGAATGCGTGAAGTTGCTGGATGAGGCATCTCTGGAGGGATATTGGCCATTCAGTTGAGAGGTACCCTGTCAATCAGGCAGAGAAGAAGAGGACTGAGTACCAGACCCCTACTAACCAGGTGGTTAGAGTAGTAACGCTCAATAGGGTCTGGGGAGAGGATGTTATTCATTCTGACCAGGACTGTGTCAATATGGATGTAAAAATGGGCCAGACCAAGGCATTTTTTTATTACTGGACCAGATGAGGACTGTACTTTACAGCATGTGTACATACAAGAAGAAATGGAGTATGCGGCTCAGACTGTGATATCAGGCCAGGTGGAGGGCCTGGAAGGGAGCCACCATGCTCCTAGGTTCTGGAAGGAATCAGAGAGGGACTGTGAACCAGTAATGGGGCTCCAGCTGATAACAACTGTCCAGGAGCCAACCACAGACCATGGGACGGACACATTATGTAGCCTGGGGACCTTACTAGACCAGGGGAACCAGCCATGCTGAAATGGCTGGGGTCCCATTGCTAACAAGAAGGCAGGTACTTGCAATAATCCCAAACAAAGAATGTCTGTCAAGTTGATAGCCCAAGGGGAAATTCGGATGGGAGAAGTCGTGCCCACCGGCCCTTGGAAGAGGAGGTGCTTCAATAATAGAAATATCTACATGCCCAGAGGTAGCAGCTGGAGAGAACATGTGTACCATGGTGGGGAAGAAATTGTGGCCCACAGTTTTGCCCCTGGGACCTGGCACTGCCTTCGATTTAGCAGGCCTGAAAATGTCACTGCTCTAATTGAGGAGGGTTGCCCTGGGAAGGGATTATTGCAAGAACCTGCTAGCTGGGACTACTAGTAAGGGCTCCGCAGAACACTGTTGTCATGTGGCCCCAAAGAAAAGGTGTTGGCCCCTGACCCACCAGGCGGGAGAGGTCATTAGCCATTGCCAGACAGAGGGTTGGCAATTGAGCCATGGAGGCTATTCCCAAAATTGCATGCCTTCTGTAATGTGGAAGACTATGTGGGAATGTGTGGTACTCACAACCCCATTACCCACACAAGTGAGATCAGTGTACTAGGAGGTCATCCAACAGGATCACCTCCTAGGCTACACTAGAAAGGGGGAAATACATTTTAATGCCCAGGACAGCCCGACTGGACATTTGGGTAACTGGACATCTGTGGGCCCTGAGGGGAGCCTGGTACCCGAATCATGGACAAAATGGACATTGATAGTTATTTAAAAAGCGACTAATGTGAATATCTTGTTACTTATGTAATTTGGGCATTTATTTTCTATTGTTGTTGTGTAAAATATGGTGGATGTTTCCTTCCCCTGGTTATTAGAAGTAAGTGAGTGCCCTTTTTTTATTCTAATGGCATCAGAAAGAGCAATTTGCTAGACACCTGACCTCTAACCTGGGAATAGTAATGCCCTCTACTCCCCTTGCAAACCTATCATGTATGATCATAAAGTTTGAGATGACCTAACAAGATAACCCAAGCTCTTGTGTATCTAGCAACCAGGAGAGCGGTTGATGGCATAGGGGGGTTAGCTCACAGTAAGAAAGCAGTCCCCCTCATACAGGGAGGGAAATAATGAGGAGGCCATTTGGGTGGATTCTCTTATGCTGCTTTACAATATCTGTTGAAGGGGAATAAAGTCTCAGGCTGTCTGCACTAAGCAAAGGGTGCATGTGTATTTCTTGCATGATGTGTAATCCTACTTAAGGGATCTGATTTTCCTGCTTCTCCATGAATAATGTTCTGATCTGAATTGGCATCCTGGATGCTGAAATGAATGCAGTCACAATGTGGAGATTGCTCCTGTAAGTTAAAGTAGGAGAGTCTTGGGGTGCAGATGGCCCCTCATCTCTGGGTCGCGACACATGGGTTTTCATATCTTGCACAAAAAAGCTCCCACAGTTGCAGTAGAGATTTTTTGCGCATATATGTTAGGGATTGGAATGGGTCCCTTTATATTCTTTATAATACATAATACATGACCAAGAACGAAAGGAGAGAGCACATTATTTTTCACTAAATAATACGTAGACAGAAACGCAACATATGGCAGCTCTCTGTCTCCTCAAATTTGTAACAGGCACCTATTAAAAACACTTATTAAAAAGAATAACAAGAAAACAAAACACCCACATCCACTCTATATTCTGCACTCCCTGTTTAGGATAATCCCAGTACCCAGTTATTATGAGGACATTTTAGTGGATGTGGATAATGTGAATTATTCATAATGATTTACTCTTTACAACTACAACAACAGACTAATTTCATGCTATCCTGCTTTTGTATATCTCATTGCGAACCTTTCCTCCTGGCTACTGTACTGGTCGCTTATTGCAGGGTTCATTAACATGCAAGTTTTGTGCTTGGGAATGCCATGTCTCTTTCCAGCATCTCCCCCTGTCCCGTCCCTGTGTGTTTCTCCTCTGTGTGTCTGCTGAATCTTTCTATTGCTTTTATTTTCAGTCCTGCGTGCCTGTCGTTGTTTGTGCAAGTGTTAGTGTCTTTGACGTTGTGTATTTTCTTAGTCCTGTGTATTTTTCAGAGTTCGGTATTTTTCCAAGACCGGAATGTGCTTAGCCTCGTTTTCATTCGGTTTTAAAAAAAAATTTAGGTTTTTCGGCCGTTATTTTCTTTCTTACTTAGCCGATTCTTGGGTGACGAAAAACCGGCAAATTGGACTTAAGTTCGCTTTCAACCTCACTCCCAGACTTGGCTCTCCCCCTGTGCTGTGTGTTAGTGTGTTTTAATTTTATTTTTTTGTTGTTGCTTTTCATGTTTTTCGATTTTTGCAGTTCGTCCTTTAAATTTGTATTTTTGCAAGCTCGGATTTTGTTTGTGCAAATGTTACTGTCTTTGGTGTCGTGTATTTTTCGAGGTCTGCGCGCCAGGCATTGCAGAGCCTCGTTTCCATCCTGTTTCAGATTCTTTTTTTTTTGCATTTTTCAGCATTTTTTTTTCTTGCTTAGCTGTTTTTCTTAAATTTGGCTTAAATTCACTTCCAACTTCACTCCCAGGTGTCCTGGCTCTCCCTCTGTGCTGCGAGTGAGTTTAATTATTTTTTTTCTTCGTGTTTTTCGATTTCTGCGGTTTGGCCGTTACATTCGTATTTTTCTGAGTTCGGATTTTTTTTCTAAGGCTCGAATGCTTGCAGCCTAAGTAAGTTGAACGTGCTTCAATACCTCAACTGCTTGTCTCGCTTCACGAGGTTCGCAGGAGCACCTTTGGCGCTCAGTTCAGCCTAAGTCCCGCGTGTTTCCATGCCTCAACTGCTCGCCTCGCTTCGAGAGGCTTGCAGGGCAATGAGCGCCTTCAGCGCTCATTGCCTCAGCCTTCTGAGCTCGGAAGACTTCTATGCCTCAACGGCTCGCCTTGCAAGCGTAACGACAAATCGCAGTTTGACAACTATTATATGTGATTTTAGAATATAGTTACCTGAACACATGTCAGTGTTAACAACTGTATTTGTGAAAGAAAAAAACTATTTTGGAAACATAGGCTTTTTTGACCCATATACCCACTTTGATAAATATTTACAATTGTCCCTTTAACTAGTTCACAGTCAGGTTATAGACAGTACAAATATAATCACATAATTTGTTGCATGCAAATTGGATTTCATGCTGGAAAGAAGATTACAACTATTTTACAATATTGGCAGGTGAAACAGAGCTGAGAGAAAAACTGGAGGTGAAGATGAAATATCACAACATGATCATTTTCATAATATTTTAAAGGATCTCTGCAGTTCTGCAAAAGCTTCACATGCTTGTAAAGTATATAACAAACTAACAACATTATCAGGTATGCAAGACAAGCATTCCTTTTGGGGAAGAAATTGGAGGTACCACCATACTTTATTACAGCCCCCCCCCCCCCCCTTCAGGGCTTTTGACACAAATACAATTAGCTTTAACTAGCGACTTTAACGTCAAAAATGATGCAATAAAATGATAAGCCTGGCAATTCTGTTTGCCACAACATTGTGGCTATGGCCCCTCTGAGCACCTTTTGCGATCATCGAAAGAGCCACGCACTGAGCGCCTTCAGCCTCTCTTCCTTCAACCTTTTCCCTTGTGTATTCATCGCAAGCCCTGCAATGAGCGGCTTTTCCGCTTATTGACTTTTTTGGCAAGCCACAACTTTCCTCTTTTGCAATGATCACCTTGGGCTATGACCCCTCTGAGTACCTTTGGCGCTCATCGCAAGCCTCTTCCCAAGTGTACTTTACAGGCCCTGTGATGAGCGCCTTTGGCTCTCATTGCAAGCCATTTGCCGCTTATTGCCTTTTTTGGGAAGCCATAACTTTCCTGCTTTGCAATGATCACCTTTGGGTGTTACTTACTTGGGTTAAGTGTTACTGGCTTGGGTTAAATGTTACTGGCTTGAGTTAAGTGTTACTGGCTTGCGTTAAGTTTTACTGGCTTCGGGCTCTTTTTTACTGCCTTCTGCCTTGTTTTCATCCAGTTTTTTCGGCCGCAATTTTTTTTCTTGTTCGTGAAAAAACGCTACATATGCCTCAAATTAACTTGCAACCTCACTCCCAGGGTCCCTGGCTCTCCCCCTGTGCTGTGTGTGAGCGTGGAAGTTGATTTGAGGCATATTTGGGCTTCCAGTTCCATGGTTCGGCCATTACATTTGTAATTTAGTGCTGCCCCGCAACTGCGGTCCCCGATTTGCGGTCTCGCGATGAGCGCCGCTCAGTGCAGCCTAAGTCCTACAGACCTCGCAATGAGCGCCTTTGGCGCTCATTGCAGGCTCGCAACTGCGGGCCACAACTGCGTTATCGACAAACTTGCAGTACAACAACTATTATAAAAAAAATAGTATAATTCAAATAATGCAGCAGTGTTGTTAATCTATCAGTCAAACTTAGAATTGTTTTTACTGTATCCCCTTTGCATATAGCTGCTGAATATATTGATACTGAATATACTGGTTAGAGTCAGTGGCGGCTGGTGACTTTTCAAGTTGGAGGGGCGACAGGGCGAAACATAGCCACTCCCCCTTTTTCAAACCACACCCGTTTTTATAACTCCTCCCCCTGATGTCATAATGACCTTTATAAGCCCCGCCCAATGACCTTATGCTTGTAAAGCCCATTGAAATACATGATCTGCAATGCAGAAATGTCAAGAAGTAAAGTAACAATGTGTTAAATTCATTGGTATACAATATAGATTGAAAAAACTCATGTGACAAGACTACAGCAATATCATAATTGCACCTATACGTATTAACAGAAAAATTAAAGGAGTGACACCTACCATTAGTCGGCTCTTCTTCTCAGGGTATTCACGTTCATTAAGTTGACCAATGAGTAGAAACAAATCTGCAGCCACATAGGGTTTGCACCTGGGGTTGAAAGAAAACAAGCAAATCAATCATACCATTCAAGAACAAAACCATACTTAAAAAACATTAAACGACCAAGTGGAACCATATAGGCCCCAAACATACCTTAGAAGACCAAGTGTGACTATATAGGCCCCAAACATACATTAGAAGACCAAGTGGAACTATATAGGCCCCAAACATACCTTAGAAGACCAAGTGTGACTATATAGGCCCCAAACATACCTTAGAAGACCAAGTGTGACTATATAGGCCCCAAACATACCTTAGAAGACCAAGTGTGACCATAGGCCCCAAACAAACCTTAGAAGACCAAGTGTGACTATATAAGCCCCAAACATACCTTAGAAGACCAAGTGTGACCATAGGCCCCAAACATACCTTAGAAGACCAAGTGGAACTATATAGGCCTTAAACATACCTTAGAAGACCAAGTGTGACCATATAGGCCTCAAACATACCTTAGAAGACCAAGTGTGACCATAGGCCCCAAACATACCTTAGAAGACCAAGTGGGACCATATAGGCCTCAAACATACCTTAGAAGACCAATCAGCACTGCATAGGCCCAAACCAGTGGATCTTGGGATTCAAGAAAACAACAACATTTCACTTCTGTTTAGACAACACAATAATCAATGTCAAACAAACACGTTGAATTAGCATATGGATAACCATATGAGCAGTAACGCCACGCCAAGGCTTCAACAATTGTTACTGACCATTCACACACCTTTCATAGCTCCTTCAATATGCACACCCACACACCATTCATACTTTACTTACCACTAGTTATTTTTGGTAGTGAGGTGGTGCCATTTCTGAGAACTTTACGTACCCTTGAAGGTGCCTCCAATTCCTTCAAACCAATGCATTTAACCGCTACAGGACCATGGTGCTTTTTAATTACTTTTTTGATCCTCTTCAATGTGGAGAAGCATCTTTCTGGTTCTTTAGTAGTCTTCGTTGTTGTAAGCAGGATTCCTTATAGCTTCACTCACTCTGTTAAATTATGTAGATTAAATTGATGCTAAAGTTGCTGCAGAGCAACAGCACTTGTACAGACATGGAATTCTTGCTTCCTGTACACAAGTGACAGCTACCCTTGGAAGTGCCTCCAATTCCTTCAAACCACGCCAAGGCTTCAACAATTGTTACTGACCATGCACACACCTTTCATAGCTCCTTCCATATGCACACCCACACACCGTTCATACTTTACTTACCACTAGTTATGTTTGGTAGTGTGAGGTGGTGCTGCTTAACGCAGTTTATCTTTGCACACCTTGGGGGTATGCATTCTTCTTTGCTTCAATCACTTGTATTTTAATTTTGCACGGCGATCTTTCAAAGAAGAAAACTTCTCAATGGTTTTTTCATTGAAGTCTGGGATCTCGGAAATCAGTTGCTTTTCCATTGAGAGCATCGCCAATGCATTCAACCGCTCCAGGGACATGGTGCTTCTTAAAAAGGTTTTTATCCTCTTCAATGTTGAGAAGCATCTTTCTGATTCTGCAGTGGTTATTGGTGTTGTAATCAGGATTCTTAATAATTTTACTGTCTCTGTGAAATCATTCTGCAGATTAAATTGATGGAAAAGTTTGTGCAGAGCAACAGCACTTGTACAAGTATGAAACTCTGTCTTCCCATACAGAAGTGACAGCTCAGTGCGTAATTGTTCCTTCTTCAGTATTGGATATGCTTGCACGGTGTCTTCCAGAGCTTGGGTTGGAAAGCAAGTGCCATGGGTTTTATACAAGTCACTTTGAACAAGTTTGGCACTGACTAGGTGATTTGAAAATGAAAAACGTTCTTTTGCATGAACCACCACTATGTCACATACCTCTCTTGAAAGTTGTCTCAAGGTTGAGATCTCCGCACTCCGTCTGTTGACTGTTAGATCGCTCGGCAAACTTGCTTCTATCTCTTCCACAGAATTACGGATTTTCTGGATGCGGGCGACAAAGTCTTCTGTGACTTTTTTGATATAAACAGTATCCGTGTCTCGCTTCTGAAGCTGACTATAGAGGATGTCAACATGTGGCATTATTAAATGAAATAATTTAAGGAAGTAAAGGAACTCCCTGTCTTCCAGCATTCCAATGAAACCTGCGGCTTCCCGTATAGATGTTGGATCAAAGTTTAGACATGCTTCAATTGTCTGGAAACACTCAAGTAGCGCATCTCTGTTCTCGTAGATTACGTTCACGGTCCTAACGTTGAAGTTCCATCGTGTCGGTGCACCTCTTGGAAGTCTTCTACCAACTACCTCATCCAGAACTCCAGTCCTTTTTGGAGAGCGTGAAAAAAAAGATGGTATGCCGCCTATGTTGGGAAAAAAAACTCGAACTCTTCCAATCCTTGAAACTGCTTTCTCCATTATTAGGTTCAGTTGGTGAGCATAGCAATGGACGTAGTGTGCGTTCGGGTACA
This sequence comes from Discoglossus pictus, assembly GCA_027410445.1. Lineage (NCBI taxonomy): Eukaryota > Metazoa > Chordata > Amphibia > Anura > Alytidae > Discoglossus > Discoglossus pictus. The sequence goes on along the minus strand of CM050172.1, from coordinate 47,358,972 downwards.
CGTCTTTTATTTTTCTTTGAACTCCTCCTTGATCTCCACGCATCACACTGGCACCATCGTAGCTTTGAGCTATGAGTTTCTTCTTGTCTTCTGGCTCTGGGAGAACAGTATTCAGTGTTTCCAGCACAACAGCAGCAATCGAGTCGGCATCCGTTGATTTCATTTCCGTGAAGCCATCAAATCTTTCCACCACTTGATGCTTCTTGTCAATGTAGCGATAGACTACAACGCACTGTGTCCTAGCGGAAATATCGGTTGTTTCATCCGCTTGGATTGCCACAAACTGGGCTTCTTTAAGCTCTTGGTGAATCACTTCCTTTATAACTTCATGCATGCAGTCCAGTAGCTTATTCTGCACGGTTTTGGAAGTGCCCTTAAACACAGTTGCAGTCTTCAAATGCTGTTCCATTGCACTATCGATACTGCCAACCAAATCCACCAGGCCTCTAAACACTCCTGGATTTAGCAATGTTTCACTCTCGTCGTGTCCTCTTAATGCCAGTTCAAAAGCGCCACAAAAGCGAACACAATCAATTATCTTCGAAAGGATGTACCGGTTCTTAGCCACTTCTTCGTTGTGTTTTTGAATGCTGACTTGGTATCCTTGGTCCAGTTGAACAGCAATGTTCGCCTGTCCAAGCATCTCAAACTTGATCCTGTTATCCAAGTGAGCTTTTGAACTTTTGTGTTTTGCCAATTTGTCAGCTAGATGTTTGACGTCAGCCACTCCAGTTTTGGTCCAAGCAGCGTCACCACCAAATAGGATGCATGGGAAACAATATAAGGACTTCCTAGAAACGCTTCCAGAAAGCCAGTCGTTCTTCTTGTACCATTCAGTATTGAAATTACGGACATATTGCTTCCCTCTATCTCTTGCGATTTGCTGCAGATTTATCTCTGGTTGGTCAGCTCCTAACCGTTTTACTTCCACCTTCTCCTCATAGGTTAGGGTGGCGAAAGGCTTCACAAGTAGAGAGTCAATAGTATTCATTTCTGATATTGATACCAATAAAAGAAAGAGATCACGGTATATTAATTTATATTATGTCACAAAATTACTTTAAAATAACAGTGTGTTGATTTCATTGGTATACATTACAGATTGCAAACCCTCATGTGACAAGACTACATCAACATCAAATTTGCACCTATACACATGGACAGAAAATTAAAGGCAATGATACTCACCAACAGTTGACTCTCCTTCTCGGGGTATTCACGTCCAGTAAGTCAACCAACGAGTCCAAACAAATCTGCTTTCACAGATAGTTTGCACCTGGGGGGTGATAGAAAACAACAAAAAAAACATTAGAAATCTCAAGACCCAAACCGTAACTTTTAAAACCTTAAAAGTCCAAGTGTGACCATATACTCACCAACAGTTGACTCTCCTTCTCGGGGTATTCACGTCCAGTAAGTCAACCAACGAGTCCAAAGAAATCTGATTCCACAGATAGTTTGCACCTGGGAAGTTATAGAAAACAAAAAAAAAAACATTAGAACGTTTAAGACCCAAACCGTAACGTTTAAAACCTTAAAAGAGCAAGTGTGACCATATAGGCCCCAACCGCACCTTAAAAACCTTAAATAACAAATTGGGACCATATAGGCCCCAACCGCACCTTAAAAACCTTAACTAACAAATTGGGACCATATAGGCCCCAACCGCACCTTAAAAACCTTAAATAACAAATTTTGACCATATAGGCCCCAACCGCACCTTAAAAACCTTAAATAACAAATTTTGACCATATAGGCCCCAACCGCACCTTAAAAACCTTGAATAACAAATTTTGACCATATAGGCCCCAACCGCACCTTAAAAACCTTAAATAACAAATTTTGACCATATAGGCCCCAACCGCACCTTAAAAACCTTAAATAACAAATTTTGACCATATAGGCCCCAACCGCACCTTAAAAACCTTAAATAACAAATTGGGACCATATAGGCCCCAACCGCACCTTAAAAACCTTAAATAACAAATTTTGACCATATAGGCCCCAACCGCACCTTAAAAACCTTAAATAACAAATTTTGACCATATAGGCCCCAACCGCACCTTAAAAACCTTAAATAACAAATTTTGACCATATAGGCCCCAACCGCACCTTAAAAACCTTAAATAACAAATTTTGACCATATAGGCCCCAACCGCACCTTAAAAACCTTAAATAACAAATTGGGACCATATAGGCCCCAACCGCACCTTAAAAACCTTAACTAACAAATTGGGACCATATAGGCCCCAACCGCACCTTAAAAACCTTAAATAACAAATTTTGACCATATAGGCCCCAACCGCACCTTAAAAACCTTAAATAACAAATTTTGACCATATAGGCCCCAACCGCACCTTAAAAACCTTAAATAAGATATAGGCCCAAAAAAAATAATAAAAAAAATAATATATAACTTTTATTAGGGGCTACTAGGGGTTTTGGTTTGGCCAGGGGCAGGGGCAGGGCAGGTGCCAGGCAGAGGCAGGTAGACTTACTGTGTTAGGCAGGCAGAGCAGATGAGTAGATTCAGCCAGGGAGGTCTCTCAGTCTCAGCGTGACCAGGGTCAGGAAACAGAAAGGGGGAAGGGACAGGGAACTGGTGGTTTTATTGACTGTATCAGTCAATCAAAATGATAACTCGAGGCCCTATTTGCTGGCGGGCGCTCAGGGCTAACGGTCTGGGTGGGTTTAGATTGATCACTTAGTAACTGGACAGCCTTCCATCATTGATTGGTCAATGATGGAAGACTGTCAGTTATTAATTGATACATTTATGACCGCCCATGCATATCGTCACTGTGATGGTGGGCGGCATGCATTAACGGTCCGGGGGCCAGGCCAGGACTCATTGAAGAGAGAGAAGACTCTAAGGTTAGTGTACACAGTGTATAACTATTGTAATTTGATCACACAGGGTGCAGGCAGGGGGCTATATAGATACACAGCATTAGTTAATGTAGCGCAAGGGTTATTTTAAAGTGACAGTGTCCCTTTACTAACTTTACTTCATTTTTAATACTATTTAGACTATTTAGACTTGAAATGATGATGTACACCTTATATTTATTTGTTTTTGGGTTATACTAATACATTGTTGTGTTTTTTTTATTGCAGGGTGAAGAAAATATTTGGGGGGGCGTTTGCCCTGACGCCCCAATGGACGGGCCGCCCCTGGTTAGAGTATAGTAAAGGATTGGTGTGCTGATAACTGGATTCCTGAAGATTCTATATTTGTTTTACTTCTGCCTAAATCAAATTTTAGTTGTTAAAATTTAAATTAAAAATTAACTTAGAGATTACATCCAATTTGTATTAAACCCTAATGAGTGAACCTCGGCTAGTAATATCTACATACAACTTGCTCCCTGTTTTTCATAAGGCTTTGGTCAAAATGTTACTACATTCCATTACTAATTTAATGTGTTCTCGCTAAAATCTGCAGGCATTCACTAGTACAGGTCCGTACTGAGAGTCTGAGCATCTGTGTACATAAACATAAACAAAACCTAATACAATGGAACAAAAATCACCAGAAAGACTACAAGCACTCATCTCCACAGAGTCCAGAATCCAAAAAAAATCCATGGCATACACAGCTGTCAATATTGTTTCTTTTTCTTGAACAGTGGCCCTTTAAAGCTCTATTGTGATGTGTCTAAACAGTAATGTACACGTACAATCTTAAGATACATCATCAATATGTTCTGAGTTATTCAGTGATTCTTAAAATCATGTGATGTAAATTAATGGTTAGTGCTGTGATGGTCATCTCAGCCCTATGATTGCTGCCAACAGTCCAGGATTGCACAATCTGTCTGTCTATTTATTCAGGTATTCCAGGTTGACCTCAGGTGCATGACTACAATGAATGTTCTTGAGTTACTTACCCGATCTCAAAGAAAGAGAACCTGAATACACAAGAAAACTATACTGCAATCCTGGTCTGTTAGCGGCACTGTTAGGACAGAATTTACCATCTGGTCCAGTGTATGTGCATATAACATTCACCCATTTTAAAATAAAGAGGCAAATATGGTGAATCGGTTTCAAAGGTTTTACTGGAAATGTTTCAATATACAAGAAGCAAAGTCAGCAAAGTAGCCAGACCATCCATCAATATTGTCAGTGCAAAATCAATGCAAAATAATCCAAAACGAAGAAGAGGCTGAAAAAATAAAAATAAACAAACCCTAAAAATGTAGAAATATACATAGCACTTACATTTATTTCAAATTTGGTCAGCACACCAAAACAAACATCACATAAGAGAAGATATTATCCAAAAACTTAATTTCTAAAATTTAACTAATAGAAACAGTGCATATCACCCACATACTGTATTTATATCAAAACATTTTAGAAGAAAATTAAATTTCTATTATAAAGTAATAAAAAATAAATTTGTTCATACCTCTACAAGAGAGAGTATGAGATCCAAAAAATTGTATGCTCCTTAACCAATATAAAAACAATCAATGTTTATTTAAATCTATATTAAAGCAATTATTTGCCTCAAGGGAATTTTAAAACCAAACAAAATAATTATAGAGCAAAGACCTTCACCATTTCTCCATTATCCTTCTTGTTTAACGGCATGAAATGATAACTACTTTTCATGTATTCTTTAACTAAGTGTTTCCACTCAAGCCATTAAATACATTGGCCCCTATTTAATTTGCATGCCCGTAGTTTACGTTATACAGGCCGTATGTCTGCAGGCTTGAAATTTGCTACAATTACAGAGCAATTCAATTAAACAAGCCTGCCCATTTACGGGCCGAAAGCCGAAACCGTAAAACATGCAATCATACGTAGGATTTCAGAGCGAGATCATGATCAAATAAGCAAGGCTGTAACTACAGATTTAGAAACAGCCAACAGTAAATGAGATCGTCATCATTACCTCCGTAAAACATGGAGGTTACACGTCAATCAATTAGCGTTTAGAGGTCCGATATGCGATCAGACTCCCAATTAAGCAATGTACACAATATTAAAAATGTAGACTGTTTCAGTCTATATGGGTGGCCTGATATGTAAAATAAACTAACCCTAAAAATGTAGAAATATACATAGCACTTATATTTGTTTCAAATCTGGTCAGTACACCAAAACAAACATCACATAAGAAAAGATATTATCCAAAAATTAAATTTCTAAAATTCAACTCATAGAAATAGTGCATATCACCCACATATTTATATCAAAACATTCTAGAAGAAAATGTAATTTCTATAATAAAGTAATAAAAAATAAATGTGTTCATACCTCTACAAGGGAGAGTATGAGATAAAATAATTGTATGCTCCTTAACCAATATAAAAACAATCAATGTTTATTTAAATCTATATTAAAGCAATTCTTTGCCCCAAGGGAATTTTAAAACCAAACAAAATAATTATAGAGCAAAGACCTTCACCATTTCTCCAGTATTCTTCTTGTTTAACGGCATGGAATGATAACTACTTTTCATATATTATTTAACAAAGTGTTTCCACGCAAGCCACTAAATACATTGGCCCCTATTTAATTTGCATGCTGGTAGTTTACGTTATACAGGCCGTATGTCTGCAGGCTTGAAATTTGCTACAATTATAGAGCAGTTAATGTAAACAAGCCTGCCCATTTACGGGCCGAAAGACGAAACCATAAAACATGCAATCATACGTAGCATTTCAGAGCGAGATCATGATCAAATAAGCAAGGCTGTAACTACAGATTTAGAAACAGCCAACAGTAAATGAGATTGTCATCATTACCTCCGTAAAACATGGAGGTTACACGTCAATCAATTATCATTTAGAGGTCCGATATGCGATCAGACTCCCAATTAAGCAATGTACACAATATTAAAAATGTAGACTGTTTCAGTCTATATGGGTGTCCTGATATGTATTAACTCATTGATTCCCAAGACTGATATAACACCAAAATTAAAATTAAAAAAAAGTTATTGCATATTTGAGACTGTTGTGCAATTAATTCTAATGTATTTTATTGCTTTACCCATCTTTTAAAGTGCAGTATTGTTTAACCTCCCTGCGAGTCCTATCTGGTACCCGTAGGATTTAATTCTACATTTGCCATTTATGGGTCTGAAAACATTTGCGGGCTTCAGGAATTGTAGCAATTGAATAGTGTTTTGAGATTTCAGCGATTGTAACTTTTGCGGGCTTGAAAGATCAAAGGCTTAGATGGGTGGCAAGCTACGATTTTGACAACCGCAGGGATTTTTAGCCTTTAACCTATAGATCATTTGCGGCTTGTTAAAAGACAGCAATTGAATAGAAGATTATTTTACAGGCTCCATTACAGGCTCCAGTAACTTCCAATTGCTTAATTGAATAGTAACTCTGACCCATTTAAGCCTTTGATCTTTGATGCCTGCAAATGTTGCATTTGCTAAAATCGCAAATCACTATTCATTGCTGGTGGCCATGTTTCAAGATGTATACCCATTATGACTTGGTCAAGTCTCATCAAGTGTTTTGCTATCAATCAGTTCACCTGTCAAATTCTTATCAGGCCTTCAGGGAAATGTTGATACTCCACAGTATCACAAATGGGACCTCTCATGTGTATAAAATATATATTATTACATTAATTTGTATTATTATATGTATTAATCTATTGCATAGTAACTAGGGCTCATTAGTTTACATATATAGGAATGTGACACAAATGTGATGTATGTGGATGTCCCAAAACCCCAACCATTGAAAACACACTGACACAGTGATAATGGTATAACAAAGCCTTATTTCAAACACAGAGCACACTCAGAAATGTACAATATGCATTAATATCATGGGTGTGGTGTGGTCAGATATCTGAAGGGCAAGATACTTTTTAGAAAAATGGGATACCTAAAGGGGGTAATGTCATAGTATAGAATAAGCATGATGCATAGCACCTACCAGGGTCACATGTAGTCACTACACCACTGCAACCAGAATATGATGAAAAAAAAGGATCAGGAATTACTCCATTTAATCGAAGTAACCAGTAATGAGCATAGCACTTACTTTTGATTATCATCTGCTCCATTGAACAAAAGCTTAAACATCTGGACTATCTCATCCAAATTTGTTTTACACATACAGTGTGTTCCTAAAACTAAAAAAGAAAAAGAAAAGACAGAGGAAGATAAAAAAAAAAAAAAAACATGCATGTACAGTACAGTGCTAATTACTGAAACTGTAACAATATACCAACTCACCTGATTTCCATCTGCAAGCATTACTAACCATTAGCTAGTTCTCGTTGGCCATGACCATTAATAATGATGTGTCATCTCACAATAAATGCTTAGCTGTGACCAGTGTCAGTGGTCGAGGTGTACTATCACCATCTCAATATGAAATTGTTAATCAACATTGATATCACATGCATCAGCTATACAGGTTAGCACATGTTAAAGGATACTTATGATATCAGCAATGTGTGACAATTAGCCTTTAATACGGAGAGGACACAAAGGTCAGCAGCCAGATTCACTGTTATCTACATCAGACACAAGGATCTGTTCTCATACTGATATTGAGATTAGGATCACATGCTTCCCTAGTGCATGTATAATTGCTGGCTTTCATTAACATGCCATTGTGAGACCTTGCAAGTCATAGCAGTATTAGTCTACATTTAAGCTAACAACAATCATGTCTTAGATATCTGGATATGTGATAGCTTTCATATTGTGATAGATTCATGTTAAGGGGGGACTGTCATTGAAGGAATGTCTACCTGAGAGGCACTTGGAATATCTTACAATTACTTTATTGCTTTGACAATGCTTGTAGATGCAGAAGATGCCTTCATGGACCTGAATTGTGACTAAAACAGAAGAAAACAATAACCTGCAAAATAAGGCCCTAAAAAAAGATAGGGACTGCAACATCTCTACTCAGCAGCATTCCTCAGTGACCATCAATTGGTGTCCACAGAGAAGAGGATTATGGATCATGTGATTGGAGGTAGCCAACTGCATACAAAATATCACCATCACATAGACCATGATCCTATACTCTGTAGCCAGGCTAGATTATGTCAACATTTGGACCAATAGATTGTCACTGAGGAGTGCTGTTGAGAAGGCACAACAACATGTGCAGCCCCTACAGCTTCCTCCGCCTTGCATCAGGACCCCAATCCCCCATGGTTCTTGATCTTGATTGTTCTTGGCTCCTAACGCTATCTTGATTCCGGCTACGGTCTGTATCTGCATATGATGCAATTAGTACACCCATACATATTTGTTGATTACATTTGGCTGTTAAATTTGTATTTCTGCAAGCTCGGATTTTGTTTGTGCAAGTGTTACTGTCTTTGGCGTCGTGTATTTTTCAAGGTCTGCGCTCCTGGCATTGCAGAGCCTCGTTTCCATCCAGTTTCAGATTATTATTTTTTCGCGTTTTTCGTCCGGCATTATTTTTCTTGCTTAGCTGTTTTTCAAGTGACGAAACACAGGAAATTTGGCTTAAATTCACTTCCAACCTCACTCCCAGGTGTCCTGGCTCTCCCTCTGTGCTGTGTGTGAGTTTATTTATTTATTTTTTCTTCATGTTTTTCGATTTCTGCGGTTTGGCCGTTACATTTGTATTTTTCTGAGTTCGGATTTTTTTTCTAAGGCCCGCGTTTCTCAAGTGCTTGCAGCCTAAGTAAGTTGCACGTGCTTTAATGCCTCAACTGCTTGTCTCGCTTAACGAGAGGCTTGCAGGGCAATGAGCGCCCCCTCAGTCTTCTAAATTCGGAAGGCTTCTATGCCTCAACAGCTCGCCTTGCAAGCGTAAAGACAAATCGCAGTTTGACAACTATTATATGTGATTTTAGAATATAGTTACCTGAACATATGTCAGTGTTAACAACTGTCTTTGTGATTCTCTCACTTTAGAAGTGATATTTGGGTATATTAATCAACTTGGTCAAAAGTGGAGTTAAGCTGAGATAAGAGGGTTTAAGTGGCGTTAACTAGAGTTAAATCATAACATTCCTACATTTCTCATGTTTTTTCTCTGTAGCCCATCTATCAATATAATATAAACTTTAACTCTGCTTCATAAAAAACTCCTTTTGGAAACATGGGCTTTTTTGACCCATATACCCACTTTGATAAATATACACAATTGTCCCTTTAACTAGTACACAGTCAGGTTATAGACAGTACAAATATAATCACATCATTTGGATTCATGCAAATAACAAAGCTTTCTGCTGGAAAGTAAATTAAAACTATTTTACAATATTGGCAGGTGAAACAGAGCTGAGAGAAAAACTGGAGGTGAAGGTGAAATATCACAACATGATCATTTTCATAATATTTTAAAGGATCTCTGTAGTTCTGCAAAAAATTCACATGCTTGTAAAGTATATAACAAACTAACAACATTATCAGGTATGAGAGACAAGTACATAAAAGCATATTGTTCTAACCCTGGAAAGGCATTCCTTTTGGGGAAGAAATTGGAGGTACCACCATACTTTATTACAGTCCCCCCCCCCCCCCCCCGTTTCAGGGCTTTTGACACAAATACAATTAGCTTTAACTAGCGACTTTAACGTTAAAAATGATGCAATAAAATGATAAGCCTGGCAATTCTGTTTGCCACAACATTGTGGCTATGGCCCCTCTGAGCACCTTTGGCGATCATCTAAAGAGCCACGCACTGAGCGCCTTCAGTCTCTCTACCTTCAGCCTCTTCCCTCGTTTTTGCCAAGCCACAACTTTTCTCTTTTGCAATGATCACCCTGGGCTATGTCCCCTCTGAGTACCTTCGGCGCTCAGCGCAAGCCTCTCCCTCAGTGTACTTTACAGTCCCCGTGATGAGCGCCTTTGGCTCTCATTGCAAGCCATTTGCCGCTTATTGCCGTTTTTGGGAAGCCATAACTTTCCTGCTTTGCATTAAACACCTTTGGGTGTTACTTACTTGGGTTAAGTGTTACTGGCTTGGGTTAAATGTTACTGGCTTGAGTTAAGTGTTACTGGCTTGAGTTAAGTGTTACTGGCTTCGGCCTCTTTTTTACTGCCTTCCACCTTGTTTTCATCCAGTTAAATTTTTTCGGCCGCCATTTGTTTTTTTGCCACATATGCCTCAAATTAACTTGCAACTTAACTCACAGGCTCCCTGGCTCTCCGCCTGTGCTGTGTGTGAGCGTGGAAGTTAATTTGAAGCATATTTAGTTTTTTTTGCCTTCCAGTTCTATGGTTTAGCCATTCAATTTGAAATTTAGTGCAGCCCCGCAACTGCGGGCCTCGATTTGCTTGGCTCGCAGTTGCATCTACGGGCTTCATTCCTAAGTCCTACGGGCCTCGCGATGAGCTCCGCTCATTGCAGCCTAAGTTCTATAGACCTCTCAATGAGCAGCTTTGGCGCTCATTGCAGGCTTGCAACTGCGGGCCACAACTGCGTTACCAAGAAACTCGCAGTACGACAACTATTATATGTTACATAGTTACATAGTTACATAGTAATTAAGGTTGAAAAAAGACTTTCAGTCCATCAAGTTCAACCTGTTAAGATCTCCTCTGATCTGCAATATGCGGATTAGTTATTAATTAAATTATTGATTAAATAATTATTAATAGTATAGTATTGGAGAATGAATAAAGAGTTAGTCCATCAAGTTCAACCTTTTTAGATCTCTATTGATCTTTTTAATTTGGACTATTTATTATTATTGTTAATTGTTAATTATTGTTAATTGATCCAGAGGAAGGCAAACATAAAAAAAAACCCCATTGAAACTTTGCCAATTGTCTCATAAGGGGAAAAAAAGCAAAATTCCTTCCTGACCCCAGAAACTGGCGATCAAATTTCTCCCTGGATCAATATTCCTTGCTAGTTATCTAGGATAGCCTTGAATGCCCTCTTTATTCAGAAATATATCTAACCCCTTTTTGAAGTTGTCTATCGAATTCGCTGTCACCACCTCCTTTGGTAGAGAATTCCACAGTTTAACCACCCTAACTGTGAAGAACCCTTTTCTTTGTTTAAGGTGAAATCTTTTTTCCTCTAACCTCAACGGATGTCCTCTTGTCAGTTGAAAATCTCTTGCTACAAAAAGTTCACTTGACAAAGCCTTATATTGACCCTGGATGTATTTAAATAACGTAATCATATCTCCTCTTAGACGCCTTTTTTCTAGCGAAAATAAGTTTAATTTTGCTAGTCTTTCTTCATAACTTAGCCCCTCCATTCCCCTTATTAGTTTTGTAGCCCTTCTCTGTACTTTTTCCAGCTCTAAAATGTCTTTTTTGTGAGGTGGTGCCCAAAATTGTACTCCATATTCCAAATGAGGGCGTACTAGAGATTTGTATAGTGGCAGAATTATATCTTCTTCCCTGGCTTCTATACCCTTCCTAATACATGCTAATATTTTATTTGCCTTTGCAGCCGCTGCTTGGCTTTGAGCGCTGTTACCTAGGTGGTTGTCCACTAGTACTCCCAAATCCCTTTCAATATCTGATACCCCTAGATTTGCTCCATTAAGATTATAGATTGCTTGGCTATTGTTCCTTCCCAAATGCATAACCTTACATTTATTTGTATTAAATCTCATCTGCCATTTAGCCGCCCATTTCTCTAATTTATGCAAATCCTTTTGTAGGAAAAGTACATCATTATCTGATTTTATTACCTTGCACAACTTAGTGTCATCAGCAAAAATGGAGACACTACATTCGAGTCCTACTTCAATGTCATTAATAAATATGTTAAAAAGGAGAGGACCCAATACTGAGCCCTGAGGAACCCCACTTATCACATTAGACCAATCGGAGTATGTTCCATTTACAACAACCCTTTGCTTCCTGTCTTTTAGCCAGCTCTCGATCCATGAGCAGATATTTACTGCAATTCCTGTATCCCTTAGTTTGCTCACTAGTCTTCCATGTGGCACTGTATCAAATGCCTTTGAAAAATCTAAAAAGACTACATCCACTGAGTTGCCCTGATCCAAGTTCCTACTAACCTCCTCATAAAAACTAATTAGATTGGTCTGACACGACCTTTCCTTCATAAATCCATGTTGACTGCTACCTATGATCCTGTTCAAATAGACATATTCTTGTATTCTGTCCCTTATTAACCCTTCTAAAAGCTTCCCAACTACAGAAGTGAGGCTCACTGGTCTATAATTCCCCGGATTTGCTCTAGATCCCTTCTTAAATATAGGTATCACCTCTGCTTTTCTCCAGTCATCTGGTAGAGACCCTGTAGTGAGCGAGTCTTTAAAGATTAGATATAATGGTTTGGCTATTACAGAACCCAGCTCCCTCAGTACCCTTGGATGTATTCCATCAGGACCTGGGGCTTTATTAACATTTATTTTCTCCAACCTCTTTTGTATTTCTTCCTGCGTTAACCAATTATTTAGTGAAGGTAATGTAGCCCCATTATGTTGCAGTGTCCCAACCACTGGTACCTCCCTTGTGTAAACCGACGAAAATAACCTATTTAGCTCATCTGCCTTTTCCTGGTCACTAATTATCAGATGGCCTGTGTCACATTGTAATGGTCCTATCGATTCCTTCCTGGCCTTCTTCCCATTAATATATTTATAAAATATTTTAGGGTTAGTCTTACTTTCCATTGCAACTGACTTCTCATTTTCTATTTTAGCCAGTCTAATAGCCCTTTTGCAAGCCTTGTTGATTTCCTTATAGTCACATAAAGATGCCTCTGTTCCCTCCTTCTTGTATAATTTAAATGCATATTTCTTTTTCCTCATCATGATCTTTAAGTCATTGTTAAGCCACATGGGATGTGATTTACTCCTATTTATTTTATTTCCACATGGTACATGCTGATGAGTATGTTTATTTAGTAAGGATTTGAATGTTGTCCATTTATTTTCAGTATTTTTCCCTGTAAGTTCTTTGTCCCAGTCTATATGTTGTATTGCTGCCCGTAGCCCATTAAAGTTAGCCCTTTTAAAATTTAGAGTTTTTGTTGGCCCCTTACAACTTTGTTTTTTGTATTCAATCTCAAATGAGACTGTGTTGTGATCACTGTTCCCCAAGGGTTCCCCTATTTTTACATTTGATATTATATCAATATTACTTGTGATGACTAAATCCAAGATGGCCCCATTTCTAGTAGGTTCTTGTATTACCTGGGCTAGATAATGATCCCTGAGTGTACTCAAGAACCTGCTCCCCTTAGCTGAGCTGCTGGTCTCGTTTATCCAGTTTATATCAGGGTAATTAAAGTCTCCCATTATTAGAACTTGCCCATGCTTAGCTGCATTTCCAATCTGTAACAATAATTGTATTTCCTCACTTTCAGCTATATTTGGGGGTTTATAGCATACTCCCACCAATATGCATTTAGAATTAGCTCCTCCACTATTTAGCTCAACCCACAAGGATTCAATGATGCCGTTAGTGCCAGCATAAATATCTTCTCTAACTATAGGCTTAAATTCAGGCTTAACATAAAGACAGATCCCTCCTCCTCTTTTACCATTTCCCCTATCTTTCCTAAATAGGTTATAACCATCCAGATTAACAGTCCAGTCATGAGATTCATCCCACCATGTTTCCGTAATGCCTATTAAGCCCCATTTTTCTTGTACTGCTAATATTTCTAGCTCATCCATTTTCCCAGGCAAACTTCTTGCGTTTGCAATCATACACTTTATGTTGCTATGGCTCTGCTGATGTGAAGTGCCTGCCACTGTATTTGAGGCCCCTATTAATATCTCCCTACTTTCTATTGTAACCCTCCCCCCTTCTCCTCCCCCATGGGTAAATAATTCATCCCTTTCCCTCTCTACCCTATTTACCCCAATACTTCTATATGGTCCCTCCCCCCCACCTACAAGTTTAAAAACTCCCCCAGCCGTTCTACCATCCTATTCCCTAGCACAAAAGCGCCCTCATCATTAAGGTGCAATCCATCCCTACTATAGAGATTGTACCCAAGTGAGAAGTTAGCCCAGTGCTCTAAAAACCCAAAACCCTCTGCACTGCACCACTTTTTTAGCCACGCATTAACCTCCCTAAGCTCCTTCTGCCTCCCTGGGCTAGCACGTGGCACTGGTAGTATCTCAGAAAATACTACCTTGGAGGTCCTTGCTTTAAGCTTATTCCCTAATTCTCTAAAATCATTCTTTAGGACGCTCCATCTTCCACTAACTTTGTCATTGGTACCAATGTGTACCAAGACCGCCGGTTCATTACCAGCCCCTCCCAATAATTTATCCACCCGATCCACAACATGCCGAACCCGAGCACCCGGGAGACAGCAAACTGTTCGATTGCTGGGATCTGGGTGACAAATTACCCTGTCTACCTTCCTAATAATAGAGTCCCCTACCACCAAAACATGTCTGTTGCTCTGCCTATTCTGCCCTCCCTCTTCTCCAGTAGAGCTGTTCGCCCGGCTGTTAGAGGGAACAGCTCTATCTGGCATTGCCATTCCTGAATGGACATCGCCAACAGTTTCACTCAATCTGGCAAATCTGTTGTTGTTTGCCAACTCAGAACTGGCCTGCCTCCTCCTGTACCCTCTGATTCCCCTTCTAACTGTAACCCAGCTACCTCCCTGGCCATCCTCACTAGCCCCAGCTCCTCCCTCCATACTAGGCCCAGCTAAACTGTGCTCCGTGAGCACCGACTCCCTTTCCAGTGGAGCAATATCACTAAGTGCTGCAATTCTCCTCTCCAGATCTTCAATTTGAGCTTCCAAAGAGGCAACATGCTCACACCTGTCACAGAGGTATGGACCCTGGATCATCTGTTCCAGTAGTGCATACATTTGACAGGATGTACACTGAATAAGGTTGCCACTGGACTGACTCATAATTATTATTATTGTCTACGAAATTTCAGTGGGAAAAATAAAGAATATAATATAATATATTTATATAAAGTTTTCCTCCTTTGCACTATAAATCTGCCCTCCCTTTTCTTTGAAGGCCCTCCTTTTATTTAAACTCCTAGGCTTTTACTAGAATTGCACTTGATACTGAAACTGAAAATGTTCGCAAGCTCACAAGTTCCCCTTCTCCGGTTTCTATTAACTTCTGCCTTCTCGCCTAGGCACAATTAGTGCACTCTGCAATTTATCAGCCTTTACTTGTAAGGTAAATCCACTTGTAAACATATGTGATTATTTATTTTACACTGTGTACAAATATGACACTTCAGTGGTCATTTAAGGAGTACAAACTAATGACATATACAGGCAAGTAAGGGATAATAGATAAAGAGTGGGCTTTTTATAAGGAATGTCACAAAAAATAGTATAATTCAAATAATGCAGCAGTGTTGTTAATCTATCAGTCAAACTTAGAATTGTTTTTACTGTATCCCCTTTGCATATAGCTGCTGAATATATTGATACTGAATATACTGGTTAGAGTATAGTAAAGGATTGGTGTGCTGATAACTGGATTCCTGAAGATTCTATATTTGTTTTACTTCTGCCTCAATCACATTTTATTTTTTCAAATTTAAAATAAAAGTTACGGTAACTTAGAGATTACATCCAATTTGTATTAAACCCTAATGAGTGAACCTTGGCTAGTAATATCTACATATAACTTGATTTTCATAAGGCTTTGGTCAAAATGTTACTACATTTCCTTAGTAATTTAATGTGTTCTGGCTAAACTCTGCAGGTATTCACTAGTACAGGTCAGTACTGAGATTCTGAGCATCTGTGTACATAAAAAAACAAATACAATGGAAAAATTCACCAGAAAGAAGTATTTTACACAACTTTATTAAATTATGATTGAGGCCTACACATTCTAAATCACAAAAAAGCCTTGGAAATGATCAACCCAGCCCTGTACATTAATAAATATCAAAGAACAACTAACTCACAATGTCAAAGAGAAATTCCTGCTCACACGATTAAACACTGCAACTAATGCCACATCAACACCTACTGACTAGGCCTAACAATAACTATACAGTCACCTGAACAATAATCTTGTCTACGCCTGCAATGTTTATCCACTGCCATGTGAAATGTGTTGAAGGTCAAGTGTGCAATAAAAAAAAATGTTTTAAATCTTTGAGTCTAACTAAGAGCACAATCAAGCAGGAAAAACTTCATACAGCTAGTTTTTAATTAGAAAACATGTTGATGCCACTGCTGGATCTTGTAGGCATCTAAGATATATTTGGGAACTTGTGTTTGAGAGGGCATGTCTATTTCTAGACACCTGAAAGCAAACAATCTGGTTCTGGTGAGTGGGATGGGGTGTGGTGTCAATTTTGAAATGATCCAATTATCAAACAAAAGCTTCTGACTTCTGCCTGTTCTCACTTACATTCCCTCCACTGATCTCTACAAGCACTCATCCCCACCATCTAGCTCTGAGGATATGGTGAAACAAACACAAAAGGGATTCCTGCACTTTCAAACAGAGTCTTTAAAAATGTAGTTCTTCCCAAAAAAATCCATGGCATACATAGCTGTCAATATTGTTTATTTTTCTTGAACAGTGGCCCTTTAAAGCTCTATTGTGATGTGTCTAAACAGTAATGTACACGCACAATCTTAAGATACATCATCAATATGTTCTGAGTTATTCTGTGATTCTTAAAATCATGTGATGTAAATTAATGGTTAGTGCTGTGATGGTCATCTCAGCCCTATGATTGCTGCCAACAGTCCAGGATTGCACAATCTGTCTGTCTATTTATTCAGGTATTCCAGGTTGACCTCAGGTGCATCACTACAATGAACAGTGGCCCTTGAAAGGTCTATTGGGATGTGTCTAAACAGTAATATACACGTACAATCTTAAGATACATCATCAGTATGTTCAGACCTAAAGCTCCATTATATCTCACAGTCACTTGGGGGCCACCACTTTGTGCTGCGGCTTGACTGGTATCCTTGGCCATCATCCTCCTTACCTTGATGGACCTCACATCCCTTGCCACTGTGTCCATTGCTGTGACTGCTACCTCCTTCTATGCCTCGGCCCTAGGCTCAGGCCTAACTTTCTTCCCCCCCGCAAGGATAGCAGTGCGCTAGCGGATGGCATGGAGAAAGGCCACATTGTCCCTGTGCGTGTAGTTTGGGGCCCTTTTGCTTTCCCCCAGCCCCTTGCCGTTCCGACTGTTGATGGGGATCCTGCTCTCCCTTGTCTGACCATGAGACCTGTCCCTCCTCCACGCTAGCAACCCCCTTGTGATCAGGCCCCTCCCCCACTGACCCTGAGCTTGGAGTACCTATTGATATGGGCATCTGGCCACCACCCACTTTCTCTCCTCCACTTTCCTACTCCTATCCTCACCTCTCCTTCTCCTCCTCTCCTTCAATCTCCTCCACTCCTCACCTCCTCCTCTCCTGCACTCCTCACCTTCTCCTCTCCTCCACTCTCCTCCTCTTCTCCACTCCTCACTTCCTCCTCTTCTCCACTCCCATCTCCTCTCCTCCACTCCTCACCCCCCTCCCCACCACTCCCTAGGGCACCACCACTCTCTCCTCTCACTCCTCCTCGCCTCTCCCCTCCCCTCTCCTCTCTCCATAATTATCCCAAAAATAAAATAATGATAAATCAAACAAAGTATATCACATATATAGTTGTGAGCATACGAGCCGTTGCTCACACTTGCGGGCTCGCGCAGTGAGCTCGCAAGAACTGCGTTCCTCGCAAATGCAAATCCTCGCGAAGCGAGGGGCCACATTTGGGGTGGTGGAGCATCCCACGTCGGCTGTGTTTGTCCGCAAATGCGGACCCTCGCGAAGCGAGGGGCCGCATTTGCTTGGTGGAAGGTCCAACGTCGGCTAACACACACACACGCAGGACTTAGAAAAAAAAAACTCAAAGGCGCCTCACACGCGGTTAACACACACACGCACGACTTAGAAAAAAAAACAACTGCGTCGTACACGCACGACTTAGAAAAAACCAACTGCGTGCCTCGCAAACAAATATGGCCGCGAAACGACCCATTCCCAACACGCAAAAGCGTCCGAAAACGGCGCGCATGAAAACATCAGAAATACAAGAAATAAACACAACAAACACATAAAAAGCTTACTTACAGCAAGGGGGGGCATCCGGCACCTTGAAAAGTTAATTTACACGTCCATTTAAGTCCAAAAAAACGAGTTTAAACTGCCGAAAATCACCTAAGCAAGAGAAAAAATAGCCGCCGAACAAAACGAAAACGAGGCTACAGACGTAACTATACTACAGTGACTCGCAAAACTGAAACACATACTATGCGGCACGTACCACACTGATATTAACCACCATTTTGAAAACTACTACACATAAAATAGCGGATGGAACGCAAATTGTAAGCTGGAACGCAAATAGCGCATGCGTATTGCGTTCTAACGGTCTGAGGCACTTGAAAGTTTATAAATACTGCCTACTTTACAGAAAATTCTACATTTCTACTCAGGTGATGAACGGAGTGACTGGATAGTTAACTGCTGCTGTTACTTGAGAAGAGAATTGTTTCCTAATTTCCTACTTTACACTGTGCAAATTGCAACTGAGAGGTAAGCTATAATATATTACATTTTATTATCAAGACAGGACAAAAAACAACAACTTTAACTATGAAAATGGGTTTCATGTATAGTGACATGTGACACGCACATTTATGTATATAGCCCCTACAACAAACTAATCTTAACCCAAACTAATTAAACAAGTATATTTAAATGACATTAAAAAAAAACAACTTTAACTATGAAAATGTGATTCATGTATAGTGACATGTGACACGGACATTTATGTGTGTAGGCCCTAAAACGAACTAATGTTAATTGAAACTAATTAAACAAGTATATTTAAATGACATTAATTTACTCCAATTCAATATCTAACCTAAAGCTGAATCTTTCCCCTTTTTTTACTATTCAAACAGACTCTGCATCAACAGAGTCATTCAAGAATTTGCACCGTGCATTGTTAACCAGAATCCCTTTTAAAGAACACAAAGAAAGAAGAAGAGGTAAGATAGAAAAATACATTACATGCTGAAAAAGACCATGCTTTGCTAAATCAAAAAGAAGAAATATACAATTAACCATTTCACTTTCTTTTTCAAACAGACACTACAAGAAGACCGGCGGATTAAGATTGGCAGGAGGGGACCCTCTGTCATTCGGACAAGAACAACTCTTCAATCAAGGTAAAGTATAACAAGTAGAAAAAATAAAGGAACTATATATGTTTAATGGCCGCCAATATAACAAATGCAGCAACCAAAAAGTGGTGAACACAAAATAGGATAATGCTAAAAACATTGCCATAATATCCAAAATAGAAAAAACATTAATTTTCACTGTAGAAAAACATTTAACCTTCATAAAAAAGACTAATTAAGCAAATAAAGTATTCAACATATGGTAGACACAAAATAGGATTATACCAAAAATCACACAAACACATAGCAAAGTAAATTAATATTCTTCTTTAATGTTTAAGAACCTATAAGCCTTACAAAGAAGCCTAAATAAGCATACCAAAAGTGGTGGACACAAAATAGGATAATGCTAAAAACATTGCCATCATATCCAAAATAGCAAAAACATTGATTTTCACTGTAGAAAAACATTTAACCTTCATAAAAAAGAGTAATTAAGCAAATAAAGTATGCAACATATGGTAGACACAAAATAGAATTGTACCTAAAAATCACGCAAACACATAGCAAAGTAAATTAATATTCTTCTTTACTGTTTAAGGAGCTATAAGCCTTACAAAGAAGCCTAAATTAGCATACCAAAAGTGGTGGACACAAAAAAAAGACTAATTAAGCAAATAAAGTATG
Organism: Discoglossus pictus; assembly: GCA_027410445.1. Lineage (NCBI taxonomy): Eukaryota > Metazoa > Chordata > Amphibia > Anura > Alytidae > Discoglossus > Discoglossus pictus. The sequence goes on along the minus strand of CM050172.1, from coordinate 47,339,213 downwards.
CAACATATGGTAGACACAAAATAGAATTGTACCAAAAATCACACAAACGCATAGCAAAGTAAATTAATATTCTTCTTTACTGTTTAAGAAGCCTTACAAAGAAGCCTAAATTAGCATACCAAAAGTGGTGGACACAAAACAGGACAATGCTAAAATCATTGCGATAATATCCAAAATAAGAAAAAAAAAATAATTACAGTATAAAAGAAGGATAACTGAAATATACAAATACAATTAAAGTATTTTTAAAAGGTTGCACAAAAAACAGTATAGCTGAAAAATTCACCATGACAGATACAATAGACCAAAATAATGAAATATGCTATTCATTACAAATACATTCAAATGAAATAACATTTTAATTTTTCTTTTACAACAGACACTGCGTGAAGACCATCGGACGAGGACTTTCAACAGAGGACCAACAAAGATACTGCTTGAAATCACACTTCAACCAAGGTACAAGTAAAAAAAGAGAAAACTAAACAAACATGTTTGCTCGGCATCCATGTCAACAGAAAAAAAAAAAGAATAACAACCACTAACTATAAGTTTTACCAAAATATAACTGACACATTTCTCATTTACCTCTTATTTGTCTTTTATGGACAATAATGTTTAACAGTAAATCCAAACTTCAATGTATCCAGAAAAAAAAAATAGCATAGTCCACAAAAGTCTCAAAACACAGACTCAATAAAATTTGTAATTCTAAATTACCAGTCCTAATATACAATATTAAGTATACAACCTAACCACACACATAAAATACAATAGTACAACAAATAGTACTAACACCCAAAAAACAACAATAGAAACATTTTCAGAGCCCCAACATAAATATAAAAATACTATTAGAACAATCCCCTGTACGATAAATTACAAAGACTAATTTCTGCCATCTACTATCCCTATAAGCCACAAAAAAATAAAAATAGTCCAGAAAAGTACAGCATAGTCCAGAAAAGTTTCAAAACACAGACTCAATGAAATTTGGCATTCTAAATTACCAGTCCTAATGTACAATATTAAGCATAAAACGTAACCATACACATAAAATAGAATAGTACTACAAATAGTAGTAACACCAAAAAAACAATAGAAACATTTTCAGAGCCCCAACATATAAGCCTTTAAAGAAAATATATAACAATCCCCTGTACGATAAATTACAAAGACTAATGTCTGCCCTCTACTATCCCTATAAGCCAAAAGTACAAAAAAAAAAAAATAACAAACCAAAAAAATACACCTACTATATCTCCAAGAAACTATAGTGTAATTACCTTGAGTGTGCTATGCATGTGAGGCAAAAATTACAACCTACAACAAAAAGTAAAAGCAAGCAAATAAAAAACACTTATTTAACAATACGAAGAAAGTACCGCTACAATCAACTTCAATCACATAGAAAGAAATTGTTGATAAGAAAATTTTTGAAAACCAAACTTACCATCTCAAAATAAACTAATGATACATTTTTTTTTTTTTACAGATTAACATGGCTGATAACGAGAGATAACAAGAAAAGATAAGACGGCAAGCTAGAGAACGATGACAGAGAGCAGACAGCCAGCAGACACCGGAGCAGAAGGAAATTCGACGAGAAAAAGAACGCAAAAGAATTGCAAACAAAAGACTATCAGCTGCAAAACTTAAAGATACACCAAAAAAAGCTACTAAGCAAACAAAGGATTTAGAACCTGTTCCTCAAACATCAGATGACATTTTACCTGAAAAAATAAAAGATATACCAAAAAAAGCCACCAAAAAAACAAAGCATTTAGAACCTGTTCCTGAAACATTACATGGCATTTTTCCTAAACCAATAAAAGATATACCAAGAAAAGCCACGAAAAAAACAAAGCATTTAGAACCTGTTGTTGAAACATCACATGACGTTTCACCTGATGAATATGAAAGTCAAACTGCTATATGATTTGCAAATTGTCCTTTACTCAAGTCTTTAGCAGTAGAGGTTCATAGTTGGGGGGACATGAATACTCAATGTCAGTTTTGTGAGGCTTATTATTTTAAACAGGAGAGACCCAGAGATGGCCAATTTATTAGTTGCTGTCAAAAAGGCAAGTTCAAACTTCCAGAAAGAAAATAATTTCCAATCTATTTACAAAACATTATGACTGAACCTACTTTTCCAAACTACAAAAAATTTAAGACAAACATAAGATCCTACAATAGTGCCATATCCTTTGCATCTATGGGGCAACATTAGCTGCTAATATGCCAGGACATGGTCCTTACTGTTTTAAAGTCCAAGGCCAAATTTATCATCGTACTTCACATTTACATCCAGAGGAAGGAGAGCAAAGAAAATTTGCTCAACTATATGTCCTAGATACAATAGAAGCTGTTGACCAACGTATGCAGCTGGAAGAAAATAAAAAATGCTTACCCAGTGTTTTTATAGAGCTAGATAACATTATGGACAATAACACCTACACTAAAGCTTAGAAAAAATTGGCAGAAGTAGAAAATGAACAACAACTTCATGCACAAAGACATCCTGACAAACAACAACTTCATGCATACAGACATACTGATAAACGTCGTTATAACATGCCAACATCAAATGAGGTTGCAATGGTGTTTCAAAATGATAAAGGAGAACCACCATTTCAAAGAGACATTAGAATATATCCCAGAAATGAGGAGCAACCATTCAATAATATGAGTATTTTAAGTCCAAATTTAGATCCAATGACATATCCCATTTTTTTCCCACACAGAGAGGCAGGTTGGCAACCAAAATTAACACTTCCCAGTTACCCAAATGCTAAAGCCAGAATCCGAAATAATGTTTCTATGCTTGAATTGAAAGTAGCTCAAATTGCCATTCGAAATACATTTAATCCAATTTTATGTGGTGGAAAACTAACACAACAATGAATTATTGATTCCTATTTGCAAGTTGAGGCCAATAATTTAAACTTTATAAAATATCATCAAGATTAACTACGTGTAGAACAATATTCTGGACTAATGGACTATGTTGCTGAGGTGGCTACAAGCAGAGACATGAGAGCTGGCAAAGCCATAATTTTACCATCTTCCTTTCAAGGATCTCCCCGAAATATGAGAGAAAGATACAATGATGCTATGGCTATTGTCACCAAATTTGGCAAACCCGATTTATTTCTTACATTTACATGTAATCCCCAATGGCCAGAAATTACACAAAATTTACTTCTTGGCCAAAGTGCTTCAGATCGACCAGATTTAGTAGCCAGAGTTTTTAAAATTAAATTAAATGAATTAATACGTGACATCACTATAAGTCACTTATTTGGCAAATGTCTTGCTTATGTATATACCATTGAATTTCAAAAAAGAGGCCTTCCACATGCACATCTTCTCATAATACTTCAAGAAAAAGATAAATTAGATACTTCTGACAAAGTGGATGCAGTCATTGTTGCTGAACTACCAGATGCAGAACTATATGGTAGACTATATGAGATTGTTACTCATCGCATGATTTATGGACCCTGTGGTGAGCTTAATCCACAATCACCATGTATGGAAAATAATAAATGTTCCAAAGATTTTCCAAAAGATTATAGAGACAAAACGTATGCCAATTGTGATGGCTATCCACTTTATAAAAGAAGAGAAGGAGATAATGCCATTATTTGTGGAAAAAAGTTGACAATAGATATGTAATACCCTACAATCCCCATTTACTCATAAGCATAACGCCCACATTAATGTAGAAGCCTGCACTTCCATAAATATGTGTACAAATATATTTACAAAGGCTATGATGCAGCTACTGTAAGTGCAGACAACCCTGAAAGTAGTGAGTTAGTACATGATGAACTTGCATCTCATGTAGATGCTCTCTATGTCAGTGCACCAGAAGCTATGTGGCGGCTTTTAAAATGTAAAATGCATGATAGATCACATGCAGTATATAGATTAGCAGTACATTTGCCACAAAGACATTTAGTGTATTTCCATGCTGGAAATGAAAGTAATTCATTGGCCCAAAGTGAACTTCGTCACACTACACTAACTGCATGGTTTGAATTAAATTCCACAGATTCAGAAGCAACACAATTCTTATATATTGAAATTCCATATCACTATGTTTTTGTGAATGGATTATGGAGACCTAGAAAAAGCAAAGGAACTAAAATAATCCTAAGAATTTACACAGTCAGTCCAAGAGATGTTGAACGTTTTCTGCTTACGAATATTACTTTTAAATGTTCCTGGAGCACAAAGTTTTGAACACTTAAGAACTGTTAATGACATAGTATATGAATCCTTCCATTTAGCTGCAAGACATAGAAACTTAGAAATACGTTACAATTGCAAGCATTTAATGCCATTAAAAATGCAATAAATGATGACATGGTGACAGAGCGTTATTTCTATCTTGATGGACCTGGCGGATCAGGAAAAACGTATCTATATAATTTATTAATGAGTTCTGTACGAGCACAAGGTAAAATAGCACTGCCGTTTGCCACTCCTGGAATTGCTGCACTTTTGTTAGAAGGTGGAAGAACTGTACATATTGGCTTTAAACTGCCAGTGCCTATTTTAGAAACTTCTGTGTCAGATATTCGCATGACATCATTACAAGCAAAGAAATTGAAAAAAAGTAAATTAATTATAATAGATGAGGCCACAATGATGTCATGCTATGCCCTCCAATGTATTGACCGTTTGCTTCGTGAAGTCATGGATAATACTTTTCCATTTGGTGGAAAGGTAATGTTGTTAGGTGGCGATTTTAGACAAACATTACCTGTCGTTGTACATGGAAATCTACAATCAAACACACTGTCTGAAGCTGTGCTGGAGTCTCTCCACTATCTGTGGGCCTCAGTCTCTTCTCTCACTCTCTCTCTCTCTGGATCTACAATCAAACACACTGTCTGAAGCTGTGCTGGAGTCTCTCCACTATCTGTGGGCCTCAGTCTCTTCTCTCACTCTCTCTCTCTCTGGATCTACAATCAAACACACTGTCTGAAGCTGTGCTGGAGTCTCTCCACTATCTGTGGGCGTCAGTCTCTTCTCTCACTCTCTCTATCTCTGGATCTACAATCAAACACACTGTCTGAAGCTGTGCTGGAGTCTCTCCACTATCTGTGGGCCTCAGTCTCTTCTCTCACTCTCTCTCTCTCTCTGGATCTACAATCAAACACACTGTCTGAAGCTGTGCTGGAGTCTCTCCACTATCTGTGGACCTCAGTCTCTTCTCTCACTCTCTCTCTCTCTGGATCTACAATCAAACACACTGTCTGAAGCTGTGCTGGAGTCTCTCCACTATCTGTGGGCCTCAGTCTCTTCTCTCACTCTTTCTCTCTCTGAATCTACAATCAAACACACTGTCTGAAGCTGTGCTGGAGTCTCTCCACTATCTGTGGGCCTCAGTCTCTTCTCTCACTCTCTCTCTCTCTGGATCTACAATCAAACACACTGTCTGAAGCTGTGCTGGAGTCTCTCCACTATCTGTGGGCCTCAGTCTCTTCTCTCACTCTCTCTCTCTCTGGATCTACAATCAAACACACTGTCTGAAGCTGTGCTGGAGTCTCTCCACTATCTGTGGGCCTCAGTCTCTTCTCTCACTCTCTCTCTCTCTGGATCTACAATCAAACTCACTGTCTGAAGCTGTGCTGGAGTCTCTCCACTATCTGTGGGCCTCAGTCTCTTCTCTCACTCTCTCTCTCTCTGGATCTACAATCAAACACACTGTCTGAAGCTGTGCTAGAGGTATCTAAAGACACTTTGGAGCCATTTCAACTTGTACTATATGTAATATTATCAATATTTGTATGAATGTTTCTGTGATATAATATCTGATGAGATAGAAACTTTTACTAAGCAAATCCATACCTTTGCATTTGTCTGAACCCCCCCCTTACCTTGCCTGCTCCCCCACCCCCAAAGCCTGGTTTTATTGCTTCTTATCTGTGAATTAACATTTGTCCATCCTTCTCATATTCTGTTGCAGTCTCTCCACTATCTGTGGGCCTCAGTCTCTTCTCTCACTCTCTCTCTCTCTGGATCTACAATCAAACACACTGTCTGAAGCTGTGCTGGAGGTATCTAAAGACACTTTGGAGCCATTTCAACTTGTACTATATGTAATATTATCAATATTTGTATGAATGTTTCTGTGATATAATATCTGATGAGATAGAAACTTTTACTAAGCAAATCCATACCTTTGCATTTGTCTGAAACCCCCCTTACCTTGCCTGCCCCCCCACCCCCAAAGCCTGGTTTTATTGCTTCTTATCTGTGAATTAACATTTGTCCATCCTTCTCATATTCTGTTGCAGTCTCTCCACTATCTGTGGGCCCCGGTCTCTTCTCTCACTCTCTCTCTCTCTGGATCTACAATCAAACACACTGTCTGAAGCTGTGCTGGAGTCTCTCCACTATCTGTGGGCCTCAGTCTCTTCTCTCACTCTCTCTCTCTCTGGATCTACAATCAAACACACTGTCTGAAGCTGTGCTGGAGGTATTTAAAGACACTTTGGAGCCATTTCAACTTGTACTATATGTAATATTATCAATATTTGTATGAATGTTTCTGTGATATAATATCTGATGAGATAGAAACTTTTACTAAGCAAATCCATACCTTTGCATTTGTCTGAAACCCCCCTTACCTTGCCTGCTCCCCCACCCCCAAAGCCTGGTTTTATTGCTTCTTATCTGTGAATTAACATTTGTCCATCCTTCTCATATTCTGTTGCAGTCTCTCCACTATCTGTGGGCCTCAGTCTCTTCTCTTACTCTCTCTCTCTCTGGATCTACAATCAAACACACTATCTGAAGCTGTGCTGGAGGTATTTAAAGACAATTTGGAGCCATTTCAACTTGTACTATATGTAATATTATCAATATTTGTATGAATGTTTCTGTGATATAATATCTAATGAGATAGAAACTTTTACTAAGCAAATCCATACCTTTGCATTTGTCTGAAACCCCCCTTACCTTGCCTGCTCCCCCACCCCCAAAGCCTGGTTTTATTGCTTCTTATCTGTGAATTAACATTTGTCCATCCTTCTCGTATTCTGTTGCAGTCTCTCCACTATCTGTGGGCCTCAGTCTCTTCTCTTACTCTCTCGCTCTCTGGATCTACAATCAAACACACTGTCTGAAGTTGTGCTGGAGGTATCTAAAGACACTTTGGAACCATTTCAACTTGTACTATATGTAATATTATCAATATTTGTATGAATGTTTCTGTGATATAATATCTGATGAGATAGAAACTTTTACTAAGCAAATCCATACCTTTGCATTTGTCTGAAACCCCCCTTACCTTGCCTGCTCCCCCACCCTCAAAGCCTGGTTTTATTGCTTCTTATCTGTGAATTAACATTTGTCCATCCTTCTCATATTCTGTTGCAGTCTCTCCACTATCTGTGGGCCTCAGTCTCTTCTCTCACTCTCTCTCTCTCTGGATCTACAATCAAACACACTGTCTGAAGTTGTGCTGGAGGTATCTAAAGACACTTTGGAACCATTTCAACTTGTACTATATGTAATATTATCAATATTTGTATGAATGTTTCTGTGATATAATATCTGATGAGATAGAAACTTTTACTAAGCAAATCCATACCTTTGCATTTGTCTGAAACCCCCCTTACCTTCCCTGCTCCCCCACCCCCAAAGCCTGGTTTTATTGCTTCTTATCGGTGAATTAACATTTGTCCATCCTTCTCATATTCTGTTGCAGTCTCTCCACTATCTGTGGGCCTCAGTCTCTTCTCTCACTCTCTCTCTCTCTGGATCTACAATCAAACACACTGTCTGAAGCTGTGCTGGAGGTATCTAAAGACACTTTGGAGCCATTTCAACTTGTACTATATGTAATATTATCAATATTTGTATGAATGTTTCTGTGATATAATATCTGATGAGATAGAAACTTTTACTAAGCAAATCCATACCTTTGCATTTGTCTGAAACCCCCCTTACCTTGCCTGCTCCCCCACCCCCAAAGCCTGTTTTTATTGCTTCTTATCTGTGAATTAACATTTGTCCATCCTTCTCGTATTCTGTTGCAGTCTCTCCACTATCTGTGGGCCTCAGTCTCTTCTCTCACTCTCTCTCTCTCTGGATATACAATCAACCACACTGTCTGAAGTTGTGCTGGATGTATCTAAAGACACTTTGGAACCATTTCAACTTGTACTATATGTAATATTATCAATATTTGTATGAATGTTTCTGTGATATAATATCTGATGAGATAGAAACTTTTACTAAGCAAATCCATACCTTTGCATTTGTCTGAAACCCCCCTTACTTTGCCTGCTCCCCCACCCTCAAAGCCTGGTTTTATTGCTTCTTATCTGTAAATTAACATTTGTCCATCCTTCTCATATTCTGTTGCAGTCTCTCCACTATCTGTGGGCCTCAGTCTCTTCTCTCACTCTCTCTCTCTGGATCTACAATCAAACACAGTGTCTGAAGCTGTGCTGGAGGTATCTAAAGACACTTTGGAGCCATTTCAACTTGTACTATATGTAATATTATCAATATTTGTATGAATGTTTCTGTGATATAATATCTGATGAGATAGAAACTTTTTCTAAGCAAATCCATACCTTTGCATTTGTCTGAAACCCCCCTTACCTTGCCTGCTCCCCCACCCCCAAAGCCTGGTTTTATTGCTTCTTATCTGTGAATTAACATTTGTCCATCCTTCTCATATTCTGTTGCAGTCTCTCCACTATCTGTGGGCCTCAGTCTCTTCTCTCACTCTCTCTCTCTCTGGATCTACAATCAAACACACTGTCTGAAGCTGTGCTGGAGGTATCTAAAGACAATTTGGAGCCATTTCAACTTGTACTATATGTAATATTATCAATATTTGTATGAATGTTTCTGTGATATAATATCTAATGAGATAGAAACTTTTACTAAGCAAATCCATACCTTTGCATTTGTCTGAAACCCCCCTTACCTTGCCTGCTCCCCCACCCCCAAAGCCTGGTTTTATTGCTTCTTATCTGTGAATTAACATTTGTCCATCCTTCTCGTATTCTGTTGCAGTCTCTCCACTATCTGTGGGCCTCAGTCTCTTCTCTTACTCTCTCGCTCTCTGGATCTACAATCAAACACACTGTCTGAAGTTGTGCTGGAGGTATCTAAAGACACTTTGGAACCATTTCAACTTGTACTATATGTAATATTATCAATATTTGTATGAATGTTTCTGTGATATAATATCTGATGAGATAGAAACTTTTACTAAGCAAATCCATACCTTTGCATTTGTCTGAAACCCCCCTTACCTTGCCTGCTCCCCCACCCTCAAAGCCTGGTTTTATTGCTTCTTATCTGTGAATTAACATTTGTCCATCCTTCTCATATTCTGTTGCAGTCTCTCCACTATCTGTGGGCCTCAGTCTCTTCTCTTACTCTCTCGCTCTCTGGATCTACAATCAAACACACTGTCTGAAGTTGTGCTGGAGCTATCTAAAGACACTTTGGAACCATTTCAACTTGTACTATATGTAATATTATCAATATTTGTATGAATGTTTCTGTGATATAATATCTGATGAGATAGAAACTTTTACTAAGCAAATCCATACCTTTGCATTTGTCTGAAACCCCCCTTAACTTGCCTGCTCCCCCACCCTCAAAGCCTGGTTTTATTGCTTCTTATCTCTGAAATAACATTTGTCCATCCTTCTCATATTCTGTTGCAGTCTCTCCACTATCTGTGGGCCTCAGTCTCTTCTCTCACTCTCTCTCTCTCTGGATCTACAATCAAACACAGTGTCTGAAGCTGTGCTGGAGGTATCTAAAGACACTTTGGAGCCATTTCAACTTGTACTATATGTAATATTATCAATATTTGTATGAATGTTTCTGTGATATAATATCTGATGAGATAGAAACTTTTTCTAAGCAAATCCATACCTTTGCATTTGTCTGAAACCCCCCTTACCTTGCCTGCTCCCCCACCCCCAAAGCCTGGTTTTATTGCTTCTTATCTGTGAATTAACATTTGTCCATCCTTCTCATATTCTGTTGCAGTCTCTCCACTATCTGTGGGCCTCAGTCTCTTCTCTCACTCTCTCTCTCTCTGGATCTACAATCAAACACACTGTCTGAAGCTGTGCTGGAGGTATCTAAAGACAATTTGGAGCCATTTCAACTTGTACTATATGTAATATTATCAATATTTGTATGAATGTTTCTGTGATATAATATCTAATGAGATAGAAACTTTTACTAAGCAAATCCATACCTTTGCATTTGTCTGAAACCCCCCTTACCTTGCCTGCTCCCCCACCCCCAAAGCCTGGTTTTATTGCTTCTTATCTGTGAATTAACATTTGTCCATCCTTCTCGTATTCTGTTGCAGTCTCTCCACTATCTGTGGGCCTCAGTCTCTTCTCTTACTCTCTCGCTCTCTGGATTTACAATCAAACACACTGTCTGAAGTTGTGCTGGAGCTATCTAAAGACACTTTGGAACCATTTCAACTTGTACTATATGTAATATTATCAATATTTGTATGAATGTTTCTGTGATATAATATCTGATGAGATAGAAACTTTTACTAAGCAAATCCATACCTTTGCATTTGTCTGAAACCCCCCTTACCTTGCCTGCTCCCCCACCCTCAAAGCCTGGTTTTATTGCTTCTTATCTGTGAATTAACATTTGTCCATCCTTCTCATATTCTGTTGCAGTCTCTCCACTATCTGTGGGCCTCAGTCTCTTCTCTCACTCTCTCTCTCTCTGGATCTACAATCAAACACAGTGTCTGAAGCTGTGCTGGAGGTATCTAAAGACACTTTGGAGCCATTTCAACTTGTACTATATGTAATATTATCAATATTTGTATGAATGTTTCTGTGATATAATATCTGATGAGATAGAAACTTTTACTAAGCAAATCCATACCTTTGCATTTGTCTGAAACCCCCCTTACCTTGCCTGCTCCCCCACCCTCAAAGCCTGGTTTTATTGCTTCTTATCTGTGAATTAACATTTGTCCATCCTTCTCATATTCTGTTGCAGTCTCTCCACTATCTGTGGGCCTCAGTCTCTTCTCTCACTCTCTCTCTCTCTCTCTCTCTGGATCTACAATCAAACACACTATCTGAAGCTGTGCTGGAGGTATCTAAAGACAATTTGGAGCCATTTCAACTTGTACTATATGTAATATTATCAATATTTGTATGAATGTTTCTGTGATATAATATCTAATGAGATAGAAACTTTTACTAAGCAAATCCATACCTTTGCATTTGTCTGAAACCCCCCTTACCTTGCCTGCTCCCCCACCCTCAAAGCCTGGTTTTATTGCTTCTTATCTGTGAATTAACATTTGTCCATCCTTCTCGTATTCTGTTGCAGTCTCTCCACTATCTGTGGGCCTCAGTCTCTTCTCTTACTCTCTCGCTCTCTGGATCTACAATCAAACACACTGTCTGAAGTTGTGCTGGAGGTATCTAAAGACACTTTGGAACCATTTCAACTTGTACTATATGTAATATTATCAATATTTGTATGAATGTTTCTGTGATATAATATCTGATGAGATAGAAACTTTTACTAAGCAAATCCATACCTTTGCATTTGTCTGAAACCCCCCTTACCTTGCCTGCTCCCCCACCCTCAAAGCCTGGTTTTATTGCTTCTTATCTGTGAATTAACATTTGTCCATCCTTCTCATATTCTGTTGCAGTCTCTCCACTATCTGTGGGCCTCAGTCTCTTCTCTCACTCTCTCTCTCTCTGGATCTACAATCAAACACACTGTCTGAAGCTGTGCTGGAGGTATCTAAAGACACTTTGGAACCATTTCAACTTGTACTATATGTAATATTATCAATATTTGTATGAATGTTTCTGTGATATAATATCTGATGAGATAGAAACTTTTACTAAGCAAATCCATACCTTTGCATTTGTCTGAAACCCCCCTTACCTTCCCTGCTCCCCCACCCCCAAAGCCTGGTTTTATTGCTTCTTATCGGTGAATTAACATTTGTCCATCCTTCTCATATTCTGTTGCAGTCTCTCCACTATCTGTGGGCCTCAGTCTCTTCTCTCACTCTCTCTCTCTCTGGATCTACAATCAAACACACTGTCTGAAGCTGTGCTGGAGGTATCTAAAGACACTTTGGAGCCATTTCAACTTGTACTATATGTAATATTATCAATATTTGTATGAATGTTTCTGTGATATAATATCTGATGAGATAGAAACTTTTACTAAGCAAATCCATACCTTTGCATTTGTCTGAAACCCCCCTTACCTTGCCTGCTCCCCCACCCCCAAAGCCTGTTTTTATTGCTTCTTATCTGTGAATTAACATTTGTCCATCCTTCTCGTATTCTGTTGCAGTCTCTCCACTATCTGTGGGCCTCAGTCTCTTCTCTCACTCTCTCTCTCTCTGGATATACAATCAACCACACTGTCTGAAGTTGTGCTGGATGTATCTAAAGACACTTTGGAACCATTTCAACTTGTACTATATGTAATATTATCAATATTTGTATGAATGTTTCTGTGATATAATATCTGATGAGATAGAAACTTTTACTAAGCAAATCCATACCTTTGCATTTGTCTGAAACCCCCCTTACTTTGCCTGCTCCCCCACCCTCAAAGCCTGGTTTTATTGCTTCTTATCTGTGAATTAACATTTGTCCATCCTTCTCATATTCTGTTGCAGTCTCTCCACTATCTGTGGGCCTCAGTCTCTTCTCTCACTCTCTCTCTCTCTGGATCTACAATCAAACACAGTGTCTGAAGCTGTGCTGGAGGTATCTAAAGACACTTTGGAGCCATTTCAACTTGTACTATATGTAATATTATCAATATTTGTATGAATGTTTCTGTGATATAATATCTGATGAGATAGAAACTTTTTCTAAGCAAATCCATACCTTTGCATTTGTCTGAAACCCCCCTTACCTTGCCTGCTCCCCCACCCCCAAAGCCTGGTTTTATTGCTTCTTATCTGTGAATTAACATTTGTCCATCCTTCTCATATTCTGTTGCAGTCTCTCCACTATCTGTGGGCCTCAGTCTCTTCTCTCACTCTCTCTCTCTCTGGATCTACAATCAAACACACTGTCTGAAGCTGTGCTGGAGGTATCTAAAGACACTTTGGAGCCATTTCAACTTGTACTATATGTAATATTATCAATATTTGTATGAATGTTTCTGTGATATAATATCTGATGAGATAGAAACTTTTTCTAAGCAAATCCATACCTTTGCATTTGTCTGAAACCCCACTTACCTTGCCTGCTCCCCCACCCCCAAAGCCTGGTTTTATTGCTTCTTATCTGTGAATTAACATTTGTCCATCCTTCTCATATTCTGTTGCAGTCTCTCCACTATCCGTGGGCCTCAGTCTCTTCTCTCACTCTCTCTCTCTCTGGATCTACAATCACTTCCCTCCCCCCTGCCCCTCGCCCACCCGCCCCTTGTTTCTCTTGATTTATTGAGTCACTCAAATTTCCTACAGCTGATCAATTAGCAACATCTGCTAACTATACCTAATTAATCTTTTACACAATGTTTCCTCATGCCTTTTCCTTCGTCATTACATCCTGTTTTTTCCTCAAGCTTCTCTTTACAACTTTGCCACATCATGTCTCCAACCTAACCATCTCACCTTACATGCTTTCCTCTACTCTTTTATGCTCCCATGAGCTACTCTTATTCCTCCATCCACCATCTCCTCCCCCTTCTAAAGCTCATAAGCAGAAACACTTCTGCAAGTCCAAATCCCACTTCCTCTCCCTCTCTCTCTTTCTTCTGCTGGCTTCTTGGGACATACCTCCTAACACAGGCCCCTCACCTGCCACTCGCAGATTATACTATCTGACCACTAGGGGCTGATAACATATTACATACTAGGATCACTTACCAAATTACTTTCTCAGTTACATAGTTACATAGTAATTAAGGTTGAAAAAAGACTTTCAGTCCATCAAGTTCAACCTGTTAAGATCTCCTCTGATCTGCAATATGCGGATTAGTTATTAATTAAATTATTGATTAAATAATTATTAATAGTATAGTATTGGAGAATGAATAAAGAGTTAGTCCATCAAGTTCAACCTTTTTAGATCTCTATTGATCTTTTTAATTTGGACTATTTATTATTATTGTTAATTGTTAATTATTGTTAATTGATCCAGAGGAAGGCAAACATAAAAAAAACCCCATTGAAACTTTGCCAATTGTCTCATAAGGGGGAAAAAAAGCAAAATTCCTTCCTGACCCCAGAAACTGGCGATCAAATTTCTCCCTGGATCAATATTCCTTCGCTAGTTATCTAGGATAGCCTTGAATGCCCTCTTTATTCAGAAATATATCTAACCCCTTTTTGAAGTTGTCTATCGAATTCGCTGTCACCACCTCCTTTGGTAGAGAATTCCACAGTTTAACCACCCTAACTGTGAAGAACCCTTTTCTTTGTTTAAGGTGAAATCTTTTTTCCTCTAACCTCAACGGATGTCCTCTTGTCAGTTGAAAATCTCTTGCTACAAAAAGCTCACTTGACAAAGCCTTATATGGACCCTGGATGTATTTAAATAACGTAATCATATCTCCTCTTAGACGCCTTTTTTCTAGCGAAAATAAGTTTAATTTTGCTAGTGTTTCTTCATAACTTAGCCCCTCCATTCCCCTTATTAGTTTTGTAGCCCTTCTCTGTACTTTTTCCAGCTCTAAGATGTCTTTTTTGTGAGGTGGTGCCCAAAATTGTACTCCATATTCCAAATGAGGGCGTACTAGAGATTTGTATAGTGGCAGAATTATATCTTCTTCCCTGGCTTCTATACCCTTCCTAATACATGCTAATATTTTATTTGCCTTTGCAGCCGCTGCTTGGCTTTGAGCGCTGTTACCTAGGTGGTTGTCCACTAGTACTCCCAAATCCCTTTCAATATCTGATACCCCTAGATTTGCTCCATTAAGATTATAGATTGCTTGGCTATTTTTCCTTCCCAAATGCATAACCTTACATTTATTTGTATTAAATCTCATCTGCCATTTAGCCGCCCATTTCTCTAATTTATGCAAATCCTTTTGTAGGGAAAGTACATCATTATCTGATTTTATTACCTTGCACAACTTAGTGTCATCAGCAAAAATGGAGACACTACATTCGAGTCCTACTTCAATGTCATTAATAAATATGTTAAAAAGGAGAGGACCCAATACTGAGCCCTGAGGAACCCCACTTATCACATTAGACCAATCGGAGTATGTTCCATTTACAACAACCCTTTGCTTCCTGTCTTTTAGCCAGCTCTCGATCCATGAGCAGATATTTACTGCAATTCCTGTATCCCTTAGTTTGCTCACTAGTCTTCCATGTGGCACTGTATCAAATGCCTTTGAAAAATCTAAAAAGACTACATCCACTGAGTTGCCCTGATCCAAGTTCCTACTAACCTCCTCATAAAAACTAATTAGATTGGTCTGACACGACCTTTCCTTCATAAATCCATGTTGACTGCTACCTATGATCCTGTTCAAATAGACATATTCTTGTATTCTGTCCCTTATTAACCCTTCTAAAAGCTTCCCAACTACAGAAGTGAGGCTCACTGGTCTATAATTCCCCGGATTTGCTCTAGATCCCTTCTTAAATATAGGTATCACCTCTGCTTTTCTCCAGTCATCTGGTAGAGACCCTGTAGTGAGCGAGTCTTTAAAGATTAGATATAATGGTTTGGCTATTACAGAACCCAGCTCCCTCAGTACCCTTGGATGTATTCCATCAGGACCTGGGGCTTTATTAACATTTATTTTCTCCAACCTCTTTTGTATTTCTTCCTGCGTTAACCAATTATTTAGTGAAGGTAGTGTAGCCCCATTATGTTGCAGTGTCCCAACCACTGGTACCTCCCTTGTGTAAACCGAAGAAAAGAACCTATTTAGCTCATCTGCCTTTTCCTGGTCACTAATTATCAGATGGCCTGTGTCACATTGTAATGGTCCTATCGATTCCTTCCTGGCCTTCTTCCCATTAATATATTTATAAAATATTTTAGGGTTAGTCTTACTTTCCATTGCAACTGACTTCTCATTTTCTATTTTAGCCAGTCTAATAGCCCTTTTGCAAGCCTTGTTGATTTCCTTATAGTCACATAAAGATGCCTCTGTTCCCTCCTTCTTGTATAATTTAAATGCATACTTCTTTTTCCTCATCATGATCTTTAAGTCATTGTTAAGCCACATGGGATGTGATTTACTCCTATTTATTTTATTTCCACATGGTACATGCTGATGAGTATGTTTATTTAGTAAGGATTTGAATGTTGTCCATTTATTTTCAGTATTCTTCCCTGTAAGTTCTTTGTCCCAGTCTATATGTTGTATTGCTGCCCGTAGCCCATTAAAGTTAGCCCTTTTAAAATTTAGAGTTTTTGTTGGCCCCTTACAACTCTGTTTTTTGTATTCAATCTCAAATGAGACTGTGTTGTGATCACTGTTCCCCAAGGGTTCCCCTATTTTTACATTTGATATTATATCAATATTACTTGTGATGACTAAATCCAAGATGGCCCCGTTGCTTTCCTTTTCCTTCTAACTTTGCATACCCTCCTACCTAATGAAACTTCACTTTCTTCCTGACCATTGCTATTTGTTATCTGCCTCTTCCATCCCCTTTAGATTGTAAGTAGAGAGTTTTCAATCTTGTAGAGTGCTTTGGGAAAAAGCACTTTCTACAAAGATTCTAAGCTCAAAACAGGGCCCTCCACTTTTTCCAGTTTGTTAAAATGTATATTTTTCCTTGTTCATTTCCTCTGTATAGCGCTACGGAATATGTTGGCGCGTTACAAATAAAAGTAATAATAATAATAATTATGTATAGCGCTACGGAATATGTTGGCGCGTTACAAATAAACGATAATAAATAAATAATACACACCCATGCGTTGACTGGTAATCATGAGTCAGTCCAGTGGCAACATCACGGAGTGTACATCCTTCTACATGTATGCACTACTGGAACAGATGATACAGGGTCATTACCTCTGTGACCGGTGTGAGCATGTTACCTCTGTGGAAACTCAAATTAGAGAACTGGAGAGGAGAAATGCGGCACTTAGTGATATTGCTCCACTGGAAAGGGAGCTGTGCTCAATGAGCACAGTTTAGCTGGGTCTAGCATGGAGGGTGGAGATGGTGCTAGTGAGGATGTCCAGGGAGGTTGCTGGTTACAGTTAGGGGGGAAACAGGAGGAACAGGAGGAGGCAGGCCAGTTCTGAGTTGGCAAACACCAACAGATTTGCCAGATTGAGTGAAACTGTTGGGGATGTCCGTTCAGGAATGGCAATGCCAGATGGATCTGTTGCCTCTAACAGCCGGGAGAACGGTTCTACTTGAGGAGTGGGAGGGCAGCATAGGCAGAGCAAGGAAACGTTTTGGTGGTAGGGGACTCTATAATTAGGAAGGTAGACACGGTGATTTGTCACCCAGATCCCAGCAATCAGTTTGCTGTCTCCCGGGTGCTCGGGTTCGGCATGTTGTGGATCAGTTGGATAAATTATTGGGAGGGGCTGGAAATGAACCGGCGGTCTTGGTACATATTGGTTCCAAAGTAAGTGGAAGATGGAGTGTCTTAAAGAATGATTTTAAAGAACTAGGGAATAAGCTTAAAGCAAGGACCTCCAAGGTAGTATTTTCTGAGATACTACCAGTGCCACGTGCTAGCCCAGGGAGACAGAAAGAGCTTAGGGAGGTTAATGCATGGCTAAAATGTGGTGCAGTGCAGAGAGTTTGGGGTTTTTAGAGCAATGGGTTGACTTCTCACTTGGGTACAATCTCTATAGCAGTGATGGATTGCACCTTGATGATGAGGGAACTTTTGAGCTAGGGGATAAGATAGTAGAAAGGCTAGGGGAGTTGTTAAACTAGTAGGTGTGGGAGAGGGACCATATAGAAGTATTGGGGTAGAAAGGGTAGAGGGGGAAAGAGATGGATTTTCTATCCATGGGGAGGAGAAGGGGGAGGGATACAATAGACAGTAGGGAGGTATTACTAGGTGACTCAAATACAGTGGCAAACACTTCACAACGGCAGAGCCATAGCAACATAAAGTGTATGCTTGCTAATGGAAGAAGTTTGCCTGGGAAAATGGGTGAGCTAGAATTATTAGCAGTAAAAGAAAAATGGACTTAATAGGCATTACTGAAACATGGTGGGATAAATCTCATGACTGCACAGTTAATTTGGATGCTTATAACTTATTTAGGAAAGATCGGGGTAATAGTAGAAGAGGAGGATGGATTTGTCTGTATATTAAGCCTGGTTTTAAACCTGTAGTCAGAGAAGATATTTATAGTGGAATTAGCGGCAACATTGAATCTTTGTTAAATAGTGGAGGAGCTAATTCTAAACGCATATTGGTGGAAGTATGCTATAAACCCCCAAATATAATTGAAAGTGAGGAACTGCAATTATTGTTACAGATTGGAAATGCAGCTAAGCATGGGCAAGATCGAATATTGGGAGACTTTAATTACCCTGAAATAAACCGGATAAATGAGACCAGCAGTTCAGCTAAAGGGAGAAGGTTCTTGAGTACACTCAGGGATCATTATCTGACCCATGTTATACAAAAGCCTTCTAAAAATGGGGCCATCCTGGATTTAGTCATCACAAGTAATATTGATATAATATCAAATGTTAAAATAGGGGAACCCTTGGGGAACAGTGATCACAACACAGTCTGTTTTGAGATTGAATACAAAAAAAGGAGTTGTAAGGGGCCAACAAAATCTCAACATTTTAAAAGGGCTAACTTTAATGGGCTAAGGGCAGCAATACAACATTCAGACTGGGATAGAGAACTTACAGGGAAAAATACTGAAAATAAATGGACAACATTCAAATCCTTACTAAATATACATACACATCGGCATGTACCATGTGGAAATAAAAGGAATAGGAGTAAATCACATCCCATGTGGCTTAACAATGACTGAAAGATCATGATAAGGAAAAAGAAACATGCAATTAAATTATACAAGAAGGAGGGAACAGAGGCAGCTTTATGTGACTATAAGGAAATCAACAAGGCTTGCAAAAGGGCTATTAGACTGGATAAAATAGAAAATGAGAAGTCAGTTGCAAAGTAAAGTAAGAATAACCCTAAAATATTTTTTAAATATATTAATGGGAAGAAGGCAAGGAAGGAAGCTATAGGAACAATACAATGTGACACAGGCAGTCTGATAATTAATGACCAGGAAAATGCAGGTGAGCTTTTCTTCGGTATATACAAGGTAGGTACCAGTGGTTGTGACACTGCAACAAAATGGGGCTACACTGAATAATTAGTTAACGCAGGAAGAAATTAAAAAGAGAATGGAGAAAATAAATGTTAATAAAGCCCCAGGTCCTGATGGAATATATCCAAGGGTTCTAAGGGAACTGAGTTCTGTAATAGCCAAACCATTATATCTAATTTTTCAAGACTCACTCACCACAGGGTCGCTACCAGATGACTGGGGAAAAGCAGAGGTGATACCTATATTTAAGACGGGATCAAGAGCAAATCCTGGAAATTATAGACCAGTGAGCCTCACATCTGTAGTGGGAAAGCTTTTAGAAGGGTTAATAAGGGACAGTATACAAGAATATGTCTATTTGAACAAGATAAGTAGCAGTCAACACGGATTTATGAAGGATAGGACGTGTCAGACCAATCTAATTAGTTTCTATGAGGATGTTAGTAGGAACTTGGATCAGGGCAACTCAGTGAATGTAGTCTTTTTTGATTTTGCAAAGGCTTTTGATACAGTGCCACATGGGAGACTTTTGAGCAAGCTAAGGGTTACAGGAATTGCAATAAATATCTGCTCATGGATCGAGAGCTGGCTAAAAGACAGGAAACAAAGGGTTGTTGTAAATGGAACATACTCCGATTGGACTAATGTGGTAAGTGGGGTTACTCAGGGATCAGTATTAGGTCCTCTCCTTTTTAACATATTTATTAATGATGTAGAAGTAGTACTCGAAAGTAGTGTCTCCATTTTTGCTGATGGCACTAAGTTGTGCAAGTTATTAAATCAGATAATTATGTACTTTCCCGACAAAGGAATTTGCATAAATTAGAGGAATGGGTGGCTACAAGGGCAACAAAGCTATTAGGGAATGTAGGGGCTAAGATATGAAGATAGACTAACCAAATTCAACTTATTTTCCCTAGAAAAAAGGCATCTACGAGGGGATATGATTACCTTATTTAAATACATCTAGGGTCAATATAAGGCTTTATCAAGTGATCTTTTTGTTCCAAGAGATTTTCAACTGACAAGAGGACATCCCTTGAGGTTAGAGGAAAAAATATTTCACCTTAAAGAAATAAAAGGGTTTGTAATAGCGGCCTGGCGTCAAGGATTATGGATTACAGAATTATCCGCTCTAATATTGAATTGAGCTGTCACATATAGGTGCATTCTGTTATACAACCACATTAAGGGCGATAGCCTGGACTAAGTACAGTCTAATTCAGAGAATTAGCAGAAGACCATATATGGATTCTTGAACGCAGGGGTGTGTAACTTTGAGAACCGGATCTCTCTAGTTTACCCTGTGGCCGGACGTATCCTTTGTGTGGACAGCTAACCAGTGAAAATACTTTGTGAAGGACATGTGACCTAATTGACCAATGGGAGCTAGGGAGGAGTATGGGGTGGAATTGAAATATACAGGATATAGGTAAGATACTGAGTTATGCTCACTCTCTCATCAGCTTCCTGGCTCTGTGCAATACAGAACTCTCTGAGCTCTCTTCATTAAACTGTGGAGGCCTGGTAAAGTATTATACTTCACAGACACACGTGGACATAGTTGGTAAAGATTAGAATGCCTTTCTGCTAAGTTAAGAGATGTTGTTTCCATAGTATTATCATATATTTGCTAATAAAGATAACTTATCTTCCAAGGATTAAATACCAATTGGTAAGAATAAAGGGCCCACAATACGCCTATTAAAATTAAAATCATAGATAAAAAAGAGTTGGTGTATCTGTAAACTGGCTTGGCCCCTAACAGCTGGTACCCAGAGGGGGGTAAATAGCCCCTAGGAGTGGTATATGGCCCTTATGTCCCTTATATACGACCTGCATCTCAGTTAAACGGACCTATAAAAACTGTGAGCACGGAGCTCCTATTCATTAACTGGACTTTACCACAGGATTATCTATATTAAGGGACAAATATAAAATCCCTAAGAGGATTATATGATTGCTTGATATTGGGGCCAGCAGTTATACAGAGAATGATCTCCGCTGTAAATAAGATAGACTGTATTGAGTAAAGTGGACATCTGGCCCCTCCCCGGCGTTAGTCCTTACTCCCCAGATCTTTATTAGCGGCTTGGATGAATTGGATTATCAAGTGAACATTTATATTTGCTAATAAAGATAACTTATCTTTTACTATTTGGTAAGAATAAAGGGCCTACAATATGCCTATTAAAAGTAAAACTAAAGATAAAAAAGAGGTACAAAATCCTCCAGCCTTCTTTGGTCCTAAAAAATCAACTACAAAAGGGAATTCATCATACAATGATTCAATCGTAGATACAACGATTAATCAGGTTTCTGACTCATCAATTCAAGGACACGATAGTAGCTCTCTAATGCAGGAAGAAGAGGTCCTAACCTGCTCAAAAATGAGAGCTTTAATGCTAGAATTCCAGTTGAAGATCACTGAAGACCTTTCAAAGTCAATTTCAAACAACTCCCAATCAATATCTGATATAAATCAGAAAATTGAACTACTTGAAAACAAATGTGATAAGTTGATATTGGACCATAACTCCTTATTAAAATATTCCTCTTCACTGGAAGATAAAATTGAAGATTTAACGATGAGGCTATATAGCCAGGAAGATCGCTCGAGGAAAAAAAATCTTCGCATAAGGGGAATACAGGAAAGCATCCAAGATAACAACCTGAGTGACTATATTAGAGGAATGCTTATTAATATAGCCCCTGAAATGGGCCCAGAGGATCGTAAAATTGAGAGTATCCATCGAATTCCCCTGCCCAAAAACATGGACAAACTTGTACCAAGAGATGTAATTATAGTATTTCATCATCTTCCGTTTAAGGAAGCTATAGTTAGAGCTAATTTCCTAGCGTTAGGTCTGGAGCCCCCTTATGGTGATATTAAGATCTTCTCTGATGTTTCAGCCTTTACCCTACTTAAAAGAAGGGAATTCTTTGATATAACTCAGACTCTGAGACAAAATGAATTTCGTTATACATGGTCCTTCCCTTATGGAATCTCCATTTATAGAGATCAAGTCTGGACAAAAATAAAAAATGTAGAAGAGGGGAAAAAATTACTTCAAAAGTGGAATATTAAGCTAGTAGCCGCAAAAGCTGGGAGCTTTAAACCCACACTGGAGATAAAGAAACCAGAATGGGAACTTGTTAAATAGATATCCTTTTCTGTTTTGAGTCATCCTTTGTCTACTATAACACAGGTTAATTCATTAATCTTTGGCCAATAATAGAAAGACCGTCAATGCACTGGTCACTAAGTCTAGTAAAACTCTGGTTTGTCTTTTCTCACCTTATAATATTAATATCAAACACAGTTACAATTTACCACTTATTTCTCTTTATATTTTATATAATGTTATAACAATTTTAGATAAAAATTATAAAATGTGCTCGATCAGTGCACTAGGATTATTCACATATGGAATTTACATTATAAATTTCCACACTCAATAATTTTCCCGATCACAATAATAATTTTAGTATGTAAAAAGTAAGGGTGTAAAATAAAGTAGTCAAATCCTTATCTGTTAACTTTAACACTAGGTCACTAAAAGATTAGTTATATGGTATCAGTAGGTCCGTATTAGTAATAAGGAAGGATTAGGAAATACTTCCTCCTTGCACATTTAGGTTTTAAGAGATCATTTGTAGGACTTAGCGAAATGAATGGACGTAGTAAATGATTTCAGTGCAAATGGTGGGTCAAATGTATATTTTAAAATTAACCTGACGATATTCCAGTAGGTGTAATTGAGATTGTAGCCAAAGACGCATTAGAAAATAGACAAAGGGAGAGTAGAAGGAAAAGGGAAAGGAAAAGAAAAGATAACAAGAAGGAAATATAGGTAATGGTATAACAGGAGTAAGGAGGGAGGGAGGAAAGTAGCCTTAGCTTTAATCTGCTAGGCAAAAGTTTGATAACGATATCTGGTAGATAATATGAGAGATATATAAATGTAGGCGTTTCGACCAAGAAGATGTAGCTCTTCCTGGCATTTCTAAACATCGGTTTTTCGTCTTTTTCTTGTCTTTGTCTTTTTTTTTTTTTTGTTTCTTTATCAAATTTGGAGGTCCTATCTGTGCGGCATACTCATCTGCAAAATGAGAATTTGTCTACTATATAAAGCTACACTAAACATTTTCCCTGGTTAAATCTATTACGGTAATAGCAACAAGAGTCATAAAGTGGAGAGCATTTAGAATTCAATCTTCCTTAAAAACCTATCTCGTCTGGCAAAGGGGCTCGCCCCTACAACTGGATACTTTTTATTTCTTGTAAATGGGTTTGAGAATTATTTCCCATAATGTTAACGGCCTAAACTCCCCAACAAAAAGGAAAGTAGCCTTTACGGAATATACGAAACTTGAGGCTGATATAATCTGCTGTCAGGAGACACATATAAAGAAGGGACTTACTTGCTATACAAATAATAGGAATTTTCCTACAAGAGTTGACTCTACTTTTAGCAGTAAATCCAGAGGTGTCTCCATCTTTTTTGGGAAAAATCTTAGTATTCATGAACAATACTCAGATATTGACGAATTTGGTAGATACATTATTTGGCAAGGTCTTGTTAATGAAAATATATTTACCCTTGTTAATCTGTATGCTCCAAATGTCAATCAATTGGCTTTCGTTAAAAAAATCTTGGCGAAGGTCAACAAAATAAAAAGAGGTTCTCTCATACTTTGTGGGGATTATAATATGACCATGGACAATGACTTAGATAGATTAAGCACCCATTCTTCTAAAACTGAGTCCAAAAATGCAAGGCTGTCCATTAATTTCGCAAATATCATTTCTAAAGCAGATCTGTTAGACTCCTGGAGAACTTTACATCCTCAGGAAAAAGAATTTACCTTTTTTCCGGTAGATTTAATTCTTATTCAAGAATTGATTATGTGATGTCGGATATAAACACGTTAAGACTACTGGATAAAATAGAGATTCATATTACCCCATGGGCTGACCACTCTCTGCATTATATTACTATTAAAGTAGGCAATGATAATCACAAGAGGAAATATAAAAGCTGGAGACTGGACTAGTAATTAGCCAGCTTGTACATCAGCAGAGGAAGAGGGTGGATTACATCTTGTAGAAGAAGAGCAGCAAGTAAGAGAAATAAATTATGTAAGGAATAGTTCTGATGTTAGGAGGACTATACCAGACTTAACCCCTCACAAAGTAGGATCTCGCCCACTAAGTTTAAGTCAAGTAGCAGATGCTTCACATTCAACACCATGTGAGAGAAATAGAGAGAGGAATTCTGTAACATCACAGGAATCTGCAATAATCCGGCAACAAGACCGAGATAAAATGGTGAAACAGTTAATAAAGTTTAAACCACTATTCCCACATTATGATGCAAAGATAGATGTATTGTCCAACATGTCTAATTTTAAGTCATCTGTGAAACAGTACATGCTTTCTCCTAAAGAGACATGTGTTATGTTAAAATTGTGGCTTCCAGGAGGTCTAGCATCTAGATTAGAGGCCCCAGTTAGTGGTCCAAATGATAGCAATAGAGACTGGTTTAAAGAACACAAATGGGGTACAGAAGGGGACAGGCTGAGAGCTGTATCTAGGTTAGTCACAGGGAACAGAGACTTAGATAGCCATTCCCTTGCTGAGATGAGAGTAACTGTACAGGATGACCCATGGGTATTTGCTTCTAAATTTGAGCAAGTGTACAGACTCACACATACCAGACCAGACCCCATCAGATATGTTACAGTATCTAGTAAGAAAATTTACTTATTTGGACCCTAGCATACAAATGATGGCAGAAGAGAAAGACACCATGGAGGCTGTGCTATGTATCATTGGTAAAGCACGGCAAAACATTTTAAGGAAAGGAGTCACAGGGCCACGTAAAATTGCAGTTGTGACTACTAATGAAGGAAAAGGTAATCCCTTGGAAATTTCCTTCAGAGGGATTTGTAATTATTGTAATAAGCCTGGACACAGATTCAGAGATTGCAGGCTGAGGTTGAGAGAGCATAGGCAAAGGGAGGGATGGCAGGCACATACATCAGATCCTCCAAAACATAGGCATGATCAGGCATACTCAAATACTTCAGGGCCTACAAAGGATAGGCAGGATCAGAAGTTTTCCTTTAGACAGGACAGGCATAAACCTCCAGATAAATCAGGCCAGGAATTTGCTCCAAAGACCAGGACTGCTAATAATCTGTATGGGCCAGCACAGGAAGCTTTAAGGATGATGATGGTAGGGATGGATAGGAATCAAGAGAGGCAGTATGATAATAATTCCTCTCAGACATCCTTATCTGACTGACTAACACCGGCCCTGGGAGACGTGGTTCCTATTTGTGGTACATTTAGGGATCATTCTGGACGCCCCTATGTCAATGTTGTGATTGCGGGCCATCACACAAAATTGCTCATTGACACAGGTGCTTCAGTGACTTTGACGGATTTGCCACTAAGTCCCCCATATGGGGCAAAACAGACATTTCTAGTGGGACTTGGGGGATCCCAGTCCCAGGCTTTTCTAATTCCAAAAGTAACTGTGACATTAGGACAGCAGTGAATTAAAGAAATTCCAATATGGCAGAGTAGAAATACAGAAGGTATTATACTTGGTGCTGATGTTATGAGAGCAGATAGTGTATCTTTGTAACAATGTACTGTGGAGGGACACAAGAGGAAGGAAACCTGATATGTTAGATGAGTCTTCCCTGAGTCCAGTGGCATCCATTGTATCAGTTCCTTCAGAAAGGGTGTGGCCGGACACTGGTAGACACTCTGATCTGAGGAAGTTGGTTATGGATTTCCCTGACATGTGGGCTCAACATAAAAATGATTGTGGGATATTGAGAGATGTAGAGATTAAGATTACAGGTCCTGACCCTCCTCCACAAAGACAGTACCGCTTCCCAACAGAGGCTATAGAACCAGTTACTGAAATTATTGATCAGCTAACTAACAGCAGGGTGTGATTAGGAAATGTTCTTCTTCCAATAATTCACCTTTGTGGCCAGTAAAGAAGAGTAATGGAAGCTGGAGATTAACTGCAGATTTTAGGATGATCAACAAATCTACTCCTCCAGTAACAAATTTAGTTGCTTCCACTTCTGAAGTTATATCTAAGCTGAGCGCCACCTGCTTATGGTATTCAGTGCTAGATGTAGCCAATGGATTCTGGGCTATTAAACTTGCTCCAGAATGTCAATATAAATTTGCTTTCAGTTTTAGGAATATTCAGCATACATTCGATTCTCTCCCACAAGGGTTCCATAGTTCCCCTACTTACTTTCATCAGGCCGTAGCAAAGGTTTTAGAAATGTTCTCTGCGCCGGACAGCATCATACAATATGTGGATGATATCTTGTTACAGACAGAGACAGTTGAGGAACACATTGAATTGCTAAGAGAATTGTTTGGTTTAATTTCCAAATCAGGCCTGAAGTTAAATACTGCAAACGTTCAGTTGATGAAAGAGAAGGTAACATTTTTGGGAGTGTCAATCCAACGGGGAACAAGATGTCCTACTAAGGATAGAGTAGTAGCAATACTACAGGTATCCAGGCCTTTCAATAGACAGTCATTAAGAACATTTTTGGGATTAGTGAATTTTTCATAAGACTTCATTGAAGGTTTTGCTGAAAAAGCAAAGCCTCTCTATGATCTCTTGAAAGGAGAATAGACAGGACTGATTACATGGGGTAATGAACATGAGGATTCATTCAGGGTGTTAAAGGAGGATTTAGCATCAGCTCCAGCTCTTGCCACTGTCAATAGTGAGGCTCCATTTGCCCTACAAACATGTACTACTGACACTTCAATTTCTTCAGTTCTGCTGCAGGAGAAGGCTGGGAAATGGAGGCCTGTAGGCTATTTTTCCAGACTCCTTACTCCAGTAGAGAGAGGATATGATTCGTGCATCAAAGCTTTGTTAGGGGTACATTGGGCAGTTCAAGCTACAAGAGCATATAGTGGGATTTAGGAAGCTGATTCTCCAAACACCTCATACACCACTGAAGTTGTTGTTTGAGAAAACCTTAAGTGGAGTCTCAACTCAGCGCCTTACCAGGTGGCTGACAGATTTACAACACTGTGACATTACTGTACAGCATAATGCAAAATACATCTTGCCACAGTTAATGTACATACAGGGAGAACCACATGATTGTGTAGAGACCCACATTCACAGAGAGTCACCACCTAAATTATTTAGGGACAAAACCATCTCCCAAGATCTACAGATCTATGTGGATGGATCAAGATTTTGGCAGGAAGCCGATTCCATACTGGATTTGCAATATGGGTCCCTTCTATGCAATTGGAAGTCAAGATTATGTTGCCACGTTCCTTTTCAGCACAGAGAGCAGAACTAGAAGCCATTTCTATGGCATGTCACAGGTTTGACACACAACCTATTAGTATTTACAGTGACAGTGCCTATGTTACTAGGTCACTGACAGAGTACCTACCAATATGGGATCTAAGGGCAATGGTGGATTCAGCAGGAAAACCTTTGTCACATGCAATGGCTTTGAGGAAGTTAGTTGACTGGGGAACACAACACCCACTACAGGCAGCTATACTTAAGGTTAAGGCACACACAAATTCCACTGATAAACATTCACGTGGATATGCACATGTGGATATGTTGGCTAAACAGGCAGCCTTAGAGGGGGAACCATGGCAACCAGGAGAGGCAGATACAGAAGCAGGGGATGCATGGAGACAACACCATGTATTTAAGGAAGTGAAACATATAGCAAAAGTTACAAAAGAGACATCAGAAGTACCAGACCTACAGAGAGAGCAGGCTAAAGATACTAACCTTTCTCTTTTATTACAGAACCAGCAAACTCTACCTAGTGGGTACTCTATTCAGGATGGGTTAATTTGCTATAGTAGTCCTACAGAACCACAGGCCAAACTTCTTTTTGTAGTCCCAAAGCATTTACAGAGACAAATTACACCGCAAACTCACTCTCTTTTGGGACACATTGGTCACAGTGCCTTAGAATACCACCTTAGACAGAAATATTTTTGGCCAGAGTTAGCAACATCAGCTCAACAGTGTATTCAAGAATGCCTTATCTGTGCTCAGATAAATCCACGCCCTAAAGGACAAAGACCAATTCTCCAGAGGGTACCAGTAGCTGATGGTCCCTGGAAATCTATTCAGATTGATTTTATAGGCCCACTTCCACTATTAAAGGGGGGTCTTAGATATGCCTTGGTCATTCTGGATATTTTTTTCTAAATGGGTTGAAGCTATTCCTCTTAGGCGTGACACTGCACAAGCTACTGCAAAAGCATTATGGGAACATGTGTTTTCAAGGTGGGGTTTTCCTGAACTCATTGAGTCAGACAGAGGTACACATTTTACTGGACAGATAATGCAAAGCCTCTGTGCCCTACTGGGAATACAGCAGAGATTCCATGTTCCATATCACCCACAATCCTTGGGTATAGTAGAACGCATGAATCGAACCATTAAGTCTAGGTTAGCCAAAATGCTTACACAATATGGTAATTCTTGGGTTACACACTTACCAGCAGTTCTAATGGCTATTAGAGCTACACCTGCCAACGCTACAAAATGTTCTCCCTATGAGCTCATGACAGGGAGACAGATGGCTCTAGGCCACCCAGGTGACCCTCAATTGTCCACTCCCCTGAGAGAAGCCGTGTCAAGAGACCAATATCTCTCCCAAATTCAGGAGCAGTTAAGATTACTGCTACATTTTGCTGCCTCTAATATGGCCCCAACTGATTGTAAAGTGTCATCTAAAATTCAAACTTTGTTTGAAAAGGGGGGAATGATCATGATTAAAAATGTCAATAAAAATTCTCCATGGTATGCAAATTGGGAGGGTCCCTATGTCATTCTAGATACATTAGGTACTACAGTGCTTAAGGTAATGAGATCAAACCCCAGAAAAAACAGCCTGGTCACAAATGGGTCCATGTGGACCAATGTAAATTGTATATAGGGACAGAAGTCCCAGATGTAGATATTTCTGCTAAGAACTGATACTTGTTTGATCTTTTCAGATTTGGAAACGAGAAATCAACAAGGAAGATGGAAATGCATTTGTTTTTGGGAATTGTATGGACAATGATATTCACATGTACTAATCAGGAAATCGATGGACCACAAGCGACCACCATACCACCATAGAACAAGTAGATGTGGGAGGTTGCATGAGATTCCCCACCCAAATCTTATGTCTACCCAATCAGGTTAGAACAGTATTTGATTCATGATGGCATAACCATTCATACTGCCAAGGGTTTGTAGAAAAGGTTAAACCCCAAGATATGATATTCCCCTTGGGACAGGGAAAGGTGTGTTTTGTTTCGTTGAAATTAAGGGATGAGATAAACATATGGTTTAAACATTGTATATCTAGGGAACAGATTACTCATGGAATTTACTGTGTCATAGACTATCCAGTTAGAATAAGTTCCCAGCAGTTTAATCTCACAGTGCCACAGATAATAACCTACAATAAAACCCTGGGGTCTCCTCTGATTGTACCAATTGTATCAGACAACACACCTTGGCAGAAATGGGTAATGCAACTTAAAGATGATCATATACTGCTCAAACATCTACAAAATTTTGGAGAAAGGGTACACATAAATTTTCACCATCAACAGCAAGAACTCCAAAGGATTGAACATAGATTTTCTGATCTGTCAAGTGCATCCTGGTGGCAGAAATTAGTTAATTCCTTTTCAAAACACTCGTCATGGGGTTCTGCTTTTGGAAACCTTCTACTACATCCATTCATAATAATTTTTATTATGTCTACATTATGTACTATTGTTCAGATATGCATGTGTTGCTATTTAAAATCCATGATAGCACTTATATATAATTTGTACTATGGTATACGTATTGAAACAGCTCTAGTAAAATAGCAGAAACACACAAACATAGCGGGGTATAGCAAACTTTTCAAATGAATCATATACTCACTCTTATACTCTTCTTAAGCTTCTATTGGAATGAAAAGGTTCATGTGTCTTTCATTGCCAAAGGGGATGTAATAGCAGCCAGGCGTCAAGGATTATGGATTACAGAATTATCAGCTCTAATATAGAATTGAGCTGTCACATATAGGTGCATTCTGTTATACAACCACATGATGGCGATAGCCTGGACTAAGTACAGCCTAATTCAGAGAATTAGCAGAAGACCATATATGGATTTTTGAACGCAGGGGTGTGTAACTTTGAGAACCGGATCTCTCTAGTTTACCATGTGGCCGGAAGTATCCTTTGTGTGGACAGCTAACCAGTGAAAATACTTTGGAAAGGACATGTGACCTAACTGACCAATGGGTGCTAGGGAGGTGTATGGGGTGGAATTGAAATATACAGGATATAGGTAAGATACTGAGTTATGCTCACTCTCTCATCAGCTTCCTGGCTCTGTGCAATACAGAACTCTCTGAGCTCTCTTCACTAATCTGTGGAGGCCTGGTAAAGTATTATACTTCACAGACACACATGGACATAATTGGTAGAGATTAGAATGCCTTTCTGCTAAGTTAAGAGATGTTGTTTCCATAGTATTATCATATATTATTAATGTATTATTGTATATTATATTATTAATGTATTTGTATTAAGTATTATGTTCTAATAAATGCACATTTTGTAACCATAAATCTGTAACGCCTCTTGAAGATATATTTATTTATTCATTTATCCGTAGAGAACAAGGATCTCATAGGATGAGATTAGAATACTTATTATAATCATAATTAATATGATTATGAATATTAATATTGTAATTAATTAATTTAACCGTTTTTATAACAGGGTTCTTCACAGTTAGGGCAATTAAACTGTGGAATTCTCTACCAAAGGAGGTGGTGACAGCGAATTCAATAGATAACTTTAAAAAGGTGTTAGATATATTTTTGAATAGAGGGCATTCAAGGTTATCCTAGACAACTAGCAAAGGAATATTGATCCAGGAGAAATTTGATCTCCAGTCTCTGGGGTCAGGAAGGAATTTAGCTTCTTTTCCCCCTTATGAGACAATTGGCAGAGTTTAAAAAAACATTTTCTGTTTGTCTTCCTCTGGATCAATTAACAAATTTGAGCAAATAGTCCACATATTAAAAGGATCAAAAGAGATCTAAAAAGGTTGAACTTGATGGACTAGCAGTCTTTCTTCAACCTCAAATACTATGTAACTGTAATTAACTATGTAACTATGACCGTGTTGTAGTACGCAGGTCCCGGAGTTGGTGGCTGGATAGAGAGAGAGAGTAAGTGATATTGGAGAGCAGGTTCTTACACTTCAATTCATTTATATTATTATAAATACTATTTCCCCTTAAATTTTGATTACACATATATGCTGATTACACATAATACAAATACACATAGAGTAAAAAACACATAGATACATAGAGACAGGTCAACCTCCCCCCTCCGCCCCCCCCCCCCCCCCCGCCCCCATACCCTTCACCCTATACTCCAACAGTTAGCAATTACACATAAAACAAACAACTTTTTTTCATCAGAAATATACACCGCAATAATTTTTTTCTATTATCCATATTTTACTTTTGGGATTGATATGGAGGGAGAAGAGAGGAGGGGAGAGGAGTGGAGAGGATGTGAGGAGAAGAGGAGAGAAGCGAGGAGAAGAGAGAGGAGAGACGGGTGGTCAAGGGGAGTGTTGGAGAGGAGGAGGTGGAGGAAAGTGGAAGAGAGGAGATGGAGGCAGTGGAGGAGGTTGAGGAGGAGGAGGTGGTAAAGGAGGAGGAGGCGGTGGAGGAAGAGGCGGTAAAGGAGGAGTAGGCAAGGGAGGCGGTAAAGGAGGTGGAGGAGGCGGTGGATGTGGTTGAGGAGGGGGAGGCGGTGGAGGAGGAGGTGAGTGGAGGAAGAGAGGAGGAGATGGGAGAAAGTGTAGGGGGGAGGTGGTTGGGCAGGTGCCCATATTGATAGGCTCATCGTCCTCAGGGTCAGCGGGGGAGGGGCCTGATCCCAGGGAAAAGGGTAGCGGGGATGAGGGATAGGCCCCAGGGACAGTTGAGGGATGACAGGATCCCCACCCACAGTCAGGAGGACAAGAGGCAGGGGGCAGGCACAGGTCCCCGAATTGCTCCCCGCAGGAGATGGTGGTACTCCTGTGTGCCATCTGTGAGCAGCCCGCTATCCTGTCAGGGGGTAGGGAAGCTAAGGCCGGGCTTAGGGCCCAGGCATTGAAGGAGGTAGCGGCTGCGGTAACAGCTGTGGGCATGGCGGAAAGGGTTGTGAAGTCTGTGAAGCACAGGTTCGATGATGTCAGGGTCCTGGTGAGGAAGAGGATTGCCAAGGAAATGGCCTCAGCAACAAATGGTGGCCCCGCAGTGATTGTCACCTACAATGTGTGGGAGAGGGACCTCAAGGCCCTTCTGAGCCCGGTGCCCGCCACAGGAGCCTGATGGCCCAGCAGGATCCAGCCTCCGCGTCAGGTGCATATCACATACATAAACATGCCACCACATGTACATCACACACACTACACATATACAGGATGACCAACAAGGACACTGACATGTCAGCTCTTTGGAATTAACAAGGGACAGATATATCAGTCAACAGTAATCAACAATATGTATAGGTGTACCCATTGCATCGTATGCAGTTACAGACCGCAGCCAGAATCATGATAGCGTTAGGAGCCAAGAAGAATCAAGATCAAGAACCCGGGGGGATTGGGGTACTGATGCAAGGCAGAGGAGGATGTAGGGGCTGCACATGTTTCTGTGAGTTCTCATCAGCACTCCTCGGTGACAATCTATTGGTCCAATTGTTATCGTGATCTAGCCTATAGTCAGGATATATGGATCAGTCATGCGTCATTAAATCCATGAGGCTGACAAATCACTGTCTTCAGGGGGCACAACAACAGTAATCAACCAATAGCCAGTCCATGTATGGGTGTGCTCACTGCAGCGTATGCAGCCACAGACCTCAGCCAGAATCAAGAGAGTGTTAGGAGCCAAGAACTATAAAGATCAAGAACCCAACAAAGATCACAGCTAGAAAATTATAGCTACTCAAAGTCAAAGGGCCAGTTACCTCACTATAGCTCAGATTTATTGGGTGAAAAAGCACAACATTCTATGCTAAAGTGATCTATTGCCTCTGGTTTGTCTACAGATTATCAGCCTCTGCCTCAGAGAACGTTTCACATATTATGGTTTACATGCTTACAAGAATGTAATCAGCCAGCAGTTAAACACTCAATTAACATGGAATCTTCTGTTCTGTCACACAATGAAGAGCACTGATAATGAGGTCAATGGCCCTGTAAGTGATTCATCCATGTTCAAGCCTAGATGTCAGATAGTTAGAAAGGAACTCAATAAAAATTTTCTTCAACATCATTAACAAATATCCCCTTCTTTTTTTGTTTCTATTTCTCAGCTTTACGGAGGTCTGGGTCCACTGGTGAGCCAGAGGCGGGGGCATCGGCTCCATCAGAGCAGGTGGACACGGGGCCAGCAGGATCCGGTGCAGGAGGAGGAGGGACAAGCTCAAGCCCTGTGCCCTGGTGAGGAAGAGCAGGAGGACTTCACCTGTAAAGTGTGGCCACTTGCTGGACCTCAAGCGACCCCTGTTGCCTTCGACCCCACTGCCCCCCTCCTCCCACAGCTGCAGCTATCACCAGGGAACACATATTGGAGGGAGGAGAGACGCATGTCCCCACCTTCTCCTCCCCACTGTGGTTCGTCTGCCTGGCTCCCACCACCAAGTTCCCCACCACTACTACCATATTGGAGACTTGCACCTGCCATGCAATAGCCCCTTCTCACCGGGCCACCACCACCACCTCTTCCACCTCCATCACAACCACCAATGGGCCCTAAAGCCAGACCTCCATCCCCACCACCACCAAGCCAGGCTGTTCAGGAGGAGAGGTTGGCCGTGTCCAGACAGAGCCTGGTCTGTCTGCAAGGGATCCAGGCCAGTATCTCCTCCAATCACAAACAGATTATAAGCAGCCTGGACAGGCACAAAAGGGAGGAGAGGAGGCACCATCTCATGACTGAGTCCTACCTTGCCAGGCTGCTCAGGATGGGGGGGTGCCAGAGAACGGCGAACTGCATCCGTTGTCACATGCTGGAACGCGCTCTGGCCCGCCCCCCAATCTGAGCGCGGTCCAGCAGGAGGCAACGGTTGCAGTTCGCCGCGTTCTGGTCCCCAGCCCGGCCTCATCCACCCCAGAGGCATCCCCCTTTGCACCAGCAGCCCGGCATCTCCTCTCCTCCTCCCAGGCCTCCACCACCGCCACCGGCACCGCTACTGCCTCACGGGGAAATGCCTCCCCGTGCCCCCTCACCCCCAGCACCTGTTAGATGGGCACACGAGGGATTGGGGCCCTGATGCTAGGCAAGGGAGGATGTAGGTGCTGCGCATATATTTGTGCCTTCTCAACAGCACTCCTCAGTGACAATCTATTGCTTACAATGCTAACCTAATCTAGCCTGGCTACAGAGTCTTGGATCTTGGCCTATGTGATGGTGATGTTTTGTACGCTATCTCCCATGACATGGTCCATGATCCCCTTCTCTGTGAACACGTAGGGTTCGGTTGAACATGTCACCAATTGATGATCACTGAGGAATGTTGTTGAAAATAGATACTGCAGTCCCTATATTTTTTTAAGGCCTTATTTTGCAGGTGTTATTTTTTTTGTTTTGTTTTGTTTTAGGTACAATTCAGGTCCATGAAGGCATCTTCTGCATCTGCAAGCATAGTGAAGGAAATAAATAAGGTTTAAGGTTTTCACAGTGCATCGCAGGTAGACATTCCTTCAATAACAGAACCCCCCCCCCCCACACACACACTTAACATGTAGCTCCCACAATTTTAAAGCTATCAGATAGCCAGATATCTAAGACATGATTGTTGTTAGCTTAAATGTAGACTAATATCGCTATGGCTCACAATGGCATGTTACTGACGGCCAGCATTTAATATATGCACTAGTGAAGCTTTTGATCCTAACCTCAATATCAGTATGAGAACAGATCTTTGGGTCTGTTGTAAGAAACATTAAATCTGGCTGCTAACCTTTGTGTCCCCTCCGTATTAATGTATATTTTGCCCTATTGCTGATATCATGAGTATCATTTAACATGTGCTAACAGCTGTCCAGCTGATGGATGTGATATCACTGTTGATGAACAATATCATATGGCGAAGGTAATAGTACACCTTGACCACTGACGCTGGTCACAGCTAAGCATTTGTGAGTTGACACATTATTATTAATGATCATGGCCAGTGAGAACTAGCCAATGGTTAGTAATGCTTGCAGATGGGAATCAGGTGGGTTGGTATATTGTTACAGTTACAGTATTTAGCATTGTACTGTACATGCATGTTTTTTTTATTTTTTATCCTCCTCCACCTTTTTCTGAAGTACACTTCAGAAAGCAAAATTCAAAAACACTCACACACAGCACGGGGGAAATGCCAGGATGCCTGGGAGTGAGGTTGCACGCAAATTTTAGTCGAATTTGACAAGCTTGGGCATTCGAAAATCGGCTAAGCAAGAAAAAAAATGTCGGCCGAAAAAAATGAAAACCAGGCTAAAGAAGACTGAAGCGCGCAAATCACTGCCAGGCGCGCATGAGTTAGCCAGGAACGACCACGGGAGCTAAAAAACTGACCTCGCAAAACTACTAATTTACTACAGCCTTATTAAATTGTGATTCGGCAAATGTTAAAGGGCTCTATTTAAGCACACAGCATATTTTTTTTACAGAAGTTTTTAGTTAGTAAACTTCTATCCAAAAGCATGGTCTTCACTAACTAAAAACTTATGTAAAAAAAATATGCCGTGTGCATAAATAGAGCCCTTTAAAATTTGCCAAATCGCAATTTAATAAGGCTGTTAATGTCCGAACCGCAGAAATCGAAAAACACGGAAAAAATCTAAATCAAAATAAAAACACACTTAAACACAGCACGGGGGGAAAGCCAGAACGCCTGGAAGTGAGGTTGCACTCAGATTTAAACCGAATTTGCAGAGTTTCGGCACTCGAAAATCGACTAAGAAATAAATAAAATTGTGGCCGAAAAAAAGGAAAACAAAGCTAAAGGAGACCGAGGCGTGCAAATCACAGCCAGGCAATTACGAGTTAGCCAGGAACGTAGGAGATACAAAATATACCATTACCAACGGACGGAAAATTCTCACAAGCCAAGTAATACAGAAAAAAGTTGCCATTTTACAACACTAACTTGCAAATAATAACACTACGTTTCTAAAATGGTGCTTTACCAGCCTACACAAACGGTTTGGCCTCGCACACGCAGCCTATTTACACTGCACACTTGGCACATTGCTGACACTTTCTTCACAGGTGATCAACAGATCAACAGTCCAACTGCCTAAGGCACTCATTGCGAGCCAAGAGCAATGAGCGCTGAAGGTCCTCAGAGGAACAAAAGCCTTACATTGTGTGGCAAACAGCATTGCCATGGCTTCAAATTTTATTGCCGTCATTTTTGAAGGGCAAGTTGCTAGTATATAATAATAAAGGGTTAATACACATGAGAGGTCCAATTTGTGATTCTGTGGAGCATCAACAATCGCCTGAAGGCCTGAAAGGAATATGACAGGTGATAATGTGAATCCATTGATAGCAAAACACTTAATGGGAGGTCACCATATGCTAATTGGGATACATCTTGGCACATGGACACCAGCAATGGGACTTTCCAGGATGGGCATAGTGGATATTGTCCCTGATGGAGGTGAGTTGGCTGTTGCTCCACCTGCCTCTGCACAGCCTCAATGTGTGTTTGCGGATGGGTTCGAGTAGATTAGTTTGGTATATGTTCCCCTTCTGGATTGCTGCCTTGTGGGGGTGAAGGAGCTAGTGTACTTCAGTGGAGCTGTGAGCTATATCATGTAGGGTCACTCTAGGTGGACAGGTCATAGCACAGAGGGCAGACAAATCACAGTCCACTGGAGAAGGAACTGGCAACCCACTCCAGTATCGTTGGATTACAGAGTCGGACACAACTGAAGGACTGAACAAAAAATAATAAAATGTTCCCCTGGTACTTGATATATGTGATATGGTGGTGTAATTTGGCCACTATTTATTTTCCCAATGTAGATGTGATGAGCGAGATGTATAAATGTATTTATTTTTTTACTTTTCACTTTTATTACTTAGTAGTGGTTTTCGTTTGTTTGCTATGTTGAATTGAATAATAGAGATACATATTTATAGACATATGGTTTGAGGGTGAGACCCTGCTTTTGATAAACCCAGAGAGATAGTAAAGGAGGGATAGTATAGGATAGCAAAGTTTATTATTAATAAAAGTTTAATTTTATTCTCATTACACTATATTGAATATATATTTGGGATGGGGTCAGTATTTAGAGTGTTCTTTCTCTGTCTGTTTATCTTTTTGTAGTGTTGTTAACACTTTGCCACACCCCCTCCCCTAGCACTGCACCCTTCACTCCTGGAGCTTTTAGTTGAAATTATTTTAAAAGTTTTTCAGGTTTTGTTTAGTTTGTTTGGTGTTGGGTTTTGTGTTTTGGTGAGAGAGGAAAAGAAACATCTTTGTAGGTAGTGGAAGGGAAAACATTTAGAAGTTTTACAAAAAGGCTGCTAAGACCTTACACAGAAACACAGAGGGGCTAATAAGATAGAAAGTCTGCAAGGAGAGGGAAAGACAGAAAGTTAGAAAGTAAACACCTTGGGCCTCATTCAATTGCGATTTGGCCAATTGAATAGGGGCTCTAAATAAGCACATAACATATTTTTTTGAAAGAAGTTTTTAGTTAGTGAAAACCTTGCTTTTGGATAAATGTTTACTAACTAAAAACTTCTTTAAAAAAATATGTGATGTGCTTATTTAGAGCCCTATTCAATTGGCCAAATCGCAATTGAATGAGGGCCCTAGAAAGAAAGTAAGGGAAAGAAACTCTCTTTGCAGACAACCTGTGTTTTCCGTGTAAGCTGCAATCAGGCAGCTGTTCCCAGTTGTTAACCCCCTCCCACTTCCGGGTAACACCAAAAATCTCTCTCCCTCAAATTTGTTTTGTTTTTGCACTTTTTCCTTTAAAAAAATAATAAAAATCATAAAACTAAAATAAAAAAATTATAAAATGAGTAAAACAAAAACATGTTCAAACATGAGGGATAATGTACCTAAGAAGCCTCAGGGGCCAAAAGGGGGAATAATGGCCCCTGAAAATCCAAGCTGCAGCACTGCACAGCATAGGCCCCAGACAAATAAGACAACCCCAGCTCCTGGTGAAAAAACACTGTCTGCCAGCAGAGCTACCCCTGTGACTAATACCTGGTCACAGGTGTTTTCTGATGGCCCCAGCAATACCATCGCTGGGGCTGAGGGGCAGATCACCAGGAAGCATGGGGTTAAGTGTCAGATGTCTGGGGTTTATAGTATTGAGATATATCTGCATGATGCAGCTAATGTCATCAGCCCCTCTGTTATAGCAGCAGCCAGCAAAATGTACCGCGAAGCTGTCTTCTTTACCAGTACGCTGTCTGCTGCTCACAAACTTTTACAGAGGGAAATCACAGTGGGGGGATTATATGTACCAAATGAACCCCTGGAAGGGTTGGGCACTAAAGTTACACTCTCAAATGTGCCCCCCTTCCTACCAGACTCCCTCCTGCGCCCCCACCTGCAAGCCCTAGGGGAAATAAAAACACCAATTATAAAACTTCCCCTGGGGTGCAGAGAGAGAGCACTAAAACAAGTGCTTTATTTCAAGAGGCAGGTACAAATGTGCCTGCCCAGGGGCACAGAGAACACTGAGGGGTCTTTTGGGGTTCCATTTGAGGGGGTGCTGTACCCTATATTTTACAGCACTGCAGAGGTGCAATTTTATCTTTGCAAGGGGCTGGGACACACACGTAGGAATTGCCCTAATGTTAAACATCCTGTCCCAGCCCCAGCAAATGGCACCTCCAATAGTATAGCACCCATCCCTGGTGAGCCCATAACAGCGGGGACCTCAAGGGTCATAGCCCCCCCAGAGAGCTCAGGTAAGGAGGCCGCTCCTCATACCACCACCACGGCCTCCAAGCCCCCTTCTTCTCCACAAAAGCCATCTGTGTCTGCGGTCTCCAGCAAAACTGCAGACACAGGGAAGAAGGGGAAGAATGTCACCGGTCCTCCCAGTGTCACAGCTGTTTCCCCAAAGTCCCTTTCTGCCCCCAAAATAAAAACATCAGTTAGTGTGGGGGCACAGGATAAGCAGAGGGATAATAACCCCTCTGCAGGGGAGGCAGTTGGTGACAGTTCTTCTTCCAGGAGTGACGTCCCCAGGAAGAGGACACATAAGACCAATAGGGAGGTAGCTGAAAAGCGGGAGGTGCTCTATTTTGGAACACCTCCCTCCAAAAGCAGAAAGAGGAGTAAAACATCTTCTCCTCATCTGGTGGCATTGTCTGGCCCGGTTATTACACTCAGCCAGCCGGTGCCAGACCACACAACTCTCCCTCCAGACCTAAAAGGGGATAATGTGGATAAGGGTCTGGAGGAAAAGCAGGGGAAAGAGGGTCTCCCAAGTGAGTCAGGGGTGGAAAAGAAAGATCAGGTTCTGCCTCTGGCCTATGAGGGGGGCCCTAGTAAAGCCCCTGCTGAATGGGTGGTCAGTGTCCCTGAAGTGCTGAGCCAGTATCACTCTCCAGTGACATACCTCTGGCTTTGTTAGTCACTACCGGAGGGGGGGAATATAGGCCTGACCCCCATTCAGGACCCAATAGATTTGTCTGTCAGTGGGGATGTGGCACCAGGGGAAGTGGATATGGGGGAGGGTGATAAGGCAGGTTTTCCTGTTAACATCATGGGGGAGCCTGTCAACCCTCCTCAGTTTTCCACTGAACCTATCATCTGTGCAATCCAAGCTGAGCAAGCAGCGGTGGAAATGGCAGAGGAGGCATATAAAGCCTCCAAGGCTTCCACTAAGGAAGCCATGCCAGCCACTGCTGTGCAGCTAGCTACCCTTGAATGCACCTCTGAAGCTGCAGGGGTGCAACAGCAATCTCAGGGTCCACTATTTAGTGTGAATGGTGCTAAAGGGACTCCTATATCATTCAAGAGGGGGTCCCTTAGAATGAAGCTGAGGAAACTGACCCCAGCCAGGGAGGATGGGGTAAAAGCCCTCAGCCAAGAGGAGCCCAGGGGTGATCCACTAGAGGGGACATCAGATTCTAAGTGGGTTATCCCTGTAAAGAAAATAGATCAATTCCTTGAAAGCACCCTTCATGGGCAAAAGAAAAGGAAGGTGCAGCTGGCCTTGAGAAAGTGGAGTAATATGTTGTTTATTATCTACTCTCTTCAGCACTATCTAGAGATCAGCAATAGGGCCAAGAATTCTGGGACTGCTGAGTATTCTTGCGTCCGGAATTTCTTTGATATATCAGCAGTCTCAAGAGACTGAGGAACGCACAATTCCTGACACGCAGTAATGGCTTTGCACATCAGCACGCTTAATACCAACGGCTGTCAAGCCAGTTTAGGCAGGTTCCAGGTACTCTCCTATTTGCGTCAGGGTGGGTACTCTGTGAGTTTCCTGCAGGAAACTCATACCACTCCAGAGCCTGAGGCCTCGTGGCAACTGGAGTGGAGAGGCAGGGTCTTCTTCAGCAACCTCACATCGACGTCGTGTGGAGTGGTGACCCTGTTCTCAGAGTCTTTTCAGCCAGAGCTGCTGCTTGTGAAAGCTGTTATCCCAGGCCGTCTAATCCACCTCCGGGTCCGAGAGCAGGGTAGCGTAATTAAACTAGTTAATGTATATGCCCCTGCTAGAGGGCCCAGGAGAGTGAGGTTCTTAGCCAGATTGTCCCACTTTTTAGAGACAGTTGACGCAGATGAGTGTTTGGTTCTCGGGGGGGGGGGGGGATTCTAACTGCACCCTCGATGCTCTGGACCGAAATGGTCCAGAGCCTTACCCGCCTTCTGCGTCAGCCATGCGGGAGCTCATCACCCGCTTCTCTTTAGAGGATGTCTGGTGAGAACAGAACCCAGGGGCATCAGACGGCTTCACCTACGTCAGGGTGAGAGCCGGTCTGGTGACCCACTCCCAAATCGATAGACTATATATATATCTAGTCACTATATGTCACAAGCCCGTTCTTGTGCCATTAGGCTGGCTCCTTTCACAGACCACAACTGTGTGTCTGTGACAGTGGCGCTAATGTCAACAACGGACTGGAGGGGTTGCAAGGGGGAATTTGCCACGTTAAAACAGTGGTGGGACGCGGGCAAGGTTCATTTGCGACTTCTGTGTCAGGAATATACAAAGGGTGTGAGTGGGCAGCGTGAAGCTGAGCTGGAGTCACTCCGGGTGGAGGTGCTCCATCTAGAGCGGAGGCTGTTCACTTGTAGGGACCAATCCCTGCAGAGCGAGTATGTAGAGAGGAAAGGTGTCCTCCGTGACCTGGAACGACACCAGGCCAGGGGGGCATATGTGCGTAGTTGCCTAGGCTTTCTTAAAGATCTAGACCACGGCTCGCGCCTTTTCTACTCACTGGAGAAAAAGGGGGGCAATAGTAGATACATCACCTGTCTTCTAGATGAAGACGGTGCCCCCCTTACAGATCCGGAGAGTATCCGGGATAGAGCCCGGATTTTTTATAAAGATCTTTATTCTCCGGATCCTATTTCTCCAGACGCCTGCAGGGTGCTATGGGAGGGGCTCCCCACAGTTAGTGAGGGTGTAAGGGAGCAGCTTGATATGCCAATATCTTTTCAAGAGCTCTCTGAAGCCCTCCGTGCCATTTCCTGTGAGAAATCTCCAGGACTGGACGGTCTGACTGTAGAGCTTTTCCAATTTTTCTGGGAGACTCTGGGACCTGATTTCCATCTGGTCCTTGGGGAAGCCCTGGAGACCGGGGAGATGCCCCTGTCTTGTCACAGAAAGGGGGATCTTCGCCTTATTAATAACTGGCGACCGGTCTCACTGCTCAGCACAGATTATAAGATAGTAGCGAAAGCCATATCGCGTAGGCTTGGATCTGTGCTGGCAGAATTGGTTCACCCTGACCAGTCCTATGCGATCCCGGGCCGGACTATCTTTGACAGCATCTTTCTGGTCCGGGATCTCCTGCAATACTCTCACAGGAC
This sequence comes from Discoglossus pictus, assembly GCA_027410445.1. NCBI lineage: Eukaryota > Metazoa > Chordata > Amphibia > Anura > Alytidae > Discoglossus > Discoglossus pictus. Next base: position 47,296,781 of record CM050172.1, on the reverse strand, counting down.
TGGTCTGTCACTCGCCTTTCTCTCCCTAGATCAAGAGAAGGCGTTTGACAGGGTGGACCATGGTTACCTCATAGCCACTCTGCGGCGTACGGCTTTGGCCCACAATTTGTGGGCTATATAACAACGCTGTACGCCTCTGCAGAGTGTTTACTTAAAATCAATTGGTCCCTAACAGCATCTTTGGTATTTGGACGAGGGGTACGTCAAGGATGTCCCTTGTCTGGACAGTAATATTCGCTGGCCATCGAGCCTTTCCTCTGCCTGTTGAGGAAAAGGCTCACATGGCTGGTGCTTAGGGAGCCAGACATGCGGATCGTCCTTTCAGCCTATGCTGATGAGGTGCTCCTCGTGGCCCAGGACCCAGTTGATCTTGAGCTGGCAAAAGAGTGCCAGGAGGTATATTCAGCTGCCTCCTCTGCTCAGATCAACTGGTCTAAATGCAAAGGCCTTATAGAGGGTTCTATACAGGTGGACTCTTTGCCTCCCAAATTCCGTAACATCTTGTGGGAGGCAGATGTTATGAAATATCTGGGGGTCTACGTGTCCGCTGCGGACGCTTCCGTCCCAGACAACTGGAGGGAGCTAGAGGACAGTGTCCTCTCTCGTCTGGGACGATGGAGGGGTCTAGCAAAAATGCTTTCCCTTAGGGGGCGGACTCTAGTGATAAATCAGCTGGTGGCATCTCAGATCTGGCACCGGCTGATCTGTCTGAGTCCAACCCCCCAGTTTGTCAGCAACATCCAGAGGAGTTTGTCAGATTTGCTCTGGATTGGAAAGCATTGGGTCTCTGCGGGTGTGACAAGTCTGCCTTTGGTGGAGGGTGGGCAGGGAGTGGTATGTGTGCGCTCCCAGTTGTCCACCTTCCGCCTTCAGTACCTGCAGAGATACCTATATGCAGATCCCTCTCCGCAGTGGTGCGCACTGTAAGGGAGCGGCTTGATATGCCAATGACTTTTCAAGAGCTCTCTGAAGCCCTCCGTTACATGTCCTGTGAGAAATCTCCAGGACTGGACGGTCTGACTGTATAGTTTTTCTAATTTTTCTAAGAGACTCTGGGACCTGATTTCCATCTGGTCCTTGGGGAAGCCCTGGAGACCGGACAGGAAAGCACTGGGTCTCTGCGGGTGTGGCAAGTCTGCCTTTGGTGAAGGGTGGGCAGGGAGTGGTATGTGTGCGCTCCCAGTTGTCCACCTTCCGCTTTCAGTACCTGCAGAGATACCTATATGCAGATCCATCTCCGCAGTGGTGCACACTGGCATTCAGCTTTTATTGCCAGTTGCGCAACCTGGGGTATGACCGACAATTATTTCTTATCAGGCCCGAGGGGTTTGGGAGAGACCTCTCTGTGTTACCGGCATACAATCAGGAAACCCTCAAGGCCTGGAGCATGGTCTCCGTGACCAGGCAAGGCGTGCCTTTGGGGGATGAAATATCTACAGAGTCCCTATTATATAATCTAGCAGTAGGGGCTCCGTTGTTATAGTCCCCCAGTATCATCCGCCGCCTTAGTCATGCACAGTTGACACGAGTCGGGGATCTCCTGGACTACGAGCGTTCTGATTGGATGTCAGTGCTTCAACTTGAAGCTAGTCTTTTGTTTTGCACCGTTTATGTTTTTTGTTGTACCAAAATAAATATAACTGCTGATATTTTAAAAACTGCTCCTGAGTACTCCATTGTGGTGCCGGGTAGAAGGGCACGAACCCTGAGTGTGACAGCAGTGTTTTCACAATATAAATATATATATGTGACTGTGTGTGTGTATATGTATATATATATATATATATATATATATATATATATATATATATATATTTTTTTTTTTTTTTTTTTTTGTGTGTGTGTGTGTGTGTATACACACATACATATATGAAAGCAAAAGATTGATAAATATAGAAGGGATAATTTATGTGTTTTTATTACTGATTTATGGTTCTTTGAGGACCTGTAGAACTGAAGTGAAGAGAAACTAAATGGAAGTGAGCATCTGACATATATTTTTGTCATGAAAGCAGACATGGACATATTTATGGTCCTTTCAAGACCTGAGGGAGGGGGGAACTGAGGGCTGAGGGAGGGGGGAACTTGCAGCTCCCTGCATCATAATCTAAATCAAACAACTTGTTTGGGACAGCTGTCTGTGTGCCCCCATGAACTCTGAGCAGCTGATATACAGTCCACTGGCATAAAGGCAGACTCACTGTGTGTGTCAGCATCCATAAGTCCTGAATATGCAAATTAGCTTCTGAGGGAAGTATCTGATTGGATGATACTTCTCCGTTGACTTAAAGCACAAACGCTCGTCCCTTTGCAGCAAGTGGCTGCAGCACTGACACACAAGTTAGGCTTGGGGTATGGGGGCATGTAAGTTTTAGTAAACAAATATAAAAACAATAAAGTAAGAAATAAACAAATCAATAACATAACACATAACAAACAAGATATTTTGATTATAACATAACTTGCTCTGTCAGATGCAGCAGAACAAGTTCTATGAGCTTACTATCCCTTTAAGTACTTGTCCCCGGCTAGAATATGGTTTTACTGAAAGTCTCTGAAACAGCAACTTCCTGGAGAGCCAGAAATACTGAAGATATGAGTGACTATATGGGTTTCATCTAGATAGTAAAACAAAAGAAACAGGATTAATATACTAGTATACCCTATAATAATAGCAAAAATGAGTCAAATTTAATATATAACTTTTATAATAACCAAAGAAAAGGAATCCCAGATAAGCAAATTAATAAATCCCTATAAATGACTGCAAGCTCACAGTGAAAGTGCTGCTGATATATATATATATATATATATATATATATATATATATATATACAAAATCTAATTTCTTATTATGATAACCATAACCAATGATAAGTATATATATTTCAAATGAATCATATTTCATTATAACAATGTATCCAACATCAAAGAACTTGACTAAACTGTAAATAAACTGAAGAAAAAACTGTGTGATAATATCTCAACGGAGGCTAAACTTTGGTGTAACTAACTTCACTCATTACAATATCAGACCAATTATAACTGTGTCTCACTTGTTTTGATAAATCAAAATAACTGATACTAACACCAATATATGACAGTTTGTGAACATCATACTTTATTGTATGTGTACTCTGTCTCAACTGCAAGGTATATAGCAGTGCACATAAATGTATACTAGAATCTATGAGCAGGACTATCTCAAGAATTCTTCTGGAATTGTTAGGCAGTTTCTGGAAGTGCCTCTGGTATATCACAGAAGCTGTGGGATAGTATTTTCAGGATATATGAAGTTGGGACTAGGATCTTGGATTGATTCGTCTGTGTGTGGCAACACAGGACGTGCACAAAGAGGAAAGCAAGCCTGTTTGAAGGTCTTGTTCCAATTTAGTGTTCTTAAGTTACCTATTAGCAGCCTTACTAAATTGCAATTCAGCAATTGAAAAGGGCTCTATATAAGCACAGAGCATATTTTTTTACAGAAGTTTTTATTTAGTGAATACCTTGCTTTTGTAAAAAAAAATATGCTCTGTGCTTATATAGAGCTTTATTTCAATTAGCCGGATCGCAATTTAATAAGGCTGTATATCTGTATTATTGTGGGCATATCAATAGTAGATACTTTTCCTATGTGGATACATCAATGGGAGACTCTTTATGTTACACATTTGATACAATTTCTTTCAGTCCCGAGTCATAATGCTACAATATTTTATAAGAAATGTAATAAAAGTTATGTTTTAAAATACTCTGATGCAGAATAAAGATTTCTTCTTATCACAATATTACAGTGCCTTGCAAAAGTAATCACCCTCCTTGGCATTTTTCGTGTTTTGTTGCCTCACAACCTGGAATTAACATGGATTGTTTGAGGATTTGTATTGTTTAATTTACAGAACATGCCCACAACTTTAAAGTTTTTTTTTTTTTTTTTATTGTGAAGCAAGCAACAAATAGGACAAAATAACAGAAAAAGTCAATGTGCATAACTATTCACCCCCCTAAAGTCAATATTTTGTAGAGCCACCTTTTGAACCATTGACGGATCCAAGTCACTTTGGATAAGTCTCTATGAGCTTGCCACGTCGTACCACTGGGATTTCTGCCCATTCCTCCTTGCAAAACTGCTCCAGTTGGAGGGTTGGTGTGACCACACATTTTCTATTGGATTGAGGTCTGGGTTTGACTAGGCCATTCCAACACATTTAAATGTTTCCCCTTAAACCACTCAAGTGTTGCTTTAGCAGTGTGTTTGGGGTCATTGTCCTGTTTGAAGGTGAACCTCCGTCCTAGCCTCAAATCACGCACAGAGTGATACAGGTTTTGCTCAAGAATATCCCTGTATTTAGCGCCATCCATCTTTCCCTCAACTCTGACCAGTTTCCCAGCCCCGGCTGCTGAAAAACATCCCCACAGCATGATGCTGCCACCACCACGTTTCACTGTGGGGTTGGTGATCTTTGGGTGATGGGATTTGTTGGGTTTGCGCCAGACATATCGTTTTCTTTGAAGGACGAAAAGTACAGTTTTAGTCTCATCAGACCAGAGCACCTTCCTCCATATATCTTGGGAATTTCCCACATGCCTTTTTGCAAACTCAAAACGTGCCATTTTGTTTTTTGCTGAAAGTAATGGCTTTCTTCTGGCCACTCTACCATAAAGCCCAACTCTATGGAGCGTACTGCTTATTGTTGTCCTATGTACAGATACTCCAGTCTCTGCTGTGGAACCTTAGGTCTCTGTGCTGCCTCTCTGATTAATGCCCTCCTTTCCCGGTCCATGAGTTTTGGTGGGCGTCCATCTATTGGCAGGTTTGCTGTTGTGCCATGTCCTTTCCATTTGGTTATGATAGATTTGATGGTGCTCCTGGGGATCATCAAAGATGTTGATATTTTTTTATAACCTAACCCTGACTTGTACTTCTCAACAACATTGTCTCTTACTTGTTTGGAGAGTTCCTTGGTCTTCATGGCAGTGTTTGGTTAGTGGTGCCTCTTGCTTATGTGTTGCAGCCTCTGGGGCCTTTCAAGAAAGGTGTGTATATGTAATGACAGATCATGTGACACTTAGATTGCACACAGGTGGACATCATTTCACTAATTATGTGACTTCTGAAGGTAATTGGTTGCACAAGAGCTTTTTATGGGCTTCATAACAAAGGGGGTGAATACATACGCACATGCCAATTTTCTGTGTTCTATTTCAAAAAAATAGTTTTATGTACATATTGTTCTCATTTCACTTCACCAACTTAGACTATTGTGTTCTAATCCATCACATAACATTCAGATTAACAAAACATTGACCTTAAAGCTGTAATGTAACAAAATAGGTATAAAGTCAAGGGGGGGGGGGGTGAATACTTTTGTAATGCACTGTAATTGGTAATTAATTGATTGTACTGTGTGCCTGTTGAATTAATTAGGATAGAGCTTACCCCCCCCCAAACTGTTAGAGGGGCTGTAGCAATTTAGGCACCCATGTTCACATCTGGTGGGAGTATAGATATGTACAGATATTTTGGGAACAATGTATATGGCAGCTAACAAACATTTTAGATGTGATTTTACCTTTGAACCCAAAAATGATCTTATTTCCAATGTTTGAGCTGAACATTTCTATATCACAAAGTTTGCTAATTACTCACTGTCTACTTGTTAAAGTCAGTAAGTGTACACTAATCCTACACAATTCTTCTTTGGTGTTATTATCTGTTATGTCTAGTAGGAGTAGTGCGGATACCTGTAAAACATATCAGGTATTTTGGGCTATAAAAACAAGTGATCTAGTGCAGGTTACTTCTTTCTAGCGTATAAAAATAACTGATACTTTAAGACTGGCTTTTTTGATTTCAGACTTTAATACAACCAGTAATGCAGACATTTGGTATAGTTATATGGTTAATATGAATGCCATCTAGTCATATGAATATGGTGAATTTGGTATTTCTGGCTATCTGGTCACAGTTCTAGGTTATTTTACAAAATATAGTATTCTCACCCAGGATAGGTACTTGAAACAGGCTTCCCTGGACGGTTTGAGTTTTATTACATGAATCCCATATAATCATGTGTGGTTGGAGAATTTTGCATTTCTGGCTGTATGGAAAGTTGCCGTTATGGCTCATTTAAAAAAATATTGTATTCTGGCCTGGAATGGGTGTGTGAAACTAGTTTCTGTGGAATTTTTTAAGCTTATTACATGAATCCCTTCTAGTCATGTATGCCTATTAATAAAGCATACTATCATATGGATTTGGACTCCTAAATATTGTTCTCAATATTTAACACATCCCAGTGATATTGTTATCAATTTATTTTATAAAGGACCTGATCTTGGGCATTCCATTCTGTTCCGTCTTTTACTCGGTGCCCAATGGAATGTTGTATATATGTGATTGTGAGGGGATTTATGTGAGTAAGAGATAAAGGAATTTGTTTCCCACCATTGCAGCATGTATTCTAACAAGGGGAATAAGGAAGAGGAAACTACAAGAATACAATCTAAGGAATTTAAGCATAGAATTGGCTGTGCATCTGCAGTCAGCAGACTCTAAATACAATATACAAAATAAGTCATTTACACTTTCATTGTTGAAGCAAATAGCATTTCCCATATTTCTATGCACTGACTGTTTAATTCCTTGCTTCACATCTTTATAAAAAACAATTGGATTTCTAGACACTGCTCGGAGATAATTTTTTCTGCTGCACTATGAAAGCTTTTGTTTTCTATTTCTTCATTTCTTTCATTTATATTTATTATGAGGGCCATCTTTTCAAAAAGCCTTCATCGGGTGCTAAAGTTACAGTTTAATCCAGAGAGATTTGTTCCAGCTTTTGGTATAAGGAAGAGCTATGTGAAAAATAAACATTCATTCCTAAATTAAAGGACCACTGTGGTAACTTTGTTATATATATATATTTGTATAACTAAAAATCATAATAGACAACAAAAAATTATAAAGCAAAAATAAGCATGTAAATAAATACCACCTTTATATTTACAGATTTTAAATGCAATTATTCTATATCTGTCTATCTTTGCTTTCTTCCTTGTTGCTGCCTGTTCCTTTTTCGGGATGGTTTGTCCTTGCAATTTAATTAACTTCTCTTTAGTCCTTCTGAGATCACTGACAGATGTAACTACCACTCTCCCATTATTCAGAAAGACACTTCCTATGCATGAATCATCATGTATGAGATGTATGCACTGAGATAAACAGTACTGCTCTGTGTTTTCTTAGTGTCAGACTCTTTATAGACCTTGTTCATGACAAATACTGTTAGTTAAATATTGTTAATGTTAGTTTGTTGAAAATTAAGCTAATCCTATTGCTTTCACTCAGATATATGTCATAGATTTAACAAACTCTCTTTTTTTTTTTTTTTCTCAGAACTCACGTAGGATGCAAAGCCAGATTAAATGAGAGATATAATCACTTAATTTCCATGCAAATATCAAAGCTCTCAGATTGCTTAAAAATGGTTGAAACTGATATGGAAAGTAGACTAACTCTACTGAGGGAAACATACGACTGAGAGAAGAGGTGGCTGTAGATTCACAGTTTTGATCTTTAAGCTGAGGGACATTTTAAGACAGTTAAAAGAAAAAGCACATGAATTAAAGGACTATTTCTGCATATAAGGCATTTTCATCAGCATAAATATTAAAATGGATTCAGAAGATTTAGCAACATTTCTTATTATTACAGCTTCTTTCATTTGTGGAATTCCTCTGAACACCTTTATCTTGCTTGCTAGTACCAGATCCTGGATTAATGGAGGACATCAAAGTCCTGCTGAACTTATCCTGTCTATTCAAGGGCTGTGTAACATCTTTACACAGATCTTACAGTTCATTGAACCCATAATCATATATTTCATTGGTGGTTTTTTCTTATCAATCAATATTTACCTTTTCTATGTCACTTTTAGTGGCAGTGTCCTCTCCAGCTTCTGGATCACTGCCTGCCTCAGTACCTTCTACTGTACCAAGATTGTTACTTTCCAGCACCGTCTGTTCACATACCTAAAGCTGAGATTCTTAAAGTTACTGCCTCAGCTGCTCACAGGATCTATTGTGATATCCTATAGCCTGATGGCGCTAATGCTGGTTATTATTGTCAGACATTCTCCTTTCATCACTAAAGCCAATACCACACAGAGTAACAATCAACAACAGATTCCTTGGAGGAACACAGTGCTTTTAATCATTGGATTTGATGCAGCAGTTTGCTTACCAATATTTCAGACTGTGGTCTCATTGTGTTTGACTATCACTTCCCTACTTTTACATGTTGTGAGAATGTACAGAAGATCATACAGCATTAGATTCTCTCAACTGAAAGCTCATGTTAATTCCGCCCTCATTATGACCTTGCTCCTAACACAGCAATTATTCTATTACAAAGGACAAATCGGTGTCCATTTAGAAGCATCTACAACCATTTGGTTCTGGGTATCTAAGGTATTCGTATATTTCTTTTGCCCTATACAGGCTCTTATATTGATATTGGGAAACAAACATCTAAGCCTTCTTTGTATGTCCTTCAAATGTTCTTACACAAACAAATGAAGAATTTAAAGACAAAAAACATTTATGTAGAACTGTTCTATACACTGAAAAAAATTCTAGACTCAATGATTATGTTTGATCATACAGTCTTTCTGTTTTCAAAATTCTTAAATAAATGATTTTGTGTGCAACTTAATGTAATCTAATAACATTGAGATGCCAATTGGATGTTTGTGTCTGTGGGATATTAATTCCAATCACAGCTAGTCTCTTGATGGGTCAAAAGAAGAATAAACTGACTGCAGATCATGTAGTTTGTCTGGGGGGGGGGGGGGGATACTTTTTCTGGTACATTTCTTCACCTATTCAGCAAACTGCAATTGCTATGATATTTTTCAGTTATCGCTTCTCTTATAATATCTTAACTATAACCAGTTTCTGAAGAGGCCTTCCTAAATCAACAAACTTATTATACACCTTTTCTTTGTGGGATACTTTGACTTTGAGCTGTGACTATTGCAATATCTACATACTGAGCAAATTATGACAATGTATCTTAATTCTAATATAAACATTTTTGGAGAGCTGGCCCTGGAAGTGGCTTGAACAGTTTGCTGAACGTGCTTATACTTCTGCTGAAGGTTATGTGGAAATCCAGAAAGCTATAATGCTGTTGGAAGCAGCCCAGATATGGGCTAAGAGGGCTAGCCACTCTGGCGTCCTACCTGTCATGTGCACAGACTGATGCAACGAGAGTTAAAGCTGAATTCTCATGGGAAGGAGATCAGCTGAGCCCCGGTGAAGGACAGTGGAGGAGGGTCCCAGAGAGCTTGCATGCATTGCAAGAGGCAAGATCAAGAGACTCGATGAGGAATAGTGGGCCCTGTTCCTCTGGTAGAGAAAAAACTAACATTGTCCAGTATAAAAAGACTATTGCTAGAATGCCATTCTTCCTTAAAACTAAGTCTTAAACAGGATACAATAAATGGTTTGAGTTATAGAGTGGACGATATTGAAACCAAGTAAGTCTAGTTGATTTAAGATCACCTGTCATTGCTGACATATACTCAGAGTTTAGAGGAGTAAGTAAGTTCTGTCAAGGATAAATACATCAATCAAAACTTGGCTAGAAGGAATGACATTAGAATAAAAGGGATTACAGAGACCAAACTTGTTTGTTACAAATTCCTGTTTTCTACGAACTCCCCTGAGATGCACGGAAATAACAGAATGGACAGGATCCATATGATTCCATTCCCTAGAAACATCAAACAAGACGGCCCTAAGGACTTTACAACACAATTGCACTTCTTTTGAGTTTTTTCATATAAAGTAGCTGTTATTAAAGCAGCCTTTGAAAAGAAGATTTGTGACTTTCAAACATTTCTATAGAAACTCTGGCCAATAGAAGAGAATATGTAGAAATAGCTTATGCTTTCAAGAGAGAAAAAAAGAATTATAGATGGGGGTATCCACCTAAACTATACATTAAAAGGGATAGCCAGACATACATTGCAAAGTGAGCGTCTGAAGGGGAAAGTTGTTAAGGGAGAGGAATAATACGTTTGAGAAATCCCCTGGGCAGATAATAAAAACAAAACCAGCACAAAAAGGAAAACAGAAAAACACAGAGAGAATTATACTACTATCTAAATAAAGCAGAGAGTGCAGAAAAATGGGCCCTAACTTAGATAAAACAAAGCAAACTCCCCATCTTCAAGCCAAAACCGGAAATAATCAATATTATACACTTTTTCCCCTAGTTTTAATATGTCACTTGAAAGAGCTATTTAATTAAATAAAAAATGAAGGTTCTATCACCCGAAGAAATATTAGAAGCGGCTGTAGTCACAATTTTAAAACAAGATAAAGATCAAACGGGCTTCTCAAATTATAGATCGATATCCTTCCTGAATGTAGACATGGAATTATATTCTAAAATTTAGGTTTTAGATTGAGAGATTAAGACCCTTAATGTCAAAATTGATGGGCCTGAATCAAACAGGTTTAATGAGTACTAGAGAAGGACCAGATAATACTAGGAGATTGATTAATATTATATCATATGCAGAGGACAAACAACTTTCTATGCTGGATCTCTCAATGGATGCTAAGAAAGCCTTTGACAGAATCAGCTAGGATTTTATTGAAATGATTTTGTGAAAAAATGGATTCAGCAGCTTTGGAACAGGTGCAATAAAAGCACTGTACCCTTATCCTTTATCTTATATCCTAGGAGCGGAATTTAAAACATATTAATTTAATATTAAAAGTGGCACGTCTCAAGGATGCCCACTTTCGCCACTTCTATTAACATTGAACCACTAGCAGAACTCATTGAAGGTTCAAAAGATATTGATGGAATAATAATAGGTAAACAGTCACATTAACTAATTTTATTTGCAGATGACATAATAGTAACAGTAACTAAACGCTTGACTTCTCTACCCCATGTATATAAAATTATGGAATCATATAGCAAGTGTTCATAATATAAACATAATATTATAAAATCAGAAGCTATGATGGTGGGTTGAAATGGACCAAATGAATATTTTGAAATGAGAATGTCCATATAAATGGAACAGAAGGGTATTGTCCATTTAGGTATAAGATTTTTGGCTAATTTAAGTATTTTGATATATGACAACTATATGCCATTGTTTTTACAAATGCAAAGCCTCATATCTGCATGGAATAGAAGGGAGTTATCATAGATGAGCGGAATATCTATAGTAAAAATGTATATGCTCCCCAAAATATATAATGAGGTGTAAAATGTATACTAAAACAATTTCAAGATGTTATAGATAAGTTTTTATATGGAGGTAAGAGAGGAAGGGTTAGATTAGATTTCGCTAAAAGACAATATTTAAAAGGGGGCCTAGCTGCACAATGCGTGATAGATTATCATGAAGCAGAAATGATGGCACATATAATAAAATGGAGCTCCAAACAATTCATTTCACTATGGATAAACCCTGAAAAGTCCATAATGGTCCATGTACCTCTCCATCCATTTGTTGAGAGAGAGAGAGAGAGAGAGAGAGAGAGAGAGAGATGTTTCTGATATCCTGCTAGTCATAAAGGCAGGGTTGAAATTTTGGAGCAGGTGTAGGGAGAAATATGATTTGTTGACTCTCCCATCCCCTTCTGCCCCAGATGATATGCTGGTAAATGAATATACTTCTGCATATATACCTCAATGGGAAGATTGGGACATAAAAACCATCACACCTTTATGATAGAGTGACATTGAGCTCTGATGATAATTTGTATAATACTTATGGAATACATGATACAACATGCCTGAGACTCAACTCAGTACCTTCAGCTCTATGGGCTGCAAACTATAAAATAGAGAAAATTATGGATTTAACAAGATTTGAGCTATTGTGCCTGCAAGAGGATACTAAATATAATATTTACAAATGTTATAACTTACTTCAAGAGAGATTTGAATCTGGAAAAAAGGATAGGATGAAACTTCAGGAAAGAGATTTAGACAAGGAATAGCAAGATGCTGTATGGTTTAGGACTTTTACATTGGTATGCCCTTCCACAAAGTGTATGTCCTTCAGAGAAATCCATTTTAAATTGGTTCAGAGATGGTATATATTGTATAGTCCCCTCTATGATGGCAAAAATTAATGTAGACTATTCTGACAAATGTTGGACAGAATGTGGCTATAAGGGTACATATCTACACACCTGGTGGAGTTATAAAAGAATTCAAAATGTATGAGAGAATCTCCTTAAAGAAGGTGGATATGATAAAATGAAAAATGGAGAGAGAATAGGAAAGTTTGAGAAAAGAGATAAAGATAAGGAAAGGGAAGGAAGACCAGATTTACTTCACTACTAATATATGTATGGTAGGTGGTGAAAAGATAAAAACAATGTACTATTAATGGTATTGTGATTATTAATATGATTGTATGTTGGAGTTGTTTGTAAAAAAGTAATAGTAAATAATAATAAAATAAATTTAACGTTTCACACAGATAACAAAGAGGGCTCATTGGAACCAATCAGTTTTAGATGATTTGACATACCGGTAAATCTGAGAAGTGTGTGATATTAAGCTAACTGTAAACATAGTCTGTGCATAACTTTGTATACTTTATGGACATTGATCAGATAATTTAATCATGGGGACAATTTTACATCTAAATGAATAAGAACACAATGGTACCAACTGCTGCAAGTGAAAGATGGATGCCACCTGACAGTACCAAGATATTTAGTAAGCAATGCGTCAACATTACCTTCTGAACCTGCTTGCACATACCCATATGAACTAGACAATAAGATAATGTAAACCAAGGAGTACACAAGGGACAGGCCCACAATTGCTGTTCATGCCTTCTAGAGAATTATAGGTGGCTTCTGCAGTACTGGAAGTCTTGCCTAGAGTGATCTGAAGGTTTTGACTTGCCATTCTACAATATCTCTCCTGTTAAATAAACTGCTGTTGCTTAAATTTACTGGTTCCCTTCATCATATAATAAGATTAATACTACTGTTTGTCGGACAGAATGTATGTTGATATGTCTGCTGATGGGTGTTGGTGTGTGGGTATATGTTTTAAACATGTATCTGTCAATATGTTTCTGGGTGTGCATGTGAGGGACTGCATGTATCAAATTTTACTCTTTGAGTATTTCAACACACTAAGGTACGTTTTTGGGTGTTTTTTTTCCCATTCAATTGTTACCTTTTCAATGCCATTACTAATGTTGTTACTATCTCCAGCTTCTGCATTACAACCTGTCCATGTACTTTCTACTGCTTCAAAATTGTGATGTTCCAGAACCGCCTGCTCACATACCTAAAACTGAGATTCCACAAGTTGGTTCCTTGGCTGCTCTAAGGATCCATTGGTATCCTGTAGTCTGATGAATCTTGTTTTGGTTATTAATGGAAGACATGCTCCTTCCATCACTCCACCTAATACCACATAGCAGTGGCACAGCTAGTGCATGGGGGGCACCCGTGCAAAAATCCATCACTCCACCTAATACCACATTGCAGTGGCACAGCTAGTGCATGGGGGGCACTCGTGCAAAAAGAAGAGGGCGGGCATATCTTTTTTTGCGTTTCCTGTACTCCTTCTAACATCAACTCACACAGTACATCTATCTATCTATCTATCTATCTATCTATCTATCTATCTATCTATCTATCTATCTATCTATCTATATATATATATAGATACTGTATATATATATATATATATATATATATATATATATATATATATATACAGTTATACAGTGCCTTGCAAAAGTATTCACCCCCCTTGGCATTTTCGTGTTTTGTTGCCTCACAACCTGGAATGAACATGGATTGTTTGAGGATTTGCATCATTTAATTTACAAAACATGCCCACATCTTTAAAGATGTTTTTTTTATTTTTTATTGTGAAGCAAGCAACAAATAGGACAAAATAACAGAAAAAGGTAATGTGCATAACTATTCACCCCCCTAAAGTCAATACTTTGTAGAGCCACCTGTTGCTTTGGATAAGTCTCTATGAGCTTGCCACATCTTACCACTGGGATTTTTGCCCATCCCTCCTTGCAAAACTGCTCCAGCATCTTCAAGTTGGATGGTTTGCGCTTATGAACATCAATCTTTAAGTCTGACCACAGATTTTATATTGGATTGCTTTGATTCAGCCATTCCAACACATTTACATGTTTCCCCTTAAACCACTCAAGTGTTGCTTTAACAGTGTGTTTGGGGTCATTGTCCTGCTGGAAGGTGAACCTCCGTCCTAGCCTCAAATCACGCACAGTTTTTGCCAAGTTTTTTGCCAACGGGTTTTGCCAAGCCCGTCTGCTGACAACTATAAATGTGATATATATATATATACAGTAAATATTGCGACAGGGCCGGGCTTTTGCTACTGGTTGCTCCTGTGATTTTCCCATAAAGCACTGAGTCACGATATACTTTTATCTTTGCTTTAATAAAGTGTTTTAAAATAAACAATAGCTTAACTTCAGCATAAAAGAAACAGCTACACAAACGGGCTTGCTTATTTTCAGGAACACCCTGACTAGCCCGGAGACCGTTTCTCGGTCTGCAGGTAAAACAATACCTTTTCACACAGAGGAGTGGTACCTTTAATCCAGTCTCTCTCTCTCAGCTTTCAAAGCTGCAATGGATCCTCTGCAGGTCCCCTGCTTTTAGAGCAAACAGTCTCTCAGGTAAGTATTGTTGCAGTCACACAGACTGATCCTCTTAATGGCAGCTTCCCATGCTGCTCTGGCACTCACTCTGTAAGTCCCGCCAGGTCCTGTTCAGGAGTTCTGTCTCTTTCTCCTCACAGATCACGCTGAAATCCTCAGTGTCTATTGTTCTGATGCTGGCTGTACACTTCAGGCAATCCTCTGTATTTCAATCGGTATTATAAGCAGTCTCCCTTACTGTCTTACTTCAGAGCTTATCCCAGCTCTCAGGATCCAACAGCAGCTGAGCTGTCTACGGTTCTCTTTTCTAGCTTCTCCAAACAGACTATAGCTTCACACACCACTCACAGCCCTTAGGCCAGAGCCTAATCAGCAGCCCTTCCCATGTCTCCTTTCCAGGCTTTAAAGTGAAGCTTCAGCTGGGGCCATTCAGGAGTTCTCAAGTAGTTTAACTCCTGTCAAGAACTCTTCACCCTTCTGTACCTGGCACCATCCTATAGGGGGCAAACAGTCACAATATATATATATATATATATATATATAATATATATATATATATATATATATATATATATATATGTATATATACTCAGACATATATATATAACATGTGTGTGTCTATATACTGTATATAATTGTGCGTAAATATATAAATATATATATGCACACACACACACACATGTACACAGGGGGCTGAGAGGGGCCGGCAGACGGGTGCCATAAGGAGCGGAATCACAGGGGGCAGAAATGGGCTGAAACGGCCTACAAGGGGCTGAGGGGGGCACATGGGCCGGCATAGGGATGTGGGGGAAACATGGGCCTGCAGAGGGCCAAGGGAGGCCACAGGGAGACAAGGGAGGACACAGAGGACTTAAATGGGGCCTCACGGGCTGGCAGAGGGCCATGGGGGCCAAGGGGGGCCACAGGGAGACAAGTGGGGCCACTGGTAGACAAAGCGGACCAGGGGGGATTACAGGGGGCTGATAAGGGGCTACAAGAGGGTGAGGGGGCCACAAGGGCCACCAGAGGCCTGCGGGAGCCACAGGAGGGCTGCTGGAGGGCCGAGGATGGGCTCGGGAGGGCCATAAAGGCAGTGGGAGGGCAATGGATGCTGCAGGGGGCCACAAGGGGGCTGCGGAAGGGCTGCAAAGGCAGAGCCTTGATGCTTTGCACCAGCTACACCGGCGGAAGCCCTGCCTCTGCCACATGAAAGACTATTAACAATAACTTTCTATTCAGCACATGTTCTTTTTTAAGCTAGAGATTTAAATCAGCTATGTTTAGAAACATATAGTACCACTTGGATCCGAGTTTCCATGATGATATATTTTGTCTGCACTATTCAGTCTTGTTTGTTAATCATGAGAAATAGTCATCTAAGCCTGGTTTGTATGGTCCTCAAATGCTCTTGAAAGCATTCAAACAAATTAATAATCCAAGGACAAAGGTCATTAAAAGACTACTATTGTCTAAAATCATATGATGCATTTAAAATAACTTGTATTATAAATAACAAAATAAAATAAAGCATCCCAGTAAGTCTGCTTGATCCGCCTTTTATCTTACAAGAAAATTGAGGCATTGCAAGGCACAATGAGTTGCAGTCCAGACCTTCATAAGATTCACAGATCCTTTGTTTTTAGAAACATTGGGCCCTATTAAATTCCAGCCTCGTAAATAAGAGGCTTCTACTTAAGCCCTACGTACTGCAAAGTTTCTCTAACTTACAATGCTATTAAATTAGCCCTGCTGCGAGCAACGTATGAGCTACGCAGCAGGGCCGTACGTATCTACACTGCGTAAATGTACATGAGGAGTGACAGCCTGCGAGATGATATCGCAGGCTCCCACTCCTCATCAAGTGCTGCGGGGGTCCTAAAAGGGACCTCCGCGGCAGTCCCCCACATAAGCCCTGCCGTGGGGGGTACTCCAAACCCCCCCCCAGGCACCTAAAATGAACCCCCCCTCAATGCGGGGGTCCCTGTCGGGACCCCCGAAGTGTCCTCACATGAACACCTTGCTGCAGGGGTCCATAGGAACCCCCGCAGCCCCCACACATTAACCCCTTGCAGCGGGGGTCCCCGATCGGCACCGATCAGGCCCCCGCTGCATTTAAAACTTTTAAATTCCCCGCCGCGGCTCCTTAAAGGGACCGCGGCACACTATTACCCAATCCCGGCCGCGGCACTTAAAATTAACCCCCCTCTATGCTGGGGGTCCCCATCGGGACCCCTGAAGTGTCCCCACATAAACCCATTGCAGGGGGGGTCCCCGATCTGCATAGATCAGGCCCTCCGCTGCATTTAAAACTTTTAAATTCCCCGCCGCGGCTCCTTAAAGGGACCGCGGCACACTATTACCCAATCCCGGCCGCGGCACTTAAAATTAACCCCCCTCTATGCTGGGGGTCCCCATCGGGACCCCCGAAGTGTCCCCATATAAACCCCCTGCTGCGGGGGGCCCCGATCGGCACCGATCGTGACCCTGCTGCAATTCAATTTTAAATTTCCCGCCTCGCGGGTCCTCAAAGGACCGTAAAGGTCCTGAAAGGACTCGCACTAAAAATATTAACCCCAGGCAACTATAATTACCCCATTAACTCATGATGGTCAATCCAGACCACCATAAGGCCTAAATTAACCCATTAACTCATGGTGGTCAATACAGACCACCATAAGGCCTAAATTAACCCATTAACTCATGGTGGTCAATACAGACCACCATAAGGCCTTAATTAACCCATTAACTCATGGTGGTCAATACAGACCACCATAAGGCTCTAATTAACCCATTAACTCATGGTGGTCAATACAGACCACCATAAGGCTCTAATTAACCCATTAACTCATGGTGGTCAATACAGACCACCATAAGGCTCTAATTAACCCATTAACTCATGGTGGTCAATACAGACCACCATAAGGCCTTAATTAACCCATTAACTCATGGTGGTCAATACAGACCACCATAAGGCTCTAATTAACCCATTAACTCATGGTGGTCAATACAGACCACCATAAGGCCTAAATTAACCCATTAACTCATGGTGGTCAATACAGACCACCATAAGGCCTAAATTAACCCATTAACTCATGGTGGTCAATACAGACCACCATAAGGCTCTATTTAACCCCATCAGTCCCATAAGGGTATATTATTACCATTATGGGCCTGTTACAACCCAACATTAACCACATAAGTGCCATGATGGTCCTCAAGGACCATCATGACACTAACTACAAACACTACACTATAACCCCCAATAAACCATTTAATCTAAACTAACCCCCCTCTACACTAATCTATTAACACTTACACTACCTACCTACACTACCTACCCCCTAATAAACCTCCCCAACACTCTAATTACAAAAAACAATAAACCTACAGCACAGAAAACAAAAAACCTACAGTACAAAAAACAAAAAAACCTACAGTACAGAAAAAATAAAAATTACAACCCCACCCCCCACTACAGAAAACAAAAAAATACATTACAACCCCACCCCCCACTACAGAAAATAAAAAAATTACACACCTGAAAAGGAAAGACAGATAAACACAATACAATACATACATATAATACATTACATACATTACATACAATACATGACATTACATATAATATATTACATATAATATATTACATATAATACATTACATACATTACATACAATACATGACATTACATATAATATATTACATATAATATATTACATATAATACATTACATACATTACATACAATACATGACATTACATACATTAAATATAATATATTAAATATAATATATTACATATAATATATTACATATAATACATTACATACATTACATACAATACATGACATTACATACATTACATATAATGTATTACATATAATATATTACATATAATATATTACATATAATATATTACATATAGTCCTAATCAAATACCCCCTATCTATCTAACATACAATCTATTTAATTTAAAATAAATCCTAACTATATCAAATACATCCCCCTATCTATCTAATATACAAAAAATCCTAACTACATACACAGACCCTAATTCTAAGCTAAAATCAATAAATTAAGACCACTTACCTTTAAGATGTTGCTTCAGATCACTAACCTATGGGTCAAACAAAAAATAAAAATTAGTACAAAACATTAACATCAAATAAATAAACATTCTATACATTCTAAATATTCAACTCACCTTTACAGCATGTCCAGTCACTGTTTAGCTCTTCCGGCGCGGCCCTGTTAAAAAAAAAACACAATACATGAATACATGAATACAATATATAAACAATAAATAAAATACACAAATAAACATCTAAATATACATTTAACTTACCTCCCCGCGATGTCCCCGGCCTTCTCTCCTTCAGCCCCGGCTGGGCCGCGGAACCATCCGCGCTCTAAAAAAAAAAAAAAAAAAAAAAAACGGAGGTCTGCACTGGCAGACCACCCCGACGCTACTGAACCACCCGGAGTCGTTTCCGGGGGGAAATTGGCATTGGCGGCTTGTGATTGGCTGAAAAAGCTGTCAGCCAATCAAAAGTCGTCAATGTAGGAGCTAATCAGGATGCGCAGATGTCTTCTACCAATCACTCCGTGGGGGTGTATCCCATAGTGATTGGCTGAAGGCATCTGAGCGTTGTGATTGGTTCCCAGAAAGATAGACAAGTGTTTAAGCCAATCAGGGTGGGATATTGGGGTGTATCCCATCCTGATTGGCTCACACATTGACGACTTTTGATTGGCTGAAATTGATAGACAGCTTTTTCAGCCAATCACAAGCCGCCAATGCCAATTTCCTCCCGGAAACGACTCCGGGAGGTTCAGTAGCGTCAGGGAGGTCTGCCAGTGCAGACCTCCGTTAGTTTTTTTTCTTTTTTTTTTTTAGAGCGCGAATGGTTCCGCGGCCCAGCCGGGGCTGAAGGAGAGAAGGCCGGGGACATCGCGGGTAGGTAAGTTAAATGTATATTTAGATGTTTATTTGTGTATTTTATTTATTGTTTATATATTGTATTCATGTATTCATGTATTGTGTTTTTTTTTTAACAGGGCCGCGCCGGAAGAGCTAAACAGTGACTGGACATGCTGTAAAGGTGAGTTGAATATTTAGAATGTATAGAATGTTTATTTATTTGATGTTAATGTTTTGTACTAATTTTTATTTTTTGTTTGACCCATAGGTTAGTGATCTGAAGCAACATCTTAAAGGTAAGTGGTCTTAATTTATTGATTTTAGCTTAGAATTAGGGTCTGTGTATGTAGTTAGGACTGTAATTATTTTATTTTAGTTTAGAATAATGGTCTGTGTATGTAGTTAGGATTTTTTGTATATTAGATAGATAGGGGGATGTATTTGATATAGTTAGGATTTATTTTAAATTAAATAGATTGTATGTTAGATAGATAGGGGGTATTTGATTAGGACTATATGTAATATATTATATGTAATATATTATATGTAATATATTATATTTAATATATTATATGTAATGTATGTAATGTCATGTATTGTATGTAATGTATGTAATGTATTATATGTAATATATTATATGTAATATATTATATTTAATATATTATATGTAATGTATGTAATGTCATGTATTGTATGTAATGTATGTAATGTATTATATGTAATATATTATATGTAATATATTATATGTAATGTCATGTATTGTATGTAATGTATGTAATGTATTATATGTAATATATTATATGTAATATATTATATGTAATGTCATGTATTGTATGTAATGTATGTAATGTATTATATGTATGTATTGTATTGTGTTTATCTGTCTTTCCTTTTCAGGTGTGTAATTTTTTTATTTTCTGTAGTGGGGGGTGGGGTTGTAATGTATTTTTTTGTTTTCTGTAGTGGGGGGTGGGGTTGTAATTGTTTTTTGTTTTCTGTACTGTAGGTTTTTTTGTTTTTTGTACTGTAGGTTTTTTGTTTTCTGTGCTGTAGGTTTTTTGTTTTTTGTAATTAGAGTGTTGGGGAGGTTTATTAGGGGGTAGGTAGTGTAGGTAGGTAGTGTAAGTGTTAATAGATTAGTGTAGAGGGGGGTTAGTTTAGATTAAATGGTTTATTGGGGGTTATAGTGTAGTGTTTGTAGTTAGTGTCATGATGGTCCTTGAGGACCATCATGGCACTTATGTGGTTAATGTTGGGTTGTAACAGGCCCATAATGGTAATAATATACCCTTATGGGACTGATGGGGTTAAATGGAGCCTTATGGTGGTCTGGATTGACCATCATGAGTTAATGGGTTAAATAGAGCCTTATGGTGGTCTGGATTGACCACCATGAGTTAATGGGTTAAATAGAGCCTTATGGTGGTCTGGATTGACCATCATGAGTTAATGGGTTAATTTAGGCCTTATGGTGGTCTGTATTGACCACCATGAGTTAATGGGTTAATTAGAGCCTTATGGTGGTCTGGATTGACCACCATGAGTTAATGGGTTAATTAGAGCCTTATAGTGGTCTGGATTGACCACCATGAGTTAATGGGTTAAATAGAGCCTTATGGTGGTCTGGATTGACCATCATGAGTTAATGGGTTAAATAGAGCCTTATGGTGGTCTGGATTGACCACCATGAGTTAATGGGTTAAATAGAGCCTTATGGTGGTCTGGATTGACCATCATGAGTTAATGGGTTAATTTAGGCCTTATGGTGGTCTGTATTGACCACCATGAGTTAATGGGTTAATTAGAGCCTTATGGTGGTCTGGATTGACCACCATGAGTTAATGGGTTAATTAGAGCCTTATGGTGGTCTGGATTGACCACCATGAGTTAATGGGGTAATTATAGTTGCCTGGGGTTAATATTTTTAGTGCGAGTCCTTTCAGGACCTTTACGGTCCTTTGAGGACCCGCGAGGCGGGAAATTTAAAATTGAATTGCAGCAGGGTCAGGATCGGTGCCGATCGGGGCCCCCCGCTGCAGGGGGTTTATGTGGGGACACTTCGGGGGTCCCGATGGGGACCCCCAGCATAGAGGGGGGTTAATTTTAAGTGCCGCGGCCGGGATTGGGTAATAGTGTGCTGCGGTCCTTTTAAGGAGCCGCGGCGGGGAATTTAAAAGTTTTAAATGCAGCGGGGGGCCTGATCTATGCAGATCGGCCCCCCCCCCCTGCAATGGGTTTATGTGGGTCCTTGAGGGACCCCCAGCATAGAGGGGGGTTAATTTTAAGTGCCGCGGCCGGGATTGGGTAATAGTGTGCCGCGGTCCCTTTAAGGAGCCGCGGCGGGGAATTTAAAAGTTTTAAATGCAGCGGGGGGCCTGATCTATGCAGATCGGGCCCCCCCCCTGCAATGGGTTTATGTGGGGACACTTCGGGGGTCCCGATGGGGACCCCCAGCATAGAGGGGGGTTAATTTTAAGTGCCGCGGCCGGGATTGGGTAATAGTGTGCCGCGGTCCCTTTAAGGAGCCGCGGCGGGGAATTTAAAAGTTTTAAATGCAGCGGGGGGCCTGATCTATGCAGATCGGGGACCCCCGCTGCAAGGGGTTAATGTGGGGGTGCTGCAGGGGTCCCGATAGAGACCCCTGCAGCATGGGGATGTGTATAGGGTGCAGGGGGGAGCCTCACACTGCTGTCTCGGGCTGTTCCGAGGCAGCACGTAGAGGCTTTCGGATCCCTTGCGTGGACTTTTTGTCCACGTAGGGATTCTTACGATATGCGAGACTCGTGCATAGATTTAAGGCTACGTAGCTCTCTCGGAGCCTATTCTCGGCCATTTTCTCGCAGTCATATCGTAAAGCAGGCTGCGAGAGATTCGGTTCTCTCAAACAGCAGGAAAACTGCCTTTTGCGAGCACCGAGAGAACTACGAGGGAGAATTTAATAGGGCCCATTGTTCCCATTGTGTCTCAATTTAACACAATTCTATCTACATTATAGACCATTATTTTTCATACAAAAATATTTTTTTTGTAATGTTTAAAATATGCTCTTTTAAATACAAGATGAATATTTTGGGGCTACAAGAGTCCTTTAATGTAAAAGTGTGCTATATTTAAAACAACTCAAGATTCAATGGTTTTGTTTGTCCTTAAAGCTTTTCTGTGCTCCCAAAATTCTTACAACTATAGGCCTTTACAGAACTACTGAATTAGTACTCTTACACATTAGCATGTACTGGCACTTAAAGAGAAGATACAGCATCATACATCTATATGAAGTGCATAGAAAACTACAAAATGCATTTACTTTTTGATTTTGGTGTACATTAAAGAATCTGTGAGTGCATTTTGAATGTTATGATTTTATGATTTGGTTTTTATACAATTCTTGATGACATAGATCTGCACGCTGGAAATGGAACATAATGTTTGGACTGTCCTTACACATTATCTGTTTTGATTTTCATACACCTGCTATTGCACACATGCACTTTATTTGTACTGTATCTGTTACTACTGGACATCTATGGATTATTTAGGATAGGAGGTGAGTATGATTCTTATTTTGTTATTAGGGGGTAAATGGTTGACCCCAAGTGCCGCCACTTGAGGGTTTGTGAGGGATTCTTAGCATAAGGGACTTTTTTCTTATAAGACTAGGAGAATAGTGTAGAGCTCTATATTATTAGAGAGTAAGTGTCGGACTCCACAAGGCACCATATCAGCATTTGTAGGGTTTTTTAGTGTGAGGTGGTAATGTAATTTCTACTACAAGGGTGTCACTAGATGTTTCCTTATATCATACCTTGCTAGTGGATGTATCGAATATTTAATGCACTTTAGAATTACAGTACAGTATTTGTGTATATTTATATTGATATTGAAGTGGTAGTATTTTCCACATATAGGAAATGGTACATCCCACCAATACCCATCTATAGACCAATAAACAATTATTTATATTAGTGGACCAATTACCTTTATCTGGAGTCAGGAAGGAATTATTTTTTTTTATTTTTTTTTCCCTTTGAGACGTTTGCCTTCCTCTGGATTAATTAATAATAAAAAAAAAATGTGCTTAATAATTAATTAACAACAAATTAATTAATAGTTAATCCGCATATTGCAGATCAGAGGAGATCTTAAAAGATTGAACTTGATGGACTGAAAGTCTTTTTTCAACCTTAAATACTATGGCCCTCATTCTATTACCGGCCGTAAATCGGCCGTAAGGCTGCGATTCCTTGCGGGGGTTCTGTTAACTCGCGATTCTATTATACGGCCCCGCAAGGATCTCCTCTTACGGCCGGCCGCATATCTTGGAACCGGCCGTAAGCTCTGAAATATAAAAACGCAAAAATAAATTCAAGCCTGCACTGTACAGCTCTGTAAATGCTAGGGATCATATTGGGGGACATGAGGATTAAAAGTAACCCACTCTCAAGCTTGCACATCAGCCCAAACCCGAGTTCAAATTAACTGTTTATTTTCTGGCTGCGGCGTGGGCGGGTCTGAGGTGCTCCAAGCACTCTGGACTTTTTACATGGATATTTTACGGATATTAAAAATAAAATATTTTACGGATTTGAGTATAGGATAATTATGTGCTATTTTTTCTAACACCTAAAATCCCTTTATAGTCTTCTCAAAGTTCAGGATGGCTTTATTTGAGCTATTTTATGTGCTTAATTGGTGCTAGCGGGACCTCTTTCCTGCAAGTAAGCTGCGGCTCGTTTTTAGCCTTGCAGAGAGGGTTCCCGGAGCAATTGAATTGCAAATAGGAATTTCTTACGGCCGAAACTCTTGCGGCCGTTTTAGATCAAAGGCTTTCCTCCGGCGCGAGCGGCCGCAAGAGATAGCAAGGCGCCGGCCGCAAGCCTGCCGGAATCCCCGGCCGTAAGGGAATAGAATAGCCGTAAAGCTTGCGGCCGGTCCTTGCGGCCCCGCATCTCCTACGGCCGATAATAGAATGAGGCCCTATGTAACTATGTAACTATGTATCATTATGTTTGTAAGTATTGAATATTTCACTAAGTGAATTTATTTGGGTATGTACAGCCTATTATTTTTTTACTATTAGGTATCTAATTGTTTTTTGTACTACACTATTTGAATGGTTATGTTAAGATTTCTACTTAATGTATCATCTACGTCACTTGTCACAATATCTATCTCAATGTTGGTTTGGCTATTTTGTATAGGATAGATTGATCTATCTTATTTATATATTATCTATCTCATTTGCTCTAAATTATGTTCAGATTGGTTGAGGCATTATATAATCTACTTTGATTACTAAAATATCTATTTTAAAGTTGAGCTAGATCAGTCTATATTATCCATATATTATTTAAATCATCATTATGTTAAAACTAGCGACTTGCCAGTCTAAAATGACGGGGCAATAAAATTGTAAGGCAGGTAATGCTGTTTGCAACAGACCATAAGTGTTTTGGTCGTCTGAGAACCTTTGGCACTCATTGCGAGCCTGTCGGTTGGTGTATTTTTTGTTATCAGAGACGCTTTTGCGCTCATTGTAAGGTCCGTGCTGATCTCCTTTTGGAGCTTATTGCAAGCCTCTCCCCTGGTGTACTTTGTGTCCTATGAGCACCGTTGCTGCTCCTTGTGAGGCGCGCGGTGAAGGCCTTTGTCGTTTATTACGATACTGTGGTGTTTTTTTATTTTCTGTATATGTATTTTTTCATGATAATTAATTAATTAAATCATAAATTAATATACTTTACCTATTTGTAATTAATATATGCAGCAAGCAATGTGCTGAAGAGCTAACAATCTGTTTTGATGTTCCTGCAGCATACAATGTAGATTTGCACTGTTGTTGAGCTGAGGTGTAAGTGTCAGCAATGTATGCAGTGTGTAGTGTAAATAGGCTGCGTGCATGAGGGGAAACCATTTGTGTAGCTGTGTAGTTCCGCATTCTGTAAGTTAGTGTTGTAAAATGGCGGCGATTGTGTATGTGGTACGCGGGTGTGGATGATTTTGCGTCCTTGCTAATAGTGTATTTTGTACCTCGAACAGGTTTATGTAAAAGTCGTATGAGCCTTGCGGTGTTTTGCTGGTTTAGGGGTTGTGTCGCCTCATTTTCATTTGGTTTGGCGGCCATTTTTTCTGTCGCTTAGGGGATTTTCGAGTGTCTAAACTCTGTAAATTGGACTCGCAGATGTCCTGGCTGTCCCCCCTTCCTGTGTGTAATGTTTTTTTTATTTGTGTTTGTATTTTGTGTTTTCTTAATGTTTTTCGCTATGCGCAGTTCGGCTGCTAAGTTTGTATTTTTGTGACCTCGTAATTTGGCATTTTTGTACATCGTCCTTGGCAAAAGTCGTACGTACTTGGCTGTTATTTGAGGGTTTTGGGTCGTGAAGCCTCGTTTTAATTTTTTTCGCCCGCTATTTTTTTTCTTGCTTAGCCAATTTTCAAGTTCCAAAACTCCTTAAATTAGTCTTTAATTGGGGGGCAACCTCACTTGCAGGCTGTCCCCCCATGCTGTGTGTGTGTTTAATTTGTAGTTTTGTTTTTTAAAGTGTTTTTCTTGTTTTTGGATGTCCGCGTTACAGCCCTTAATTTCGTATTTTTGCAAGTTCGTAATTTTTTTTTCCAAAGTCCTGCGTTTCGTATTTCTTTGTGTAAGTCCGTATTTAGTCATTGTGTGTTATAGCTTCTGTGGCTGTTTGAAACTGCGAGTGAGTCAGCCGACGTTGGAGCCTCCATCTTCCGCAAACGTGGCCCCTCGCTTTGTGAGGGTCCGCATTTGCAGCCAGAACTGCGGCCCTCACTTCGACGACTCGCAGTTTGACAACTATTATATGTGATTAGATGAATAATTTTTCAGTTACAAAGTCTCTATAGAGTAATTGAGCAATTTGGCAGCTATGTAGTCGATCATATACATCTATTCCCAATTGATTGTTAATATTTTGGTAATTATATAACGAACTTGTGTTTATCATGTATTGAAATTGTGGTTCAATTTGGGATTTTATTCTACGTATAATTGAGTTGGGACAGCCTCGTTTTGGTTTTAATTGAATTTATTTAAAATTTTTTAATTATGTTTAATATTTTTTTTTTTTTTTTTAAACTGAGACTTTTCATACTCTTACTAATTAATTGGTTCCCTAGGGGAGAAGTACTCAACAGACTTTGTTGCGTATATTTTTCTATATATATATATTTGTTTTCATACAATGCACCAATCCCATGTAAGAAAATAGAAATATAAATTTTGGGGTCAAACAAGTAATTCGCTATGGGAGTTTTTGTCTTGAAATTTACAGAGCCATCACATGGCACCTCAAAACACCTCCCCCATTAACGTAGCTGAGACACATCTAGGCTGTTTTCCTGTTGCTCTCTAGTCCTAATGTGTACACGAAGCCTGCTCACTGAAGACTCTGCTGTACCCCACTACATGAATACACTACACTAGCCCTAACATCCTCCCCCCTTGTCTATCTATGTAGGTTTGTTTTTATCACCGCTAACAAGATAGCAAACCGGAGACTAGGACAAGTTCCACCAGTTCTAACACAGGACAAGGTACCGGTTTGCAGGAGTCAGGACAAGTTATTGGGCGCCAGCATCAGTTGCAGAAAGAATATTTCCCATAAATAAATCCTTTCCCCTCAGAATGAAAGACACACCTTAGTTATGTGCTTCCAAACATTGCATCCTTTATTGAAAAAGCACAACATATTTATAGGGTGGAACACAGGAGGCACAGTTAAATATTAACATAACTGGGGAGTGAACAATTCAAATCATAAAGAGAGGGGCAGTCCCATATAAGGAAGTTCCTTCTGGGTAGCCAGGCTGTATATCACATATATAGTTGTGGACCAAGAAAGCTGTGCGGAATGCTTACGATGTTGGTAACGCAGTTGCGGCCTCGCAAAGCTGCGCCGTTACACATGTGAGCCTCGCAAAGCGAGGCGAATCAGCCTCGCAGCACTTAGGCGCGCTCAGTGCAGCCAGCACGACGCTGAAGACAGTAACACTTACACGATCAATGCCAGGCACGCAGGACTTTGAAAATAAAACCAACGGCAGTCACTGAGGGCCATGCAAAGATTCACCACACAAAGGAGAAAGACACAGGGAAGAAACAGGGGTAGATGCTGGAAAGAGACAAATGCACTAGCACTAAACTTGCAGGTTAACAAACCCTGCAATGAGCGGCCAGTACAGTAGGCGAGAGTAAAAGGTTCACAATGAGCGGCGCGCATTGCGAGCCACGCAATGAGCGCCAAAGGACCAAAAGCCTCACATTGTGTGTCAAGACAACATTGCCAGCCTTACAATTTTAATCCCGTCATCTTTGACAGGCAAGTTCCTAGTCCTTTAATAATAGGTAGAGGGGCAAGGGAGAACAATGATCAGTTTCTTCTTGTTGAAGCTGTTGTTAGCCAGACACAGGGGTGCCATTCTTGAAGCTAAATGTTAGACCCTGGAAACCCAATGCATTATTATAAAAATATTGCATAACCATTGGTGAATGGTGAATCATAATGA
Source organism: Discoglossus pictus (assembly GCA_027410445.1). NCBI lineage: Eukaryota > Metazoa > Chordata > Amphibia > Anura > Alytidae > Discoglossus > Discoglossus pictus. The sequence continues at coordinate 47,268,619 of CM050172.1, read as the reverse complement.
ACTCTTACAAGAGCCTATAAGGCCCTGATAACCTAACGATAGGGCCCTTGAAAGTAAGTCCAAAAAAGTCCTGATGAACAAGGGGTTCCAGGGATTCCCTCTTCTCACATGCAATCAGTGGGGTAAACCCAGGAATTCCCCCTTCCCACATGCTATCCTAGAGCAGCCTGCATCAATCAAGTATTATAATAACAACTTAATTGGGTATAATATACTTAGGTGCTATATTCAAATATGACTTTTATAAAGTTTTTAGCCTTATAATTTTACTGACAAAATATTTACTATGCCATCATATTAACTCAGTGAGATCATCAAAGTTCAATATGTTGTTCTAAAAATATATTTAAAAGACTAAATGATGACTTTACTTCTCAGTTGCTCTGTTTGTGGCCTTTTAATGCTCTTTATCAGGCCACAAAGTTCCGCAAAGTACTCTGAACTTCCAGGTGGAACATTCCGTAAAGAGTGCAGGACAGCTACAAGGTCTTGGATGACTTTATATTTCCAAATATTTGGAACTATGTTCTTATACATTTGATATTTATGCAGGGCCAGTTTCTTCAGTCTGCTACATTACATGTTGACCTTCTCTTTCTCTAGTCATCCAATTACTTAAGTGTCACTCATATTATTATACTAATAACTAAAGGTGCCCCTAAGGGGTTATGTCATTTTGAAAACAGTTAGACAAACTGCCTTTGTATCAAGTTTGAGTGATACTGGTTGGCTCACCATATATATTAAGAGGACAACTCTTGATCTTCTCTACAAAATTAATGTTATTGTTCACCTTTCATAAAAGTGTTAGTGCTCTGTCCTAGGAGCAAGGTACTGTGGTTAGTCTGCTATCCAATTGTATAACACCATGTATATTTAGATTGCTGATACCTGTATTCTCTGCTCCTACTTAATTTGGAATTTATTACATTTGTTTTCTCCAAAATATTTTTTTTCCCTATCTCCTCACCTACACCCTCCATTTCCTTTCCACACCCTTCTTACACCATACAAGTACCTCACATTGGCTTACTGCCGACAAGGATCGATTGACCATCAGGAACGTACCTATCAGATTTCTTGTTGCAGAATCCAGTCATGGACCTTACATTTGCCTTTCATAATACCCAAGTTTTGAATGAACCGATAAAGCGGGGTGTCAAGATAAAGCGGGGTGTAATTTGTAGATAAAAAGATCATATCTATATCATCTACTTTATTTGTTATTTGAAGTTGATTATTTACCACTGTAAGGACACATATCCATGCTGTTTGATTGTTAATTATATGAAGAGTTAATCATTTTGGTCTCATACACAAGCATTTCAGTTAGGCCAAATAATTTCTGATGGCTGAGAAGGCCTTGAGAAAAAAAAACAGTACTGTCTCATAAAGATAAAACTTATACTGTACATGATGTTTCTACTTTCTTCTATTCCTCATTATTTTAACCACACTCTATCAACACTGGTGCAAGTTAACACACAATGGGTAATTCAATAACCCAAAATATGTGGCCAAAATATTTAGACCAAAGGTCATACGTATTCCATAATAATTCATTTTAAAACATGGAACGAGACTGCTCACTTGTGGGTAGAACGTCAAACACCATTCCACCATTTATTCACAATATATTTATGCATGTACACACAAATATGGCTGGAGGCTATTTGTTGAAACCAGACCTGTGATGTGGAGTGGGTGAAAAGGAAAGGGTTTATCTATTAGGACTAGGAGAGGCTGGTTGCTTTTCTGTCTGTTGCTCTCTGGAGTTTTTCTTTCTGTCACTCTTCTGCCTTTTGTCTTGTCTGTGTGATCATCCATTATATCTATCTATACTACAAATTCTTAGTCCTCATTCTTAGTTGTTTTCCACTTTAGCAAAAATTCTAGCAAAAACAGACTGACCGCTTTGATAAATTAAGTTAAATCAATTCTGTTTTAAAAGCCGTTATTATATACTTTAATACCTATCTATAAAAGCAATTTAGTTTGCTATTTGGCAGCATTGTAACATAGGTAACTTATACTATTTCAGTATATATATTTTAATATTCTGGCTGCAATGAATGTTTTATACACGATTTTGCTATGTACTGCTTTCATAGATTAGATATTATGTCTTATTGATTTCTATATTGAACTAACAGAATAAAAAATGCTTTAAAATAGATTGTTATCCAATCATTTATAAGGATTTTAATAAACCTCTCATTGATTTAATATTGTGATCTATCTAAATATAGACTGTTTTCACAAATATATCCAATTGTTTATTCTTGGTTTTGCTATTGTTTCAATAAATGCTGTTCTGCATTCAGCGTATACTTGTCTATAAATTGATAATTGAACTCAATAAAATATATTATTCTATACGTTGTAAAATTTTGTGTCATATTCAAATTGCTTGACAGGGGATTGTTCTTAATATTTATCACCACCTAGATGCAGATATTGTCCTAGTGCAGGAGACTTACTTAAAAAAAGAATGTAATTCCATAATACTGGGGGAAAACAGTTTACCCAAACTTTTCATGCCACCACACCTGACAAAAATGAGGTGTTTCAATACTAATCCATAAGAGGCTTCATTTCCAACATATATCAACCCAAAGAGCTAATGATGGGAGGTATATCTTGGTACATGGCACTATTTATGCAACGAACTTAGGGCAATCAGCCTTCTTCCACAGAATTTCTGACTTGTCCATAACACACACTCTACTTGGATTTTGGATGGCGTCACAAATTATGTTTTGGATCCAATCAAGGATAGGTCTGGAACTGCCCCTCCCCCCCCCCCCCCCCTCAGCCACAAAAAAGGCACTGCTTAAGAATTACTGCTTGTTTGACCAGTTTGGGTAGCTCAGAAAGCAGTCTTATGGGGAACCTGCATTCAGCTAGGATCAACTGCCAAAAGATTAGAAATGTCTTAAATTAATGAGCATAATATCACGATCTCCAACCTTTAGAAATCTTTGGCCTAACAGAGAATGCCTAAGACTCATGAGGAAATCCTTGCCCTTAAAAATAACCTTAATTGGATTATGAGGAAGATGGTTGTGACCGTTTTGCAGTGTACATGTAATCTCAAAATTCTTCACAATCACTATAAAGCCTCTCACAATGCTGGCTAAGAATCTCAAACAACAAAGGGCAGACTTGTTCATTTCTAAATTTAAATCAAAAGATGACACACTCATTTATCAACCTGAGGAAATTACGAAGGCTTTTGAGAAATGTTACTCTGCGTTATACTCAGCGACCACCCAGTCCGGTTGCCTGGGCATAAAGCTCAAATCAATAAATTGCAATCAACAATTAAGTTTCCTCAAATTAAAAGTGACAGGGTTGATTCCCTTAACTCTACGTTTCATTGCGAGCCTGCGCCCCCCTTGTGTACTTTATAGGCCTGTGTAGTTTAAGGGCCTACTGCCTTGTATTAAGTGTTACTGGTTTGCGTTAAGTCTTTGTGCTTAGGGCTCTTATTTACGTCCTTCTTCCTTTTTTTTACGTCCTTCGGCTTTGTTTTACGTCCTTCGGCCTCGTTTTCGTCTTGATTAATATTTTTGGGCTGCCATTTATTTTCTTGCTTCCGCAATCTTGAAAAAATGCAGAATATGACTCAAATTAACTTGAAACCTCACTCACAGGCTCCCTGGCTCTCACCCTGTGCTGTGTGTAAGTTAATTTGATCATATTTGTGTTTTTTTTCAGGTCTTTCCAATTCGGCGGTTCGGCCATTAAATTCCTATTTTTGTGAGCCCCGGAGCCCATGTACGTGCTTGGGTACTAAGTAGTATGGGCCGTAATTTTCCGTCTGTCCTGCGCGCTGTCGGGATGAGCGCCTGTGACGCTCATCTCTCCAAGTGCAATGAGAGCCTTCGGCACTCATTGCCTAAGTCCCGCGTCCGGCGCTCATCTCCAACAGCGCAATGATCGCCTCCCATCCCCTTTCCACCCCTTATTTTAGTTTTTCTTGGTCGTTTTGATTTTGTAGATAATACTAACCTTTGCTGATTAATTTAGAAATATCTTATGGGAATTTATAAAATAAAAAAACTAGGGGAAGGAAAATGAAGGTGTAACCTACATAATGCTAATTTCTTCTATATTGTGTCAATCTTGCAAGGTATATTTGGACTTGGCGCAACCTTCTTTTCGTTCAATAAAAATTTACTAAAAAAATTACTTATATTGACTGGTCACTAGTAATTTATTTACAATAAAGCATTTATTTAATTTGTGACATAAATATATTATACAGTGAAGTATGGGAATAAATGAATAGGTTTAACAATCTGACCCAACCCACAAACTACTACTTTCCATAAATTTAAAAGCATACCTGGAAAAAACCCCACCGCTGATGAGTTACGGCCAACTGCCATGATGAATCGTTTGTCGGGTTCTTATGACGTCACTAAGAAAACACTGATCGCCCACGTTCAGTTGGCATGTACCAACACGATCAAGCAACTAAGTGGAAGCTCAGTGAATGACTCTAGGATATGATAACTATGTAATTAGTGCATTTATTTTTGATATAGGCAAACATGACATTTGTTGGCAGAGAGTTTATCTCCGTGCAGTAACAACCTTAGATCCTCATTCCATGGGGTAGGAGCACAAAACAAATCTGGGGGGATATAGTTTAAAGATGCAAAAAACCTGTGGCCCTGGGTGCAATTCACCTCTACTTCCAGGACAGGCAACCTCCAAGGGAAGAGAGGGCAGGCCAACCAAACACAAAAGATACAATAGTGGCACAATCTACAACATAAACAAAATGTGTTATAAAATCAAAGAATTGGTACTTATCCACCATCAATGGAAGTAGTGATCCGAGGGAATACATGTTATCCCTAAATTCTAATGGTATCAGTTCAAGTACACAAAAGGATGAATAATGAGCTGCTATACTGAAGATTTTGTGGGACCTCACTGCAGAGTAAATTCGCCATATGAAAAAGAATGTGGAAGAGAGGGCAAAGAAGTAAAAAAAAAATATATATATAAATATATATACATATATGGTGAAGTCCATTTGAGTTATATTGATGCATTCATAAATATTGCACTTACAGAACATAAACAAATGGTTATCTACTTGATACTAAAAGAGTCAATTATTTGCCATAAAACAAATGTAGAACTTATTTTTAAAGTACGTATTATGGCAGATTATATATTATGTAGATATTATCTACATTCATATGTTATGTCAGATAATGTTTCTTTTTTAGTATTAAGTAGATAATCTAGGATTAATCTTGTATCCTGTGGCTATCAAGGTCTGGTTTCTCTTAACAATATTTTTATGTGTACTGCCATAGATTGTAGACACATTTCTGTAGTTTTTATGTTTTGTAAGTACAATCTTTCATGAGTTTATTAAAATAACCCAAACTTATGTCACCAAACATTTGTGCTGTTTTTGCCAAAAAAGACCATAAGGTAGAGAGAGGGAAACGAAGAGTACAGAGAGAAAGGAGATAGAAAAATGGAGATAGAAAAAGAAAAGAAAGTAGTACTTTACAGAAAGAGCAATAGATAACTGGAAGTGGAAGTGGTAGAGTCAAACACAGTTAAGGAAATGAAGCATGCCTGAGATAAGCATAAGGCCACTTTAAGACTTAGTAAGCCAGACTTTTTGGATGATAGAATGGGCAAGCAAGATGGGCCTTTTTAGTTATCTTTAGTTATCTACCAAATTGATGTTTCTATATTTAAGGGAGGAGGCAAGACAAAAGAGAATGAAATATACAGACAAGATAGAGAGAGAAGGGAGAAAGTGAAAGACAATGGAAGAAACAAAAAGAGACAAGGAAGAGAGAGCGAGAGGATGGTTATGGTAGGAGGGATGATTTCTCATGGTTACGGATTTGGAACATCAAAATACATAACAATTACTTAACTATTAAAATTAGGATTTAGTCATCATCCTGGTCACATCCCTTCATGCAATTAACGAATACAGAACATTCCGATGACAGAAGCATGGTTTACAAGTGATTATGGGCCTCATTCTATTACCGGCCGTAAATCGGCCGTAAGGCTGCGATTCCTTGCGGGGGTTCTGTTAACTCGCGATTCTATTATAGGGCCCCGCAAGGATCTCCTCTTACGGCCGGCCGCATATCTTGGAACCGGCCGTAATCTCAGAAATCTAAAAACGCAAAAATAAATTCAAGCCTGCACTGTACAGCTCTGTAAATGCCAGGGATCATATTGGGGTACATGAGGATTAAAAGAAACCCACTCTCAAGCTTGCACATCAGCCCAAACCCGAGTTCAAATTAACTGTTTATTTTCCGGCTGCGGCGTGGGCGGGTCTGAAGTGCTCCAAGCACTCTGGACTTTTTACATGGATATTTTACGGAAATTAAAAATAAAATATTTTACGGATTTGAGTATAGGATAATTATGTGCTATTTTTTCTAACACCTAAAATCCCTTTATAGTCTTCTCAAAGTGCAGGATGGCTTTATTTGAGCTATTTTATGTGCTTAATTGGTGCTAGCGGGACCTCTTTCCTGCAAGTAAGCTGCGGCTCGTTTTTAGCCTTGCAGAGAGGGTTCCCGGAGCAATTGAATTGCAAATAGGAATTTCTTACGGCCGAAACTCTTGCGGCCGTTTTAGATCAAAGGCTTTCCTCTGGCGTGAGCGGCCGCAAGAGATAGCAAGGCACCGGCCGCAAGCCTGCCGGAGTCCCCGGCAGTAAGGGAATAGAATAGCCGAATAGCTTGCGACCGGTCCTTGCGGCCCCGCAACGGCTGCGGCCGCTAATAGAATGAGGCCCTATTTGTTTTAATATATCCTATATGTGTTCACACACTTATATAAATGTTATCATCACTATTTTCTAAAAGCATGGATGAACAACATCATTAGTAATTATTGGGAGTTAATATATATACATTGTGACTCTGATGGGGCTCACAATTCCACTGAAGGGTTGTTAATCATCTGATGTGTCTAATTAACAATTAATTGATGCATTAATACTACCATCAATTGTCATATTATCATTATCTTTTTAATAAAAAAGCATCTAAGACGGGATATGATTACCTTATATAAATACATCCAGGGTCAATACAAGGCTTTCTGCCACATATAATTCAGCGGAGTTACAGAGCGATAAAATTTGTCAATCCCGCAACAGAATTGTCCGACATCCAAATCCGTAAACCATGTTTGCGCATGTTGCATTTGCGGCCCTGAACATGATCAACTAGTCAAATCCATGGTTACGGGTTTAGACAGAGCCAATAGTAGAAGAGATCGTCATGATTATATCACTAAAACATGGAGGTTATATTTCAAACACTTACGAGTTGCGATCAGACCCGCATTCCAGAAATTATGCAATATTAATAAATCAATAAATATGATATTTTAGTCCATGCGAGTTCTATGACATGTATTAACACATTGATTGCCGGGATCGATATAACAGGGAAATTTAACATAAAATAAACTGTTTTTATTGCAGAATTGCGAGATTGAGAATGATGTAATTTGAATACCTCACATCACTTTCCCTTTACTTTCAAATACAATAGTGTGTTTATATTTACATTTACAGTTCTTTGGACAGGACTTTAACCACCTTGCGTGTTCGGCAATGGTGTGGGACTTGTAAGGAGATTCATTGGGCTTTGTGTGCCCCTCCACACCCTCCTTTTTTATTTTGTAGGCCACGGAAATCGGGACTTAGAAAAAAATACGACCTGTGGGACTTAGAAAAAAAAATATGAGGTCGCAAAATACGAATTTAACGGCGGAAATGCGTACATCGAAAAACAAGAAAAACACAGCAAAATAACAAAAAAACATACATAAAAACTCACACAGAGCACGGGGGGACAGCCAGAACATCTGGCAGCGAGGTTGCACGCAAATTTAAGTCGAATTTAAGCATTTTCGGCACTTGAAAAGAGAGGGAAAAAATGGCGGCCGAAAAAAATGAAAATGAGGCTACACAACCCCAGACCCGCGCAAAACACAGCTAGCGACGTACGAGGCAGAACAAATACTAATAGGAAGGACGCAAAAAGCTCCCGAAATGCGTAAATCATATACTAAAGCCGCCATTTTACAACACTAACTTACGAATTTACACATTAAGATACTGAAATGGCGGCTTTACCGCCTAAATCAACGCTTTTGTCTTGTCCACGCAGCCTTTATATAGGGCACACTTGCCACAGAGCTGACACTTTCTCCTCAGGTGATGACAGTCTGAGTGGACATTTTTTGCTGCCAGAAAATCCACAGAGAGATTGTTAGCCCTTCAGGATTCTGATTGCTGAATATTAATTACAAATAGGTAAACTATATTAATTTATATTACTAATCATTAATAAATAATTAACACATTAATTAATATCATTTTTTATATATTATTAGTTAAAAAAATTGAGCAACAAACTTATAATTTACACTGCATTTACTTTATGAATACTTTTATGCTTAGCTCTTTGTAATATATTTATTAATTGATTAATTAGTAACGTACATTAATTTGTTAATTATTAATTAGTAATCATTATCAAAAAATGTTTTGAACATTTTAAACTGCATTTAGTTTATTAATATATTAATGCTTAACTCTTTCTAATATATTTATTCATTGATTAATTAATTATTAATGTACTTTATTTAATTAATTACTAATTAGTAATCATTATGAACAACAAATATTCTATATTTTACAATGCTTTTAGTTTATGAATATATTAATGCTTAGCTCTTTATAATACATGTATTCATTGATTAATTGATTATTAATGTACATTAATTTGTTAATTATGAATTATCAATCATTATAAAAAAAATGTATTTTACAATGCAATAAAAATAATATGGATTTCAGATTGCACTTATATATCTGCATTACTGATCATTAACCTACATTACTTTATTAACTATTAATTAGTAATATTAACTGACATATCCATGTTGGTCCTGATTGCCTGATATGGATGAAACCAAATATTACAATCTCATTTGACAGTTTCATCATCTGAACACAGAGAGTGACATTTCCAGCCTTTGAACAGCATAAAGATCACCTTTACAGGTATATCATTTAATTATGTTCTTATGGAAAAAAAAATATTAAGTCTTTTTATTGAGGATTGATGACAGTTATTGATTAATTAAGGTATATTAATATATTAATGAATTAATAATTAGTAATCATTACAAAAAAAAGTTTACATTTTATACCTCAATAAAAATAATAAAAATGTTTAACCTTCACATTTCTACATATCTACATATCGTACATATCTAGGGCCTCATTCAATTGTGATTAGGCCAATTGAATAGGGCTCTATATAGGCACAGAGCATATTTTTTTACAGAAGCTTTTAGTTAGTAAACTTCTATCAAAAAGCAAGGTCTTAACTAACTAAAAAAATCTGTAAAAAAAAAATGCTCTGTGCTGATATAGAGCTCTATTGAATTGGCTAAATCACAATTGAATGAGGCCCCTAGAGTGCTTATAATTGCCTGACAGGGATAGGACCTTCAAAGCACTTACATATTTACTGCAGTTTCTTAGATTCTGACACATGCTACATTTAATATTTTATACTGCTTTTATTTATGAATATATTGGTGATTATGTGTTTATGTTTTGCATGTATGCCAATTAAACATCATATTTTCAATGAGTCACAAATTAATTGAATTCAAACATTCAAAATTATTTTCATGTCATTTTACAGATTCCTCATCTCTGAACCTGACTGGATACAGAGACTCAGCTCTGCAGGATTTTATCTGCAATAAGATCAACTTCACAGGTATATGATTTCATGATGCCATTTTCGTTTGGCATTGATGACAGTTAATGATTAATTAATTAACCTATATTTATTTAGGCCCTCATTCAATTGCGATTTTTACAATTGAATAGGGCTCCATAGCATATGTTTTTACAGAAGTTTTTAGTTACTGAACATCTGTACAAAAGCAAGGTCTTCAACAACTAAACATTTCTGTAAAAAAAATATGCTATGTGCTTATATAGGGCCCTATTCAATTGCCTAAATTGCAAATGAATGAGGCCCTTAGTATTTAATTATTTATTAATAATTAAAAAAACAAACAAACAAAAACATTACTTATGCATACATATATGCTTACCGAATTAACTTTAAAAGAATGCAAATTACACCTCATAAGTTGATTGGTTGATTTTTTAATTAATTAAATAACAAAATTGCACATTATTTTAAGCCCGATCTATACTTTGCTCATAGCTCTTTGTGTTAGCCCTATGAAATCATAATGACTTCTTTAGGTTTACCATTGATGTCAGTTATTGATTAATTCATTAAGGTATATTTATTTATTAATGACTTAATAATTAATTATAAAAAAACAAAAACATGTATTTATCTCTCTCTCTCTCTCTCTCTCTCTCTCTATATATATATATATATATATATATATATATATATATGCAGCGCTTTCCTTTTTAATGTATGCCAATAAAAAAAACCATAATGGATTAACTTATTTCATGTAAAAATTACAAATGCTTTTCAAATTATTTCAGTCTTTCATTAGTGCTATTTACGTTTTGCATTGAGAGCAGGTAAAAACAATAAAACATTATATCTTACATCTGTATTTACAATTACAGATTATAATGGCAGACAACGGAGAAGACAGGATTGAACGCAAAAGAAGAGCGGCAAGGGAAAGGAAGCAAAGGTGGAGCAATGCACAGTCGCCCGAGACTTCCCAACGCTTAAGAGAAGAAGACCGACAGAGAAAAATGAGTAAGAAAAGTGAGTGTGCTGGAGCTTCAAAGAAAAGAAAAAGTAAACAAAAATCATGTCTGTGAAAACATTGCCTAATGACCTAATATTGCCTCATGACACCAATGTTCATACACATGACACCAATGTAGATATAAAAAGTTGTAGTGATATCTATGTTGAGGAAGCTCAGAACAGTAGACACTCATTATTGTGGATTACTCAATGTTGTTTGTCAGTTTTGTGGAGCATATCATTTTCTCAAGGAAAGACCAACTGACGAACACTTCATTAGTTGCTGTCAGAAAGGAAAGGTAAGACTTCCACAAAGACACACATTTGCAGATTACTTACAAAGTATCATGAGCGATCCAACATTTTCAAATTATACCAATTAAAAAAATATATAACAGTTTTTCATTTCAATTTAATTTGCTTCTATGGGTGCTACATTAGCAGAAAATCTCACAGGACATGGTCCATATTGTTTTAGAGTTCAAGGACAAATTTACCACCCCACTTCACATTTACACCCATAACAAGGAACGCAAAGGAAATTTGCACAGTTATGTGTCTTAGATACAATGGAAGCTGTTGATCAACGGATGACGCTTCTAGAAAATAAACAGTGTTTGAGCATAGTGTTTGAACAGCTGGATAAAATTATGGCCAACAATCCATACAGTCAAGCATACATACAGTCAAGCATATATCCACATAATGAAGGCCAACCTTTTATAAAAATAAATATATTAAGTTGTAATTTGGATCCAATGACATGTCCCATTTTCTTCCCAAATGGTGAGCCAGGATGGGAACCAAAATTACAATTGCAAAGGTATTCCAATAGTAAAGTTTGTATCAAAAGCAACATTTCTGTGCTGGAATATAAAGTGGCACAAACTGCTATTCGGGTCATTTTAATCCTATTCTATGTGGTTGAAAACTCACACAACAATGGACTATTGATTCCTCAATGGCCAGAGATCAAGGAAAATTTGAATCTTGGATAAAATACTTCTGACCGACCAGATTTTGTGGCAAGAGTATCACATATATAGTTGTCATAACTGCGGGTTGTCAAAAGTTGTTGCTAACGCTGCGGCCCTCGCAAGTTGCTGGCATGAAGCGCCGAAGGACTTACGACACAGAAATACGAGACGCGGGATTTTCAGAAAAAGCCGGACGAGGTCCAAGAACAAGGACGCCAAATCCCCAGCAGCTGCGTACCACACATTAGGCGCCATTTTACAACACTAACTTACAGAATGCGGAAGCACACAGCTACCCTAATGGATTTGGCTCGCGCACGCACACTATTACACTACACACTGCACACATTGCTCACACTTACACAGCAGCTCCACAGCACTCAAAACACACATTGTATACTGTAGCAACATGAAAACAGATTGTCAGCTCTTCAGCATAATGCTTCCTACATTTATTACTTCAAAATAGGTAAAGTATATTCCTCTATTAATGTTTTATTTAGTTCATTACCATACACCAAACAGCATTAGCTCACTTACAATTTGATTCCCGTCATTTTTTGCCAGGCAATATTCTAGTTCAAAATAAAACTCAATTCATTAATGCATGATATAACTAAAGCACGGTTATTTGGAAAATGTGTGGCTTCTGTGTATACCACTGCATTTAAAAAAATAGGCCTGCCACATGCACACATACTTTTAATCCTGCAGGACAAAGATACATTGAATACTGCAGAGAGAGTGGATTCAGTTATTACTGCTGAATTGCCACATCCAGAAAAATATTCAAAACTTTATGAGATGAGATTGTAACACACAGAATGAGCCATGTGGAGATATCAATCCAAATTCACCAGGTATCGAAAATAAAAAATGTACAAAAGAGTTCTCAAAACTATTTCAAGTGCAAACCTATGCTAATTGTGATGTATACCCTTTGTATAAAAGAAGATAAGGACAAACAGGTATTATCCGTGGCCAAAAGGTTGAGAATAGATATGTAGTTCAATACAATCCACATTTGCTGATGAAGTACAATGCACACATAAATGTGAAAGCATGCACTTCTATTAAATCCATCAAATATGTGTATAAATATATATACAAAGGATTTGATGCGGATAGTTCCGAGGCCCAGCCGGGGCTGAAGGGGAGGAGGCCGGGGACATTACGGGGAGGTAAGTTAAATGTATATTTATATGTTGATATGTTTATTTTATTTGTTGTTTGTATATTGTATTAATGTATTGTGTTTTTTTAACTGGGCTGAGCCGGAAGAACTGAACAATGACCGGACATGCTGGAAAGGTGAGTTGAATATTTAGAATGTATATAATGTTTATTTATTTGATGTTAATGTTTTGTACTAATTGTTTTGTTTTGTTTTACCCCTAGGTTAGTGATCTGAAGGGACATCTTAAAGGTAAGTGGTCTTAATTATTTTATTTTAGCTTAGAATTAGGGTCTGTGTATGTAGTTAGGATTTATTGTATATTAGATAGGGGGATGTATTTGATATAGTTATGATTTATTTTAGATTAAATAGATTGTATGTTAGATTGATAGGGGGTATTTGATTTGTATTGTATGTAATGTAATATATGTAATGTATTATATGTAATATATTATATGTAATGTATTATATGTAATGTATTGTATGTAATGTATTGTATGTAATGTATTGTATGTATGTATGTATGTATTGTACTGTGTATGTCTGTCTTTCCTTTTCAGGTGTTTACTTTATTTTTTTCTGTAGTGGGGCATGGGGGGGGTTGTAATGTATTTTTTTTGTTCTGTACTGTAGGTTTGTTTTTTTCTGTAGTGTATGTTTATTTATTTTTTGTGACTTAGGTTTTTTTATTTTCTGTAAGGTAGGTTTTTTTATTTTTGTAATTAGAGTGGTGGGTAGGTAGTGTAGGTAGGTATTGTAAGTGTTAATAGATTAGTGTAGAGGGGGGTTAGTTTAGATTAAATGGTTTATTGGGGGTTATAGTGAAGTGTTTGTAGTTAGTGTCATGATGGTCCTTGTGGACCATCTTGGCACTTATGTGGTTAATGTTAGGGATTTAACAGCCCCATAGGTGTCATAATATACCCTTATGGGACTGATGGGGTTAAATAGAGGCTTATGGGGGTCTGTATTGACCCCCATGAGGTATAGTGTTAATTAAGGCCTTATGGGGGTCTGTATTGACCCCCATGAGTGACGCGGATAATTAAGGCCTTATTGGGGTCTTTATTGACCCACATGAATTATAGGGTTAATTAAGGCCTTATGGGGGTCTGTATTGACCCCCATGAGTTATAGGGTTAATTAAGGCCTTATGGGGGTCTGTATTGACCCCCATGAATTATAGGGTTAATTATAGTTGCCTGTGGTTAATATTTTTTAGTGTGAGTCCTTTCAGGACCTTTACGGTCCTTTAAGGACCCGCCAGGCGGTAAATAAAAAATGTAAATGCAGCAGGGTCACGATCGGTGCCGATCTGGGACCCCCGCTGCAGGGGGTTAATGTGGGGGGTTGCGGGGGTCCCTATGGACCCCTGCAGCAAGGGGTTTATGTGGGGACACTTCGGGGGTCCCTATGGTGACCCCACAGCATAGAGGGGGGTTAATTTATTTTGCCGCGGCCAGGATTGGCTATTAGTGTGCCGCGGGCCCTTTAAGGAGCCGCGGCGGGGAATTTTTAACTTTTAAATGCAGCAGGGGCCTGATCTGTGCCGATCGGGGACCCCCGCTGCAAGGGGTTAATGTGGGGATGCTGCAGGGGTCCCGATAGAGACCCCTGCAGCATGGGGATGTGTATAGGGAGCTGGGGGCAGCACGTAGAGGCTTTACGATTCCTTGCGGGCACTTTTTGTGCCATAGAGATTCTTCCGAAATGCGAGAATCATTTGTAGATTTAAGGCTGCGTGTGACTACGTAGCTCGCTCGGAGCCTATTCTCTAGCCATTTTTCGTAGTCATATCGCAAAGCAGGCTGCAAGGGATTCGGTTCTCGCAAACAGCAAAAAAATGCCTTTTGTGAGCACCGAGAGAACTACGAGGGAGAATTTAATGAGGCCCTAAGTTCATTTTTGAAATGTTAAAATAGTTTTTTCCAAGGTCTGAAAAGTTGTTTCATTGTATGTAATTAATGGTTCATGTTAGTAGGAGGATGATCATTTGTTGTAAAAATTAAATGTATAATTAAATACAGAGTATTGATCCAGGGAGTAACCAGATCGCCAGTTAATGGGGTCGGCAAGGAATACATTTTTTCCCTACTTTGATACAATTGGCTAAGTTTTAATGGGGTTTTTACTGTTTTCCTTCCTCTGGATTCAATACCTATGTGGTTTACCAGTACTTTAAAGAAAAGTTACATGTTACAAAGCATTATGTAATGGTTTAATACAGTCATTGATACAAAGTTGACCTACTGTTATATTACTCATTCATACCTCAGATTCAAAAATGTTAGTATTGTTAAAAAAAAGTTCAGTAATGTTTCAAATATAAGTTGCATGTTGCAAAGCATTATGTAATGGTTTAAAAAAAATATTCATACAAACTTCATCCATTGTTACATTATACCTGCATACATGACGATTAAAAATATGGTTACAAAATTATTGTTTACCAGTTGTTGAAATACAAGTTGATTGTAAAAAAAAATAAAAAAAAGTTATTATAACCTCAATTATTATGTAACTATGTAACTATGTAAATGAATAATGCAAATATTTAACAATGTATGGAATTGTGGTTTTCATGACCGCCCTGACCACCTGTTTTTTGGACCCATATGATCCCCCCAGTGAATGCGATCAGGCTCACTCAGGGGGACACCCGCCTAGCTGACATCCAGTCAGTGATGGTGGATGAACGCCAAGTCCACGGATTTCGGGGCACGTGCGCCTCCTTCACTGTCATCCATCCTGAGTTGGTCAACCAGGCCACCCTGCTTAAAAAGGAGATGGATGTAATAGTAGTAGGCGGCCAGCGGTTCACCATACCAATGGCCCGAGTGGTTATTGACTGGGGAACCGGGAGGGTACCCATGAGGTGGGTGTTATAGCAGGACTGCCTGCGGATGCCATATTGGGGAACGACCTAGGGAAGATGGAGTGTTGATACGTGACCTGGACACAAAGTAAACAAGCCACCGCTGCAAAGACAGGAGAACATTTTGAGGAACAGAGATCCTGGTGAGCCACCTACCTGCTTGGGGAATTGGGTTGAGGGGAGATAAGGTATTGGGTTTGAAGGCAGCATTAGCTACAAATAGTACCTTAGCAGGTATTAGGAGGAAGGCTTCCCAGGGTGAGAAAGGACCGCAGGGGGAGGATTTTATATGGGAAGGGGTGCTACTATATACTGTTAGTACTGAGGATTAAAGAGCTGTGCATGGGGTAGTCAGGAAAGAGTTGATAGTACCCTATTCCTTTAGAGACAGACACTTAGATTTGGCCCATGACATATCCCTAGTGGGACATATGGGCCATAAGAGGACCTGAGAGCACCTGACCCGTGTATTCTACTGCCCGAGGATGAACAGGGATGTGTGTGACTACTGTGATTCCTGCGACTCCTGTCAGTACGGACATACAGAGAAAGCTTATGGGTGCTGCTCAATCCCCTCCCCGTTACAGATAACCCCTTACACCAAGTGGCAATAGACTCCATAGGACCCCTGGCTTGACCCAGTAAGACAGGAAAGAAGTATCTCCTTACTGTGGTTGATTATGCCGCACGGTACCCAGAAGCAGTAGCCATAGGGTAGATTACTGCCACTACTGTGGCCGAGGCCTGGATGGTCATTTTCTCGAGGATTGGGCTTCCCCAGGAGATTCTGTCAGATTGGGGTACTCAATTCTTGTCAGAACTGACCCAGCAATTATGGTGGTTCAGGCACCTGATTTCCTTGCCTATCACCCCTAGACCAGCGGCTTGTATGAGCAGTTTAATGGGACCCTGAAGTGGATGCTGAGAACCTTTGTGGAGCAGGAAAGGAATTGGAAGAAACTTCTTTCTTAGGTTGTGGCAATATGCTTTGGGCTTGATAAGGCTGTAATGGACAAACCTAACCAGCAGATCCACCAGGTTCTTTTGAACCCTTCTCCATGGTAACATATGTCTCTTTGGACCCTTACTCAGATGCAGCATTTAAAAATATGAATGCAGGCTCAGCAGTATAAAAATCAGGAACTGCTTTTATTGCTTTGGAAACTTCATAATGGGTCTAATAGACGTACCGTATTTCACTGCATAATAGTCGCCAACGCATAATAGTTAAAAACCTTTATTTATTGCTTAAAATGCTTAAAAAGCTTCACATAATTGTTGCACCCCATTTCCCCCCACCCCACACAAAATGTCTTAAAATATGCGACCATAATGTCGTGAAATAGGGTATATTTAAACTGAAAATATTCTGCAATAGTCTGTGAGTCGGTTCTTTTCTATCATGTAGCTGTACACGGTGTGAATGCTGCAGTTGAACGATGCGCCACAGCAGCGCCAATATTCTCCCCTCCAATGTGGCGTATAAGGAGCAACGACAGAAAAGGCCTTGAGGTATGAGAGGCGCACCCGAGGCCCTCGAAGGCCGGATGCCCGGCCAAACATATCGATGGCCTTGCTGTCAACTCAACGCCTTCGAGTTGCGCCACGTTGAAGAGTAGACTCATTTTTTGCCAGCATCAACTAGTTTTCAGTGTTCAACCGCAGCATTAACACGCTGTGCGACTACATAATAGAACAGATCCTGGGAGTCTTTTGGCTTTTGTATAAATTGCTTATATAGTCATTGACAATGTTTCATGTGCAAAGCATCATAACATATTTACATCCATTTCAGTAGTTGTACATGACCAGGACAGCTATACTCTCTGGCACTATGATATATATATATATATATATATATATATATACTAGCTACTTGCCCGTCAAAAATGACAGGAATACAATTTTAAGGCTGGGAATGCTGTACCTCGCGAGCCCCGCGCTGATCGCCTTTGTTACTGAAAATATGATATTTAGCACTAACCAGAGTTCAGACTGTTCTTCTAAGTTAAACATTTGGGGCCTCATTCAATTGCTACATTTTAGATATCCGTGGTCGCAAGTGGACGTCACAGGTTACTCTGCTATTCAACTGAATACCGATTGTGGCCTCCGATCGAGTTACTTGCTCAGACCCGTGATCCCTACCGACCCATTGCGATTTGTCAAATCGCTAGTTACTTCCCTCAAACCTTTCAAGGCCGCAAAGCTAAAATCGCAAATTGATTTTCAATTGCTTCGATTCCCCCTTCCTAACCACACCATCAAACCCATAAATGGCTAAAAGCCAACTTCAGCTTACTTGGAGCAAGGAGGTGTTGCAAGGGCTTCCAAAGCTATTGCGTATCCTCCCCACTGCTCCTAAATTAAACCTCCATGATGCAGGGTCACCACAAAAAACCCTTGCTGCAGGGGTCTCAATCTTAACCCCATGATTTGGGGGTCCCAATCACGACCCACACAGGGTCCCCACATTAACCCCTTGCATCGGGGTTCCCGTTCGGGACCGACGCTGCATTTAAAAACGTAAATGTTCCGCGGTGGGCCCTGAAAAGACCTTAAAAAATCCGTAAAGGACCAACGCAAAAAAAAATAATTAATCCCTGCCGTGGGGATACTATAAGTACCCCCGGCATCTAACATGAACCCCAGCTCTCATGGGGGTCCTTATAGACCCTCATGAGACTATAATTAACCCACTATAGGACACTATTAACACCTATATTAACACTATAAGTGCCATGAGGGTCCTCCAGGACACTATAAGTGCCATGGGGGTCCTCCAGGACCCTCATGACACAAAGTCTAAGCACTACACTATTAACCCTTTCCTACCGAATCTTATTCTATGAACCCCCTCTAACTAATAAACACCCCTCTACCTTATCCTATTAACCCCCCTCTGCCCAATACTATTAACCCCCCTCTACGCTATCCAGTTAACCCCCCTCAACCCTATACTATAAACCCCCCTCTACCTTATCCTTCTAACCCACCTCTTCCCTATCCTATTAACCCTCCTCTTTCCAATTCTATTAACCACCACTCTACTCTATCCTATTAACCCCCCTCTACCCTATACTATTACCCCCACCCTACCCTATTAACCCCTACATTACCTACTTAACCCCCTCATAAAATCCCTAGCACCACACTAATTACACAAAATAAAAAAACTTTCAGAAAATAAAAAACACTACAGTACACAAAGGAGTGTATCCCATTCTGATTGGCTGAAAGCAATAGCAGCTTCTGATTGGAATAATTATGATTGACAGTTACATCAGCCAATCAGAATGGGATATAGGGGTGTGTCCAATTTTCATTGGCTCACACATTTTCACCTTCTGATTGGCTGAATTTCTGATTGACAGCGATTTCATCCAATCAGAAGGCACTGTTTCTTATTTTTGAGCAGAACATGTGCGGGAATCTCCATTTGTGGCAGGGAGATTCTCAAAGGGAGGAGCTCTGTTAGATTTTTTTTTTTTTAAACGTCATAATTTTTTTTTTTGAGGGGCCTGCCTGGGACGACTGGATGAAGGTCCGGGCATGGCTGGAGGGGCATTTTGGACAGGTAAGTGGAATATTTATAATTTATTATATTACATGTTGTATTTGTTTTTGTATTAACTTTAATGTTTCTTTTTTTTGTTGGTGTGACCGGACCGGTGGACATTTATGGAGGGCCCTGTTTGGGATGAAGAACTGAAGACCAGCATCACTGGAGGGGCATATTGGCAAGGTAAGTGGTCTCATTTACACTTTTTTATGTTTAGTAAGGCTGGGAATTTTTTGTTGTAATGTAGGTTTGTTTATTTGATGTAATGTAGTTTTTTTTTCATACATTTGTTTTTATTTTCTGTGTTTTTGTTATATTTTCAGTAATGTCGTTTTTTATTTTGTGTACTGTAGGGTTTTTTATTTTGTGTAAGTATTTTTTTTTTTAATTTTGTGTAATTAGTGGGGTGCTAGGGATTTTATTAGGGATTAGTGTAGGTGTAAATAAGGAAAGGTAGAGTGGGGGTTAATAGTATAGGGTAGGGGGGGTTAATAGGATAGGGTAGAGGGGGGTTAATAGTATAGGGTAGATGGGTTAATAAGATAGGGTAGAGGTGGTTAATACAATGGGATAGGGTAGGAAAGGGTTAATAGTGTAGTGCTTAAACTTTATGTGATAAGGGTCCTGGAGGACCCTCATGGCACTTATAGTGTTAATATAGGGGTTAATAGTGTCCTATAGGGGTCTATTGGACTGAAGACCCGGGGTTAATTTTTTATTTAGTGTGGGTCCTTTTAGGACCCAAGGGCATGGAAATTACAAATTTTAAATGCAGCAGGGATCCCAATTGAGACCCCTGCTGCAAGGGTTAATGTAGGGAATCTGCAGGACCACCGCTGCAAGGGTTAATTTAGGGGCACTGCGGGGGTCCTGATGGAGACCCCCAGCATTAGGGGGGGTTAATTTAGGTGCCGTGGGGGTGCTTACAGTACACCTGCAACATGGGGTTAACAATTTTTATTCTGCGGGCCCTTTAAGGACCCCTCGTAGGAAATTAGATTTTTTTAAATGCTGACAATGATAGACTGACAGACACAGGGATTGACTGACACACAGGGATAGACTGAGATGGAGAGACAGAGAGATTCACCAACAGGACAACAGAACAAACTTGGAGAGTTGTTGTTGTTTAGTCGTTCAGTAGCGTCCAACTCTCTCAGCCACTGCCCCTCTGAGCTACATCAAATTCATGTCCATTGCTTCAGTGACCCAATCTATCCATCTCTGCCTCTGTGGTCCCCTTATTCTGGTGCCTGCAAATCTTTCCCAGAATATTCTCTAGGGAATCCTGCCATCTCATGATATGTCCAAAACATTTGTGCTTAAGCCTCATGACTTTTCAGAGAAGAAATTACTTATTAGAGAAGGCAACCCTCTGTCAATCAGAAGAGATCCAATTTTGGTGCTGTTGTGCAAATTTAAGCCATTTCTGATGATGAACCCTCGTCAGCTACACCCTCTTGCGTCAGAGCCCCATTCGCAACAGGGTTTGTTATACTGTCATTAGATACATGTCTGGTAGCCCCCTTGTTCATTTGGTCTGTGAGTTGCTGTAGTATGTGGGTTGCCCCTCACAACATTTGCAGCCGACGTTCCCCTCTGACATGAATGGCAGTTTCAACGCTGTTTATTTGCAATGGTGCCATTTGTCCAATCATGGTATACTTTAACCACAGCAGGATGAGAACAGTTCACAAACTGCGCGGTTTCAGAAATACTGCCTGTAACGGAGTTGGAACACAAATCCAATATTTATGCTGGTATACGGTAAAATATCCAAGAAGCACTACAGTCTCACCATCCCCAACCTCCCATATTGGACGACACTCAATTGGGAGTCAGAGAATACTGTCTTTATTTTGTTGTGCAGAAATATATATACACATCTCTTTTCACAGGCAATACACATCCCCCATAGTTGGCCACACAATACACATAGAGAGACAATAGGTGTGGTCACACCCCCCGGAGGTTACCTGGCTACTTTGATACAATCAGACATTGATCAGATTATCCTTCCCTTTGTTCTATGTCTCATAATGAAAACACTTTATACAATAGACTTCCTTATCTTATGAGGAGTCTCTGTAATAGGATTATCTATTAGCGGTAATATTCGGAGCCAATATATTCTGTAGAACATAAAACAACATATCTACAGTACAGCAATGTGATCATATTTTAACCATAACCATAAAACAGGGTAAAACAGTGATGGGTTCCGTTACACACCTCCCCCGTGACCATAAGCCGGCATACACGGTTTAATCCCAACGGATCGGCCTGGGGATGTCCGGAAAAAAGTATTTGTTGGTCAATTCTCTAGTTTGACAACCCATCAGCATTACTGTAATTCACCTTTACTCACATTTCAAGAACAAAACAAACGAACACTTCATACAGCATTCACAGCAATAAACATTTCAAGGAGAGGGAAAATATATTTCACAAACTGGTTTTACAGAGGCCTCTGTACTGGATACAATGGGGAAAGTAATCCAATTATCCAGGAATAGAGGCAGACTCCATTGAGTACATGGTTGCAAAAAAACATAAACCACTTTAAAATACATAAAGTCACCTTTTACACATAACACAAAGTTCAATTGCAATGTAGCTAAAGTCTTTCCCATAGTCTTTCATTATATGAATGGGCTCCATGTCATAGCTATCTGGGGGTATCACCGCTCAATGAGGGACATACACTCTGGTATGGCCGAATACTGTTTTTAAAGGGCAATATGTCCCAGGGCCATAGTCGCAGGGCAGGAGGCTGGCAATAAGTCCTCTCCAGGACAAAGTGGCAAAGGGCCCTTCGTTACACATCTCCCCTTTGGGGGGAAGTCTAACCTGCACCTGGATATTTCGCTGTGGTGATGGGGCAACACGCTGAGGGGACTTGAGGGGCAGAGGCCAGCGGCACTCTGCCCTGATGCCAGCTCTTCTGCTGGTATAACCTGCAGGACATCCTGCTCCGTAAAAGGGACAAAGGGAGGGCAGAGGCCGACTGCACTCTGCCCCGCTGTCAGCTCTTCTGCTGGGGTACTTGGGACATATTCCGGCTCAGTAGCCAGGGAAAGGTGGGGGTCAGTGGGGGTTAACATTTCCTCTTTTAACCCTGGGGCCACATTAGGAGTTAGCTTGGGAGGGGAATTTGTACTTACCCCCTCCTCCGGTTGTCCCAGTGAGGGTAGTTGGGGATCTGGACAGGCTGTCCAGCATCCCAGTAGGTCAAGCACAGAGACCACGGTCCCATCTGCGCCGTCTGGGAGATTGGTGTCTCCCCTTGTTAGGGTAAGCTGTCGCTGGGGGGAGAGGGTGACACCTTCAGCTCCCTGGGGTTCACCCTGCCGCTGGGGGGGAAGGATTACACCTTCTGCTCCCTGGGGTACACTGCCGCTGGGGAGGAAGTACGACACCTTCATCTCCCTGGGGTACACACTGCCACTGGGGAGGAAGGACGGCACCTTCTGCTGCCTGTGATACACACTGTCGCTGGGGAGGAAGGACGGCACCTTCTGCTCCCTGGGGTACACACTGCCGCTGGGGAGGAAGGACGGCACCTTCTGCTCCCTGGGGTACACACTGCCGCTGGGGAGGAAGGATGGCACCTTCTGCTCCCTGGGGTACACACTGCCGCTGGGGAGGAAGGACGGCACCTTCTGCTCCCTGGGATACACACTGTCGCTGGGGAGGAAGGACGGCACCTTCTGCTCCCTGGGGTACACACTGCCGCTGGGGAGGAAGGACGGCACCTTCTGCTCCCTGGGGTACACACTGCCGCTGGGGCGGAAGGACGGCACCTTCTGCTCCCTGGGATACACACTGTCACTGGGGAGGAAGAACGACACCTTCTGCTCCCTGGGGTACACACTGCCGCTGGGGAGGAAGGATGGCACCTTCTGCTCCCTGGGATACACACTGTCGCTGGGGAGGAAGGACGGCACCTTCTACTCCCTGGGGTACACACTGCCGCTGGGGAGGAAGGACGGCACCTTCTGCTCCCTGGGATACACACTGTCGCTGGGGAGGAAAGACGGCACCTTCTGCTCCCTGGAATACACACTGTCGCTGGGGAGGGGAATTAGTTGGAGTATTCCACGTGGAGCGGTTTCTGTTTCTGGGACAGTCTCTCTGCATGTGGCCCTGCTGGTTACACGTGTGGCACTTGATGTACCGTGGAGGGGTTTGGTAGTTCCCACCACCCGGACGCAGTGCTGGGGGGGGTTAATGGTGGGAGGTGGGTTAGCAGCTCCCAAGATGGACCGCCCCTGTGCCCGCTGCTTTTCCATTATGTATTCGTGGACATCTGCCATTAACCATTCCAAGGTTATTGTGGGAAGCGTACCTGGGAAAAAGGCCAGTCTGCTTTGGAGTTCTCTTCCAAACTCATTCTGTGTGCTGTCCGTAAGAGGTGCTGTAGCAGCTGCCCGGTCTCCCTCCATGAGTTCCTTTCTGTCTGCATCCCTGTAGTCCGCGGCTGCCTCCTCCTCCTCATCATGGAACGCTGTCTACTAGCGTTGCCCTCAATTTGTAACTCCACGGAATGGTGTCTCCTGTAGCTGTCCTTCTGATCGTGGGAACAATTCCGCCACTTGCCACCAAATGTAACGGAATTGGAACACGAATCCAATATCTCCGCTGGTATACAGTAAAATATCCAAGAAGCACTACAGTCTCACCATCCCCAACCTCCCATATTGGACGACACTCAATTGGGAGTCAGAGAATACTGTCTTTATTTTGTTGTGCAGAAATATATATACACATCTCTTTTCACAGGCAAAACACATCCCCCATAGTTGGCCACACAATACACATAGAGAGACAATAGGTGTGGTCACATCCCCCGGAGGTTACCTGGCTACTTTGATACAATCAGACATTGATCAGATTATCCTTCCCTTTGTTCTATGTCTCATAATGAAAACACTTTATACAATAGACTTCCTTATCTTATGAGGAGTCTCTGTAATAGGATTATCTATTAGCCTAGTAGCTGTAATATTCGGAGCCAATATATTCTGTAGAACATAAAACAACATATCTACAGTACAGCAATGTGATCATATTTTAACCATAACCATAAAACAGGGTAAAACAGTGATGGGTTCCGTTACACTGCCATCTTTGGCCCAAGAGCCAATGATCATCCCCTTTTCAAAGTCAGATAAATTGCTTGTCACCCTGTGTTTCTGTAACAAGGCCAAACATTCAAGAGTATGTAGACTTTTGATCAGGGCAATTTGGGTGATATCTGTTTTCATTATGATTTAAAAAGAGCCAGACAACTATGTGATAATAAATGGTTTCATATGATCACTATCCTTCTATAAAATACATTTTTTGCATGATCAGTCAGACAAATGCCAAAATATCACAATTTCTGCCAGGGTATGCAAATTTTTGAGCACAACTGTATATACAGTATCTCACAAAATTGAGTACACCCCTCACATTTTTGTAAATATTTTATTATATCGTTTCATGTGACAACACGGAAGAAATGACACTCTGCTACAATGTAAATTAGTAAGTGTACAGCCTATATAACAGTGTAAAATTGCTGTCCCCTCAAAATAACTCAACACAGCCATTATTGTATAATCGGTGGGCAACAAAAGTGAGTACAACAATAAGTGGAAATGTCCAAAGTGGGACCAAAGTGTCAATATTTTGTCTGGTCACCATTATTTTTCAGCACTGCCTTAACCCTCATGGGCATGGAGTTTACCAGAGCTTCACAGGTTGCCACTGGAGTCCTCTTCCACTCCTCCATGATGACATCACAAAGCTGGTGGATGTGAGAGACCTTGAACTTCCCCACCTTCCGTTTGAGTATGCCCCATGCTCAATAGGGTTCAGGTCTGGAGACATGCTTGGCCAGTCCATCACCTTTACCTTCAGCTTCTTTAGCAAGGCAGTGGTCGTCTTGGAAGTGTGTTTGGGGAAGTTATCATGTTGGAAAACTGCCCTGCGGCCCAGTCTCTCTCTGCTTCAGTATGTCACAGTACATGTTGGTATTCATGGTTCCCTCAATGAACTGTAGCTCCCCAGTGCCGGCAGCACTCATGCAGGCCCAGACCATGACACTCCCACCGCCAAAATTATACATCTATACTGAGGAAAGATAGTTGAAATAATCCATAAATGACAGATAAACGGATAACGCACAAAGAGCACAAAATCACTGATATGAGATGAAACCCTCAGTTTGAACGTAAACAGCCATGCAGAGAGAGTGGAGGCAGCATCTGACATCATCAGGTAAATGCATATGGGGGGGAATCAACACAACATATTACAGAAAACATATATACACATATAGACATATATGTATATATATTTGGTCTGGGCCTGCATGAGTACTGCCGGCACTGGGTAGCTACAGTTCATTGAGGGAACCATGAATGCCTACATGAACCGTGAAAAACTGAGGCAGAGCATAATACCCCCCCCTTTGGAGACTGGGCCGCAGTATTCCAACATGATAACGACCCCAAACTCACCTCCAAGATGACCACTGCCTTGGTAAAGAAGCTGAAGGTAAAGGTAAAGGACTGGCCAAGCATGTCACCAGACCTAAACCCTATTGAGCATATGTGGGGCATCCTCAAATGATTGGTGGGGGAGTGCAAGGTTTCTAACATCCACCAGCTCTGTGATGCCATTATGGAGGAGTGGAAGAGGAACAAAGTGGCAACTTGTGAAGCTCTGGTGAACTCCATGCCCAAAATAATGGTGTTATTTTGAGGGGACAGCAAATTTACACTGTTATACAGGCTGTGCACTTACTAATTTACATTGTAGCAGAGTGTCATTTCTTCAGTGTTGTCACATAAAACGATATAATAAAATATTTACAAAAATGTGAGGGGTGTACTCACTTTTGTGAGATACTGTATCTATAGTGTGGGGATTAACTGTGTATATATATATATAGTGTAGGGGTAAGTGCAAGGTTATATCTATAGTGTGCAGAGCTGGTAAGTGTAGGCAAAAACAGTGTTTATCTATAATGTAAGGAAAGAATAGTGATTTGGTCAGATGTGTCCATCCTGGACAAGGTGTCCATGTGAGTTATTGTGAAGGATTGATGACTATTTGGTTTCCAAAGCTCTTTATTATTGAAATTGGATTATTTGAGCTTTTGTTATGGGAGGATGGTGTTATATACAAGATAGCTCCAACTTGCTTATATTAACTGAGGAAATTGTTTGGGCAGTATCAGTTCAGTACTTTGTGAACACTGACATCAAGCGTGATGTGTCTGTATGTTACCACATCCGTGATCTGTATCTCACATCATATCTGCCTCAGCATGGAGATTCTCTGTCTCAGTACTCAGTACAAACTAGCACTTTCCCCTGCAAATTAAAGCATGCTTGTCCGCTATTAATTTTTTCATGCCTTTCTCATTCCACTTGTTTGTGATTGTATCTGTTAATTTAGGTACAGAAATGTACATTTACTCACTATTATTCACATTGTTTTGCACTCTCTTCTAGACTCACCTGGTACTTAGTATTTGAGGTTGAATAAAGACTGTTAGTCCATCAAGTTCAACCTTTTTAGATCTCTTTTGATCTTTTTAATATGTGGACTATTTGCTATTAATTTTTAATTGATCCAGAGGAAGGCAAACAGACATGACCTATCCTTCATAAATCCGTGTTGACTGCTAACTATGATCTTGTTCAAATAGACAGATTCTTGTATTCTGTCCCTTAGTAACCCTTCTAAAAGCTTCCCAACTACACATGTGAGGCTCACTGGTCTATAATTCCCTGGATTTGCTCTTGCTCCCTTCTTAAATATAGGTATCACCTCTGCTTTTCAACAGTCATCCGGTAGCGACCCTGTGGTGAGTGAGTCTTGAAAGATTAGATATAATGGTTTGGCTATTACAGAACCCAGCTCCCTCAGTACCCTTGGATGTATTCCATCAGAACCTTGGGCTTTATTAAAATTTATTTTCTCCAATCTCTTTTGGATTTCAGCCTGTGTTAACCAAATTTTTAGTGATGGTAGTGTAGCCCCATTATGTTGCGGTGTCCCAACCACTGGTACCTCCCTTCTGTATACCGACGAAAAGAACCTATTTAGCTCATCTGCCTTTTCCTGGTCAATAATTATCAGATGGCCTGTCTCACATTGTAATGTTCCTATAGCTTTCTTCCTCGCCTTCTTCCCATTAATACATTTAAAAAATATTTTAGGATTAGTCTTACTTTACTTTGCAACTGACTTCTCATTTTCTATTTAGCCAGTCTAATAGCCCTTTTGCAAGCCTTGTTGATTTCCTTATAGTCACATAAAGCTGCCTCTGTTCCCCCTTTCTTGTATAATTTAAATGCATGTTTCTTTTTCCTTATCATGATATTTAAGTCATTATTAAGCCACCTGGGATGTGATTTACTCCTGTTCATTTTATCCCCACATGGTACATGCCAATGTGTATGTATATTTAGTAAGGATTTGAAAGTTGTCCATTTATTTTCAGTATTTTTCCCTGTAAGTTTGTTATCCCAGTCTATATGTTGTACTGCTGCCCTTAGCCCATTAAAGTTAGCCCTTTTAAAATGTTGAGGTTTTTTTTTGCCCCTTACAATGCTGTTTTTTGTATTCAATCTCAAATGAGACTGTGTTGTGATCACTGTTCCCCAAGGGTTCCCCTATTTTACCATTTTATATTATATAAATATTACTTGTGATGACTAAATCCAAGATGGCCCCATTTCTGGTAGGTTCTTGTTTTACCTGGGCCAGATAATGATCCCTGAGTGTACTCAAGAACCTGCTCCCCTTAGCTGAACTGCTGGTCTCATTTATCCAGTTTATTTCAGGGTAATTAAAGTCTCCCATTATTAGAACTTGCCCATGCTTAGCTGCATTTCCAATCTGTAACAATAATTGTATTTCCTCACTTTCAATTATATATTGGGGTTTATAGCATACTCCCACCAATATGCGTTTAGAATTAGCTCCTCCACTATTTAGCTCAACCCACAAAGATTCAATGTTGCCGCTAGTTCCAGAATAAATATCTTCTCAGGCTATAGGCTTAAATTCAGGCTTACCATACAGACATATCCCTCCTCCTCTTTTACCATTTCCCCTGTCTTTCCTAAATAAGTTATAATCATCCAAATTAACTGTCTAGCCATGAGATTCATCCCATCATGTTTCAGTAATGCCTATTAAGTCCCATTTTTCTTGTACTGCTAATAATTCTAGCTCGCCCAATTTCCCAGGCACACTTCTTGCATTCGCAAGCATAAACTTTATGCTGCTATGGCTCTGCCGTTGTGAAGTGCTTGAGGCCCCTATTAATACCTGCCTACTGTCTATTGTAACCCTCCCCCTTCTCCTTTCCCCATGGAAAAATAATTCATCCCTTTCCCTCTCTACCCTTTCTACCCCAATACTTCTATATATTCCCCCCACCTACAAGTTTAAAAACTCCCCCAGCCATTTCTCCTCTCCCTCCTCTGTGTCTCTTCCCCACCTCTCCCTTTCTTGTGTCTGCCCCCCTCCTGTGTCTGTTCCCCCCTCTCCCTCCCCTGTGTCTCTTTTCCCCTCTTCTGTATCTCTTCCCCACCTCTCCCTCTCCTGTCAGTTAACCCTCCCCTGTGTCTGTTCGCCCTCTCCCTCCCATGTGTCTCTTTTCCCCTCCCCTGTGTCTCTTTCCAGCTCCCCTGTGTCTCTTTCCCCCCTCCTCTCCCTCCCCTGTGTCTCTTTCCCTCCTGTGTCTTTTCCCCACCTCTCCCTCCCCTGTGTCTCTTCCCCCATCTCCCTCCCATGTGTCTCTTTCCCCTTCCCCTGTGTTTTTTCCCCCTCCCCTGTATCACTTCCCTCCTCCCTCCCCTGGGTGTCTCTTTCTCCCTCCCCCTCCCTCTCATGTGTCCCTTTCCCCCTCCATGTGTCTCTTCCCCCCTTTTCCCTCCTCTGTATCTCTTCCGCCTCCCCTGTGTCTCTTTCCTCCCTTTCCCCCATGTCTATTCTCCCCCTCATGTCTCCCCCCCCCCCATTTACCTCCCCTGTATCTTTTCCACCTCCCCTGGGTCTTTTCCCCCTCCTGTATCTTTTCCCTCTTCCTCTCACTCCCCTGTATCTCTCCCCCCTCCTCTCACACCCCTGTGTCTCTTCCTTCTTCTCTCACTTCCCTGTGTCTCTCCCCCCTCCTCCCCAGTGTGTATCTCCCCACTCCTCCTCTGTGTCTCTCCCCCCACCTCCTCTGTGTGTCTCTCCCCTCCTCCCCTGTGTGTCTCTCCCCTCCTCCCCTGTGTGCCTCTCCACTCCTCCAGTGTGTGTCTCTTCCTCCCTTCTCTGGCTCCCTTCTCCCCCCCTCCCTCATGTATCTCTTCCCCCTCCTCTCACTCCCCTGTGTCTCTTCCCCCTTCTCTCACTCCCTTGTGTATCTTCTGCCTTCTCTCAGTCCCCTTCTCCTCTTTGTTTCTTACCCCTCTTCCCCTGTGTGTCTCTCTCCTCCTCCTCTGTGTGTCTCTCCCCCTCCTCCTCTGTGTGTCTCTCCCCTCCTCCTCTGTGTGTCTCTCTCCTCCTCCCATGTGCCTCTCCCCTCCTCACCTGTGTGTCTCTTCCTCCCTTTGCTGCAATGCGCGTCAGCCGCGCATACGCACGGGTGGCGCAGTGCGCTTGCGCAGCTAACGAAATGCAATGCGCATGCGCAGGACCTTTTGTGATCGATTGTTGTTTTTAAACTGCGATTTGTTGCAAGGGTGACAAAGAATCCCAGTTTGACAACTATTATATGTGATGTGCAAACATTTTCTACAGCGCTGTGCAAGGGTGGAGCATAAGAAAAATACAATATCAACACATGACAAAATGAAGGGCCCCGTCTTTTAGGTTAAAATCTTCGGTACTTGGTGCTTTTTCTTAAAGCACCTCCCAAGATTAAAAAAACCTGCAGATGTGCAACCTAAAGAAGATGGACAGGAGCAGAAAGTGGGGATTCAAATAGACCAGAAATAGAGTGAGAACGTGAAGTTACACGGAGCAAGGGGGAATGGGATTTATGAGGAGAGTCAAGAGTTAATGATTAACAGCCTTATTAAATTACGATTCGGTAAATGTAAAAGGTCTTTATTTAAGCACACAGCATATTTTTTTTACAGAAGTTTTAAGTTAGTGAACTTCTATCCAAAAGCAAGGTCTTCACTAACTAAAAACTTCTGTAAAAAAATATGCTGTGTGCTTAAAGAGAGCCCTTTTAAATTTGCCGAATCACAATTTAATAAGGCTGTATGTGTCTGTAGCAGCTGTGGGAATTGCAGAAGATAGTGCAGAGAACTGTATTATAAAAGCACAAGAATCAAAGGTGGTTCCGGTAAGTGGGAGGGCAAGTGTGTGCGGATAGTAACGATGTGTAAGATGGTTCAGCGTTCAAGAACTGGGAAGCAAGAAAGATATTGAGAAAGCAAAAGTATATTATTTGTAATATTATTTTTTAAAATCTTTTATAACATACATTTTCTATTTTTCTTTATTCTTCTCTTGGAAGGAATCCTGATCCCCCCCTTTCTTGCTTATTGCTGTTATTTTGTAGTAAGGTAACAGAAAAGAGTGGTTAAAGAATAGGTTAGATTTTATTATAAAGTATTACAGTGACATCTAGTGGCCCATAAGAAATATATGTATAATAATTTAAACAGATTGTTTTTATAAATAATATACAGTGCCTTGCCTTTTTACCTATTTTATTACATTACAGCCTTAAGTTCAATGTTTTGTTAATCTGAATTTTATGTGATAGATCAGAACACAATAGTCTAAGTTGGTGAAATGAAATGAGAAAAATATATACATAAAACTATTTTTTAGAAATAGAAAACAGAAAATTGGCATGTGCGTATGTATTCACCCCCTTTGTTATGCAGCCCATAAAAAGCTCTGGTCCAGAAGTCACATAATTAGTGAAATGATGTCCACCTGTGTGCAATCTAAGTGTCACATGATCTGTCATTACATATACACACCATTTTTGAAAGGCCCCAGAGGCTACAACACCTAAGCAAGAGGAACCACTAACCAAACACTGCCATGAAGATCAAGGAACTCTCCAAACAAGTAAGGGACAATATTGTTGAGAAGTACAAGTCAGGGTTAGATTATACAAAAATATCCAAATCTTTGATGATCCCCAGGAGTACCATCAAATCTATCATAACCAAACAGAAACATGACACAACAGCAAACTTGCTAAGAGACGGACGCCCACCAAAATTCACGGACCGGCAAGTAGGGCATTAATCAGAGAGCAGCACGGAGACCTAAGGTAACCCTAGAAGAGCTGCAGAATTCCACAGCAGAGACTGTATGGCGGAAGTGGCTCTGGTCTGATGAGACTAAAATTTAACTTTTCAGCCATCAAAGAAAATGCTATGTCTGGCGTAAACCCAACACATCACATCACCCAAAGAACACCACCATGTTTTTCAGCAGCTGGGAAACTGGTCAGAGTTGAGGGAAAGATGGATGGTGCTACATACAGTGATATTCTTGAGCAAAACCTGTACCACTCTGTGTGTGATTTGAGGCTAGGACGGAGGTTCACCTTCCAGCAGGACAATGACCCCAAACACACTGCTAAAGCAACACTTGAGTGGTTTAAGGGGAAACATGTAAATGTGTTGGAATGGCCTAGTCAAAGTCCAAACCTCAATCCAATAGAAAATCTGTGGTCAGACTAAAAGATTGCTGTTCACAAGCGCAAACCATCCAACTTGAAGAAGCTGGAGCAATGGACAAAAATCCCAGTGGTAAGATGTGGCAAGCTCATAGAGACTTATCTAAAGCGACTTGGAGCTGTGATTGTTGCAAAAGGTTGACCTACAAAGTATTGACTTTTCGGGAGTGAATAGTTATGCACATTGAATTTTTTTTTGTTATTTTGTCCTATTTGTTGTTTGCTTCACAATAAAAAAAAAACATCTTCAACATTGTGGGCATGTTCTGTAAATTAAATAATGCAAATCCTCAAACAATCCATGTTAATTCCAGGTTGTAAGGCAACAAAACATGAAAAATGCCAAGGGGCTGAATACTTTTGCAAGGCACTGTACATATTGTATATTGGTAAAATGAGATAATTAGGATTCTTTTTAATAGGTATTTTTTTTGTGGGAAGAATTTAAAGTGAATATTTTAGATATTATATGTTATAATATTGTTATACAGTGAATCTTTTTATTATATCATGATTTTTTTGTGAAGTTTTTAAAAAGGCTTTTTATCCTTCAGTGTCATCTTAATCATTTATTCAATTAGCACTTTGTCTATGTAATAATTTTGTCCTGTTCACCTACTGTACATATTACTTGTCTCCTACTGTGGATCGACTTTGTGTAATACCACCAAATATGTAAATAAACATTGGAGGGCACCAGATGTTTACCCAGTTCCATAGCACCCTTAAAAATCAACTTTAGACGGGACATAAGCTGTGTGCACCTGTCCCACAATTCTCCCAACTACATGAACTACATAACTTTCAAGTTTTGTGTATGAATATTTTTGGATCAATTTTTTTTTAGGATTTGAGTTACCTCAAATAAATGAATATTGCAGGATAAAGGAGACCTCATTATCAACCACACTGCATCCACAAATACATAGGAAATGTAGGGCACATAAGGGACCTGATTCATCTTCTAAAATCTCCTAAAAATAAATACATAAATTAATATAATAGATGAAAAGCCTGCTTAAGCATCTTCAAGAACCATAAATAAATAGTTTAAGATAGAAAGTTAGTTGGGCATTTAAAAACAAAAAGCTTCAAATGAATAAATATACAAACTAAGGAATAGAATTCAACCCTACTACTATCAAACACTGAAGATAAAAAATACAGATGGCAAGGTATAGGAGCCTACTAACCTCACTGGTCCTCTTAAATGTGATATTATAAAGAACATCAAAGAGCAGGTCACCTTACTAGCATTCCAGTAGCCCACCTTACTATCTCCCAAATTTAATTAAAAATAGTATGAAACAGCAAGAATCTCAAAAGCACAACATTATCATCCCTTCTTGCAGAACTACTGTCTCCTGTGACAAAGTGAGGCAAGGAAATTATGTGAGCCTGATACTGAGCAGTGCTGCATGTCCAGTCTAGAACAGAAAGTATTAACAATTTTTGATTGCACCTTAATTACTATTTCTAAATTGTAGGTAAATATATTTATATTTTTCCAGGTGCATAAACACCAATAATTAGATTAGATACAGGGAAAAAAAGAAAACTTGAATAATTTTTACTTGGGACAGCAGTGTTATTTAAAAATAAAAAAAAGGGAAAACTCTATCCCTCTCAGAATTTCTCACTGATAGCCTTGTTTGAAGTACACATAGGCACTACTGGCAATGTTACCTCTACCACCCCCTCTACCTGCTTAATTTCTGGTTAAATAAGATGTCTTTTGTTTTGCAAGGAAGAGTGCAGCTATAAAATAAGATATTGTTCTGAGCAAGGAAATGATGAAATGAAAAAAAGTCAGGGGTGAAAGTAGACTGCCTTGAAGTGTATTCCTTAATAACTTAAACATTCAAGTAATTCATTTTTATAAATGATCTAGGTAGTAACACATAGTTCTAAATTAACATAAAAACTCTCTCCCGAGATGCTGACTATTATTTGCTTTAAGAAAGATGTTCAAATAAGTGACATTTCCGCTATCAATTCAATCTGACATACTATATACATTGATATCAAATATACAGAGCTGTCTCGAAAGAATAGTATAGAAGATAAGAAATCCAAATCAGTTTTGCATATTGCTTAATTACATACAATACAATTTCACTTAAGCTACAATCTTAGATAAGTGTTTTTTACCCGTTGTATCTGTCCAATATGTTATGTTATGATATAGCTAAAATAGGTAATAAAAAATGCAGTGGGAGCAAACGTTATTATGGCATGCAGACCAGAAGAGTTACAATCTAATGAGCTTAAGATGTAACAAGGAGTATAGTATCTAGACTCTAACCATAGGCATATTTATTTTGGTATGATTATAGTTGTCTTACATGGTGTAAGCCATTCTTTTGTATATTGAGATCTCATTTATCTTCTGAACTGTAGTGTTCAAAGACAACCTTTCTGTATTCCAAGCTGTGGTGATATAATGCTTGATTAACGAGCAAATAGTATCCAAGGTCTTCATTTTATAAGTATGAAAAGTAATGCCATGTTTAAAGTAAGCCTTATAGGTAATCAAACACTGTGGATAATATTCCCTAATAGTTTTTCCCCTAGGCTGGACAACCAGTTGTGCAGAAATACCAAGTTCACCACATCCTCTAAAACATCTAGGGTTGGCCCATGGATATATTTAGTATGCGTTTCTGTGGGAACAAGTGTGACTGGAGTTTGCAAGTCACTCTCTAATTTTTCAATACGTCTTAGAATATGTTTGATTGGAGGGGTGTTATATAGGACATATATTCTAGAAAGGCTACTTTTGCCATGTTGTGATAAAAAGAACATGTTTTCAAAAATCTATATTTAAAGAGTTTAAAGTGTGAAATTTGCGAGTAAAGTAACGACTCTGTTGAGGTGCTCTGAAATTAAATTGTTAAATGATATAATTTTACCATTTCATACAAAGGTCATAAGTCTAAAAAAGGTATTCTCTTTCCACTATTGAAAAATTGGCCTGTAGAAGCCCGTAGTAAAGTTTAGGTTGTTTAATATAAGTGTAAGTTATGAATTAACTGAGGCTAGATTATGCTTGAGCTTCATTCTAGACCATAATTTGAGTGAGTGTTTTTTATATGGACTAAGAGCCCGATTCAATTGCAAGCCCTCATCTCACGGGATACAGGTCGTATGTCTGCGGGCGTGCTGTGGGCTCCCATTTGTCTCCAATTCCGGAGCTATTCAATTGAGCAAGGGCTCAAGTTACGGGGCGAGGACTCAAACCCATAAACATGTAATGCTTCCGAATATCCGATCCAATGAAGTGAGCCAAAATCAAGCAAGGCGTAATTTGTGATCCTGTCACAGGTCAATTAACCAATAGGAAGCGGAGAACGCCAATCAACGCCATAGAAACCAGTTTAAAAGACTGTGAAAACCGTTAAGTCTTTGACTGTGCTGTAGCTGAGAGAGTCAACACACAGGTCTAGGCGTTGTTGGGTTTTTGATATATATATATATATATATATATATATACTAATGACTTGCCCGTCAAAAATGATGGCAATAAAAAGTTAAGCCTGGCAATGCTGTTTGCCACACAATGGGAGCCTCCCCCTCTACTTTACTGGCCGGGCAAAGAGCGCCACCTCCCGTGTTTCTCTACCCCTCTCTCCCTCTCAGGTGTCTCTTTCCCCCCTCCTCCCCCTCCCCTGTGTCTCTTTCCCTCCTGTGTCTCTTCCCCACCTCTCCCTCCCCTGTGTCTGTTCCCCCCTCCCCTGTGCCTGTTCCACCCTCCCTGTGTCTCTTCCCCCTCTCCCTCCCATGTGTCTCTTTCCTTCTCATCCGTGTCTCTTTCCCCTCCCCTGTGTCTCTTCCCCCCTCCCCTTTGCCTCTTTCCCCCTCCCATGTGTATCTTTCCCCCTCCCCCTCCCTCCCTGTGTCTCTTTTCCCCTCCCCTGTGTCTCCTCCCCCCTCTCCCTCCCATGTGTCACTTTCGCCCTCCGATGTGTCTCTTTCCCCCCTCCTCTCCCTCCCTGTGTCTCTTTCCCTCCTGTGTCTCTTCCCCACCTCTCCCTCCCCTTTGTCTGTTCCCCCTTCCCCTGTGTCTGTTCCACCCTCCACGTGTCTCTTCCCCCTCCCCCTCCCCTGTGTCTCTTTCCCCCTCCCTCCCTGTGTCTCTTTTCCCCTCCCCTGTGTCTCTTCCCCCCTCCCTCCCCTGTATCTCTCCCCCCTCCATCCCATTTGTCTCTTACCACCTCTCGCTCCTCTGTGTCTCTTACACCCCCTCCTCCCTTGTGTGTCTCTCTCCCCTCCTCCCCTGTGTGCCTCTCGCCTGTGTGCCTCTCCCCTCCTCCACTGTGTGTCTCTTCCCCCCTTCTCTTGCTCCCTTCTCCCCCCCCATTTACCTCCCCTGTTTTTTCCCCCCTCCCCTGTGTCTTTTCCCTCTTCCTCTCCCTCCCCTGTATTTCTTCCCCCTCCTCTCACTCCCCTGTGTCTCTTCCCCCTTCTCTCACTCCCCTGTGTCTCTCCCCCCTCCTCCTCTGTGTGTCTCTCCCCTCTTCCCCTGTCTGTCTCTCCCCTCTTTCCCTATGTGTCTTTCCCCTCTTCCCCTGTCTGTCTCTCCCCTCTTCCCCTGTGTGTCTCTCCCTTCTTCCCCTGTCTGTCTCTCCCCTCCTCCCCTGTGTGTCTCTCCCCTCCTCCCCTGTTTGCCTTTCCCCTCCTCCCCTGTGTGTCTCACCTCCTCCTGTGTGCCTCCTCCTCCCTTGGCGCGCAATGCACACTACCGGCACACAACGAGCATACGCACTGCTGGCTCGCAACGCCAGGCAATGCGCATGCTTGGGGCTTTCTGCGTTGTCAAACTGCGATTTGTCACAAGCGTGACGACGAATCGCAGTTTGACAACTATTATATGTGATATATATAGATATCATATATAATAGTTGTCAAGCTGCGAGACGTCACACTTTGCGTGGTGCGTACGAGTTAGGCGATGAGCGCCGCAGGTTAACGCGTAGCATCTGGGCGATGAGCGCCAAAGGCGCTCATTGGCACAAACCTTGCAAAGCAAGGCGAGACGTTACATAGTTACATAGTTACATACTGTAGTATTTAAGGTTGAAAAAAGACTTTCAGTCCATCAAGTTCAACCTTTTAAGATCTCCTCTGATTTGCAATATGCGGATTAACTATTAATTCATTAGTTGTTAATTAATTATTAATCAATTATTTAATGTTTTTTTTTTTTTTTTTTTTATTATTATTAATTAGTCCAGAGGAAGGCAAATAGAAAAAAAAAAAAAACAAGCGAGACTTAGCGTATTGTCTCAAGGGGAAATGTTAAAAATTTGGATCATTACTGTCTCTCTAATTATCCATGATAACCCTGAATACCCTTTTTAATTAGAAATAAATCTAGTCCCCTTTTAAAGTTATCTATCGAATCCGCTGTCACCACCTCCTCTGGTAGAGAATTCCACAGATTAACCACCCTTACTGTGAAGAACCATTTTCTTTCTTTGAGGTGGAATCTTTTTACTTCTAACCTCAAGGGATGTCCTCTTGTCAGTTGAAAACCTCTTGGCACAAAAATCTCCCCCGACAAATCTTTATACTGACCCTGGATGTATTTATATAAGGTAATCATATCTCCTCTTAGACGCCTTTTTTCTAGAGAAAATAAGTTTAATTTGGTTAGTCTTTCTTCATAACTTAGCCCCTTTATTCCCCTTATTAGTTTTGTTGCCCTTCTCTGTACCTTTTCCAGCTCTAAAATGTCCTTTTTATGAAGTGGTGCCCAAAATTGTACTCCATATTCCAAATGAGGGCGTACTAGAGATTTGTATAGTGGCAGAATTAAATTTGCTTCCCTGGCTTCTATACCCTTCTTAATACATGCTAATATTTTATTTGCCTTTGCAGCTGCTGCTTGGCTTTGAGCACTGTTACCTAGGTGGTTGTCCACAGGCACTCCCAAATCCCTTTCAATATCTGATACACCTAGATTTGCTCCATTAAGATTATAAATTGCATGGCTATTTTTCCTTCCCAGAAGCATAACCTTACATTTATTCGTATTAAATCTCATCTGGCATTTAGATGCCCATTCCTCAATTTTATGTAAATCCCCTTGGAGGGAAAGCACATCATTTTCTGATTTAATTACTTGCACAACTTTGTGTCATCAGCGAAAATGGAGACCCCACACTCCAATCCTACCTCTAAGTCATTAATAAATATGTTAAAAAGGAGAGGACCTAATACTGAACCCTGAGGAACCCCACTTACCACATTAGTCCAATCGGAGTATGTTCCATTTACAACAACCCTTTGCCTCCTGTCTTTTAGCCAGCTCACAATCCATGAGCAGATATTTACTGCAATTCCTGTATCCCTTAGTTTGCCCAATAGTCTCCCATGTGGCACTGTATCAAAAGCCTTTGCAAAATCCAAAAAGACTACATCCACTGAGTTGCCTTGATCCAGGTTCCTACTAACCTCCTCATAGAAACTAATTAGATTTGTTTGACATGACCTATCCCTCATAAACCCATGTTGACTCCTACTTATAATCCTGTTCAAATAGACATATTCTTGTATATTATCCCTTATGAACCCTTCTAAAAGCTTCCCCACTACAGAAGTGAGGCTCACTGGTCTATAATTCCCCGGATTTGCTCTTGGTCCCTTTTTAAATATAGGTATCACATCAGCTTTTCTCCAGTCATCTGGTAGAGATCCTGTGTTGAGTGAATCTTGAAAAATTAAATATAATGGTTTGGCTATTACAGAACCGAGTTCCCTTAGTACCCTTGGATGTATTCCATCAGGCCGGGGCTTTATTAACATTTATTTTTTCCAACCTCTTTTGGATTACTTCCTGTGTTAACCAATTTGGCAAAGGTAGTGCAGCCCCATTATGTCGCAGTGTCCCCACCACTGGTACCTCCCTTGTGTATACCGAAGAAAATGACCTATTTAGCTCATCTGCCTTTTCCTGGTCACTAATTTTCAGACAGCCTGTTTCACATTGTAATGTTCCTATAGCTTCCTTCCTCGCCTTCTTCCCATTAATATACTTAAAAATTATTTGAGGTTTAGTCTTACTCTCTTTTGCAATTAATTTTTCATTTTCTATTTTAGCCAGTCTAATTGCGCTTTTGCAAGCCTTGTTGATTTCCTTGTATTCCCGTAAAGCAGTCTCTGTCCCCTCTTGTTTGTATAATTTAAATGCCTGTTTTTTACTCCGTATCTTGATCTTTAAATCATTGTTAAGCCACATGGGTTGTGATTTACTCCTTTTACTTTTATTCCCACACGGTATATGCCGATGTGTATGTATATTTAGTAAGGATTTAAATGTTGTCCATTTATGTTCAGTGTTTTTACCTATCAGTTCTCTGTCCCAGTCTATACTTTGTATTGCTGCCCTTAGACCGTTAAAATCTGCCCTTTTAAAATTAAGAGTTTTTGTTGGCCCCTTAAAATGTTTTTTTTTTATTCAATCTCAAATGAGACTGTGTTGTGATCACTGTTTCCCAAAGGTTGCCCTATTTCAACATTTGATACAATATCAATATTATTTGTAATGAGTAAATCTAAGATAGCTTCATTTCTAGTAGGCTCCTGTATAACCTGGGCCAGATAATGATCCCTGAGTGTACTCAAGAACCTGCTCCCCTTAGCTGAACTGCTGGTCTCATTTATCCAGTTTATTTCAGGGTAATTAAAATCTCCCATTATTAGAACTTGCCCGTGCATAGCTGCATTTCCAATCTGTAACAATAATTGTATTTCCTCACTTTCAGCTATATTTGGGGGTTTATAGCATACTCCTACTAATATTCTTTTGGAATTTGCTGCTCCGCTATTTAACTCTACCCACAAACATTCAACTTTATCACTAGGTCCACCATAAATATCTTCTCTGGCTATAGCCTTAAATTCAGGCTTAACATACAGACAAATCCCTCCTCCTCGTTTACCATTGCCTCTATCTTTCCTAAATAGGTTATAACCATCCAGATTAACAGTCCAGTCATGAGATTCATCCCACCACATTTCGGTAATGCCTATTAAATCCCATTTTTCATTAATTGCTAATAATTCTAACTCTTCCATTTTTCCTGGCAAGCTTCTGGCATTAGCAAGCATACACCTTATGTTATGAGTCTGTAGTTCTGAAGTGCCTGCCACTGAACTTGAATTACTTAGTACTACCTCCCTATTGACTATACTACCCCTCCCCCATCTCCTCCCCGATGAGTTGTTAATTCATCCCTTATACCCTCTACACTTTCTACCCCATTACTTATATCTAGTCCCTCCCCCCAACTACTAGTTTAAAAACTCATCCAGCCTTTCTACCATCCTATCCCCTAGTATAAAAGCTCCCTCATCATTAAGGTGCAATCCATCCCTACTGTAGAGATTGTACCGAAGTGAGAAGTCAGCCCAGTGCTCTAAAAAGCAAAACCCCTCCTTAGTGCACCACATCTTTAGCCTCGCATTAACCTCCCTAATCTCCTTCTGCCTCCCTGGGCTAGCACGTGGCACTTGTAGTATCTCAGAACATACTACCTTGGAGGTCCTTGCCTTCAGCTTATTACCTAGTTCTCTAAAATCATTCTTTAGGACACTCCATCTAACTTTGTCATTGGTACCAATATGTACCCAGACCGCCGGTTCATTTCCAGCCCCTCCCAATAATTTGTCTACCCGATCCACAACATGACGAACCTGAGCACCCGGGAGACAGCTTTCTGTTCGATTGCTGGGATCTGGGTGACAAATCACCCTGTCTACCTTCCTAATAATAGAGTCTGCTACAACCAAAACCTGTCTGTTCTGCCTATTCTGCCCTCCCTCTCCTCCCGTAGAGCTGTTCGCCCGGCTGTTAGAGGGAACAGCTCTATCTGGCATTGCCATTCCTGAATGGACATCGCCAACAGTTTCACTCAATCTGGCAAATCTGTTGTTGTTTGCCAACTCAGAACTGGCCTGCCTCCTCCTGTTCCCCCTGCTTCCCCTTGTAACTGTATCCTCCCTGGACATCCTCACTAGCCCCAGCTCCACCCTCCATGCTAGGCCCAGCTAAACTGTGCTCAGTGAGCACCAACCCCCTAAGGTAAATCTACTTGTAAACAGGCCCCAAACCAGCTCACAAATCCTTTATCCTAGTTTAACAGTCAAGCCACACCCCTCTCATCTGGGCACACTTAGTGCACTCTGCAGTTTATCAGCCTTTACTTGTAAGGTAAATCCACTTGTAAACAGGCCCCAAACCAGCTCCCAAACCTTTTATACAAGTTTAACAGTCAGGCCACACCCCTCTCACCTAGGCACAATTAGTGCACTCTGCAGTTTATCAGCCTTTACTTTTTAAGGCAAATCCACTTGTAAACAGACCCCAAACCAGCTCACAAACCTTTTATACAAGTTTAACAGTCAAGCCACACCCCTCTCACCTGGGCACAATTAGTGCACTCTGCAGTTTATCAGCCTTTACTTTTTAAGGTAAATCCACTTGAAAACAGGAACACGTTAACAAGTAACACGTAGCACCAAAGGCGCTCATCGCCTGCAAGCCTCGCAAAGCAAGGCGAGCTGCTAAGGCAATTAAACACGCGGGACTTAGCCACAAAACACTTAGTAAACGCGCAATCGCATTAGCCTTCAAGCACTTGACAAACGCGGGCCTTAGAAAAAAAAATATGAGACGCTGGAAAAATACGAGCTAACAAGAATACAAGGTTAACGTCCGAACCGGGCACATCCAAAAAACACAAAGAAAATACAAATAAATACAACAAAAATATCACCACACGAAAATCACCTACACGAGAAAAAAAAAAGGAAATCGAGGCTACACATCCCCGGACCGCGCAAAACACTGCCAAACACGTAGCGCTTTACCATGGCGATTTACGAGACGCGAGACTTAGAAAAAAAAAATACGACACAGCAAAAATAAGACGTTTACAGCCAAACCGCAAAAAACAATAAAAACACCCAAAAAATACAAATAAATACAAGAAAAACAATGAATATATATCTCTATAATGAGTGCCGAAGCTGCTCAGAGGAGCAAAAATTGACGAGACAAGAGTGCGGAAGGCTCTCATTGCAAGCCACGAGATGAGCGCCGAAGGCTCGAAATGAGCACCGAAGGCCCTCACAGTACAAAAAGGTTAACATTGTGTGTCAAACAGCATTCCCATGGCTTCAAATTTTATTGACGGGCAAGTCGCTAGTCTATATATATATATATATATATATA
Source organism: Discoglossus pictus (assembly GCA_027410445.1). Taxonomy (NCBI): domain Eukaryota; kingdom Metazoa; phylum Chordata; class Amphibia; order Anura; family Alytidae; genus Discoglossus; species Discoglossus pictus. The sequence continues at coordinate 47,226,283 of CM050172.1, read as the reverse complement.
TATATATATATATATATATATATATATATATAGAGAGAGAGAGAGAGAGAGAGAGAGAGAGAGAGAGAGAGAGAGAGAGGGAGAGAGAGAGATAGACTGAGAAAGAGATAGAGTGCTAGAGAGAGAAATAGAGAGTGCTAGAGAGAGAGAGAGAGAGAGTGTTTGATAGAGATAAATAGAGAGTGCTAGAGAGAGAGAGATAGAGAGTGCTAGCGAGAGTGAGTGAGAGTGTTAGAGAGAGAGTGCTAGAGAGAGTGAGTGAGAGTGCTATTGAGAGAAATAGAGAGTGTTAGATAGAGCGAGTTTGAGTTCTAGAGAGAGAGATAGAGAGTGCTAGAGAGAGAAACACAGGAGGAGGAGAGTGAGAGAATGAGGAGAGAGAGTGGAACACTGGAGGAGGAGAGAGAGGGGAACACCGGAGGAGGAGAGTGAGGAGAGATAGAGGTATGGAGAAAGGGAGAGGCGTAAGCAGGTAAGGAAGGGGAGGTACAGGTGTAGGAGAGCAAGAGGAGGGAGGGATGTGCCCCCAGATGTAGGCACAAAAGGTATAGGAGCAGAGGGTCAGGGACCTGAACCCAGGGGGGAAGTAGTGGGGAGGAGGGGCAGGCCCCAGGGAGAGAACCAGAAGTCCAGGAACCCCAGGCACAGTTGGGAGGGTAAGAGGTTGTTCCAAAGCAGTGGGCCCACAATTATAGCCCAGAGGAGACAGAAATCCTCCTCAAGAAAGTCGAAGCCTGCCGTAGCATCACATATGGTGGGAGGGAGTGAGGCCTGGCGATAAGACAAGGGAATGAGATTACTGCAGCTGTTGCGCACTAGGGGTTGCAAACAGGAATGTCAAGTCTGTTTAATACCGATATGCTGACTGCCAGATAAACGTCAAGAAGAAGATGGCAGTGGAGGCCAAAGTATCCCATGGAATTGGTGGTGGCCCACCACTCAACATCACCTACTGTGGATGGAAGCGTACTATTAAGGAAGTGGGCCTTCCAGGACAGCTGGACACTGGCTTTCAGGAAACCGTGCAATGTAAGTATCATATGCACCATCACATCCTCCTATGCACACCCATGAACCCCACACACATAGATAACTGATATACAATAGCGCTGTAAGATCTCTGGTTATTACTACAGAAATATGGGGCAGCAATAACCATGTACTGTACATCCACCAAGCATAAATATTATTATCATAAATGTATCAATGAAATGTCTGTCCAAAACCTACAGTTCAAACTGATTCTGAATAGCAGTTGCCAATGCAGTTTGTGTTAGTGTTATGTTTGCTGTTTGTTCAAAGTTCATATAAAACCAGACAGTTTAAATATCAATTGCAATTGTGTATTATTTGTCACAAGTTCCCCTAACCCTATCTTCCCCATGTTACACTGCACTGTTTAAAGCTGTGTCGCTTAACACTCCTACTGCTTGGAAGCTTTCCCCAGTGTTAAACAAGGTATAGCTGTAGATCAACATTGATTTACACCCAAAAGATAGTACATGTATGGATGTGCACACTGCAGCATAAGCGGATACAGACTCTGAAGGACTGCATGTGCGTGTCATGTACTAGCCTAACCTGAACCATGTCTTATAAGCATGTTAACACCCATTGCTGAGAATTGGTTACAGATTGGTCAATCTCACACACTGCACAGCAGTTTCAGATGAGCACGTGTCCTAATGATATCTGGGGGAAACAATCACCACAGCCAATTACAAATTGTTTCGAAAATCAATTCTCAAATACTATTGTCTTCACATTTCAGTACCCAGGAGGCGTACGGCATACACAGAGACACAAGGGGTGGCTCCACCAAAGGAACTACAATACACCAACGCAGGTCTTGGTGGAAGAAGCCAAAGGCCCAGGCCCATCACAGGAGGCTGGGCCATCAGCAGCAATACCATTGTTGGGAACACCCCCTGGGCCCTCACAGGCATCCGAGTCACATTACCAGCCCTTTCAAACTACTGAAATGTCATTAAGCCAGCAACCACCTGCGGGGATGTCGAGGTCCTGGGGATCATTCTCAACAGGCCCACCACCTGGTGACAAGCAATTGATGTGTTGGCCGGACCCCAATTCTCTCCTACTCCTGACTTGGCCACAAAAGTTGCAAGATGCATCAACTTGATGATTCAGAGGCATGCACATACATGATGACATTAGCATGACCATGGAATGTCGGGATGCTTATCTTCATGCCTTATTTTGACCTTGATCTGGAAGAAACACACAATAAACATAGTATGATGAACATTACACATGCTATATAAGCAGCTACCAACAGATGCAGGTATGTTGGCACATATAACTCATAACATAAGGTGTATGCTTGCTAATGCTAGAAGCTTGCCAGGAAAAATGGGAGAGTTAGAATTATTAGCAATTCATGAAAAATGGGATTTAATAGGCATTACCGAAAAGTGGTGGGATGAATCTCATGACTGGACTGTTAATCTGGATGGTTATAACCAATTTAGGAAAGATAGGGGCAATGGTTAAAGAGGAGGAGGGATTTGTCTGTATGTTAAGCCTGAATTTAAGCCTATAGTCAGAGAAGATATTTATGGTGGAACTAGCTGTAATGTTGAATGTTTGTGGGTAGAGTTAAATAGCGGAGCAGCAAATTAATATTAGTAGGAGTATGCTATAAACCCCCAAATATAGCTGATAGTGAGGAAATACAATTATTGTTACAGATTGGAAATGCAGCTAAGCATGGGCAAGTTCTAATAATGGGATTTTAATTACCCTGAAATAAACTGGGTAAATGAAACCAGCAGTTCAGCTAAGGGGAGCAGGTCCTTGAGAACACTCAGGGATCATTATCTGGCCCTGGTTATACAAAAGTCTACTAGAAAAGAGGCTATCTTGGATTTAATTATCACAAATAATAGATAGATAACTTCAAAAGGGGACTGGATTTATTTCTAATTAAGAAGGGAATTCAGGGTTATCCTGGATAATTAGAGAGAGTGTATTGATCCAGGGAGAAATCCGATTGCCAGTATCTAGGGTCAGGAAGCAATTTTTTTTTGCATACATGCATATGTTTACTGCAAATACTTACAATGTAGTCGACGTTGATGTAGCTGATGTTCTGTGCCTGGAAAGGTTGTTTTTCTTTGTCTGTGTGGTTAACTGATGAGTTGACACACAGCAGCACTTCTGTAATGGCAATATGATGAGATTATTAGTGTCACACATAATCCACTGTAATCATATTGATTTCAACATTGATTTCTACTTTAATAAGTGATCACATCTTTGGGGCAGCATTCACGGTCACATAACAGGAAAGATCCCTTCTTTGCATTACATGCTGAGCATTGATTATCATTTAAAATATGCTGGTATGTTAATATTTCCAGATTGCCTTTAAATGCATTGACCTCTATTGGATGTAGATTAGCATGATCGGACAATGTGAACATTGCTGTTCTGCACTGTGAAGATGTTTTCTAATACGATTGTGGGGCCTATATACATTGTCATTGTGGAATCCCATCCATTTAGCGTAGGTTCTGGAGGTTTGCAGATATCCGTACATATGATTTGTATGGGAATGTGTGAATACTTACTGTCACGATTTGTTTCTTCAAGGGGGCTTGATATGAACCTAGTTTAATGTGTGATGTCAGCCCATCTGTCTTGCAATCTTGGGCTATCAAAGCTCTTGAGATCAAATTCATCAGATATCTATAGCTGGCTAGTGAAATACCTTTATGTTAAACTCAAGTGTTTGCTTAGGACTACTTGAAGTACTTACATCTGTCTTGACCCAAGGTCTGTATGTGTGAGTGTGCAATGATCTGCAGCAAACTTCTATGCAGAGCCAATTCCACATATGTTCTATATAACATTTCCCTCTTATAATATATTATAACTAGGATACATAATAACTATGTACAGGCAACATATAACCACAGAATAACACATAATCCCAATGCAACAATGTCATGCTCCCTTGGCCATATTCATAAATTACTGGCAATATGAGTCCTTAAACAATTAAATCATGACACTTACTATTAACGGATAGCATAGCAGGTTGTAGTTGATCCACTGTTAATCAACAATGCATCATGAGACATACATCATATCAGGAAGCTTCCCTCTACTGTGGACTGTCTTATGTATGACAAGGAAGGAAAGAAGAGTGGTATTAGTTAGGCATAATCAAGGTACATTATAGTTGGTTGTTATTTGTTTTGTACTTACATGTGAAGTACTCACGAATGATGTGGACACATTGTTGTGACCCCTGAACATTATCCACAACAGGGGGAGGTAAAGGCTCTTCCTCCTGCAGGAGCTGAGCCTCATCAATGTCCCCCAGACAGTTGGCCTATTCTGCCATATTGTGCAGACAACAGCAGGCCATGATGATCTGACAAACCTTATCAGGGGTATACTTTAGCGCCCCTCCAGTGGAATGTAAACATCTGAAGAGCATCTTAAGCACATCAAAGGTGCATGTGGCATGGGCCTCATTGTATTGCTCTTCCGCCTGTGTATGTGGATTGTTCACAGGGGTCAACAACCATGGCAAACACCTATTTCCTGCATCACCTGCAGTAAACTAAATTGGAGATGTAGAAATGAATGTGATGTACTGATGTTTGTTAAAGCATATGAATGTATACATAATGATTCATGTGATGTTAGTTTATGTATATGGAGGTGTGAACTTGATACTCCTATGACCAGATTACACAGGGTTATGAACACCAACAAGCAATGATGCAATGTCTCAGGCAGTCACATGTGAACATCATAGCAATACAGTGGAACATGATTTATATGTTATGGTATTCTCCCTTGGTAAGATATTCTTGGTTGTGATTACTTATGGGTACTCAACCAGTAGCCACCCAGATGTATATTGACCAGACTGTAAGTAGTGATAGGTGGAGGACTGACGCAGGATATGGGCATCATGAGCACTTCCAGGGAAGCCTGTGAACACACTTTGTATGCCCATGTTTGCATCACAAACAACCTGTACATTGATAGAATTATAGTGTTTACGATTTCTGAACACCGTTTCCTTATCTTTAGGAGTTATCAATGCTACATGTGTGCAATCAATAGCACCTAGCACATTAGGGGCATACAATGAAAATCCGATTTCACCTTCAAGGACAATGTTGGGGAAACTGATGTATTTGGCAGCTTTCGGAACAATAGCATGGATGAATGTGCTCAGACACCTTGAAAAGCTTGCCTGAGATATTCCTCCTACTATACTACCAGTGTTCTGGAAACTACCAGATGCAAGGAAGTGTATTGCGGTTAACATCCCTGGGATGGCTCTATTGGTCCGTGAGGAAGGCTCAAGGTCCTCCCTCAGGACCGCATAGAGCTCTTCAAGACTGGCCTAAAACACTCATACACTTTCCCATCAGTTAACCCCTCTAATGTGACTCTCGCCCTGTATACTTCGTGTGCCTGGACCCTCCTTACAGGCTCCTGGGCCTACTCACCCCCTTGAAGCTGTACCCCACATCAAGTCATCCTCCTGCCCCTATATCCCCCTGCCCCTATGCCACTAGAGCTCTATCCCTTACCTGCATGATAGTCTAATGAACTTCCCTGCTTTTGTATTGTTTTTACAAGTCCTATTTGTAACCCCTAATGTTTTGGCGTACATTCATTTTTGTTCCCCTGGTACTTGACATATGCCATGTGGGGGTGTAATTTGGCCACTTTTTTTCCCCCCAATGTAGATGTGATGAGTGAAATGTATATGATATGATCTTTGTATTTTTAGGGTGCACATTAGAGCCTCTGTGTGTGAGAAATGGTTAAGATGTCAGCCATGTCCATGTATTTGTGTTGCAATCTAATGAGGGAGTGTGTCTTTAATAGCTTGTAGCATCTTGCAGCATGACTTTTCATATGAGGAAAACAACATTTTATTTTTTTCAATATTTTATCTTTGGGAGTTGTTGTGCAAGTAATTGTAATGCTTTCCATTGCTTTCCAAACTTGTCTGTAAACCCTTTGTGGGTCCTATTTGGATGCCGTAAGCTTTGGCCGCCATTTGCCATTTGCGTGCTCGACTGTGGGTGTGGTCTTGATCGATTTTTGCAATTGAATAGCGATTTGAGATTTTAGAGATTGTAACTCTTGCGGCCGTGAAAGGTCAAAGTCTTCTGGAGGCTGTAAGTTCCGTGTTTGACCACTGCAAAGTTTTCAAGCCTGTAACGTGCTTGGAGCCCGCAAAAAAAACAACAATTTGGATAGCAAACTAATTTACAGCCTCACTTACGGGCTATAGTAACATACAATTGCTCTATTGAATGAGGCTCTAAGTCTGTTAATCAACTGAGGGAGTATATTGTGGGCCCACAAAGCATATTTAAGCATTAAAGGTACACTAAGAAGGTTTTCAAACTGGATTAATCTTGCGTTGTCTGCATTTGTGTACCATAATATTGGGTGTGATGTCCAAGCAGCCTCATAATATTTAAAAGGTTCGGGGCTGACTGTCCTCCTTTTGATCTATGTATATACTGTGCATGGTATTCTTGGAAAGGAATGGAGGTTTGTTGTGCCCAGATTAATCTAAATGTTTCCTTCTGTAGAAATTTTATGAATTTATTGTATGGTGTCATTGGGAAAGTCAATATAGGATTTTAGGGAAACAACCCATTTTTGTTGCATATATATGCCCTAACCAATTTATGTTATTTGTCTTTTATTTATGTTTGTTGAATTCTCTTGTATGTCGGCATCCAGATATTTCAAACTCTTACCACTTGAATAGAAAGTTTAATTTGAATACTTTTACAATGCAACATTTAGAACATTTTGGGGTGAGGCATTAGTGGTTTAAACCATAATAAGAAAACGTCCCCAGAATTTGTTGGACTTTTTTGCAACTGGGACCCTACATACATTAGCCACTGTGACCAGATGGACGAAGTTATTATAATGGTCACAATGACATTTCTTATAAAGGGCTATTTTACTTTGTAAGGGTATAGGACTCCAAATGTGATGGTTAACTTCTTTATATTCTCCAATGTTTCCCCAATTGCCTGCTTATATGTCCTGGACCTCCAAGAAATATTTCCACCAGGTCACCCGAGCCCAGAGTACTCTGAGACAGTTTTGCATTTTTACAACAGTTACTTTATGTGTATCATGTGTTTCAGGGTGTGTGGTTGTTGCATAGAATCAATAAAAATACTTTGAAGGTAGTATCCCTCTAATGGTGACCTGTAGTCACTTTCAGTAGCTAACTGCAATAACAAGTTCGCTCCCAGTCCCAGGGCCGGGCTAAGATCCTGGGTGCATTTGAACTCATGGTAAGTGGTAAATGGGGCTCCATAGACTTTTATGGGAGATCCATGGATTTGATTAAATCATCATGTATTGTTAACTAGTCTGTCAGACAGCATTTGAAACACTTTATTTCCATAGACAAAGGTAAAATGGTGTCAAGTGGAGGAATCTGACATTTGGAGCTGGGGAATCAGCACCTAGATGGGGGATAGACAGACTGATGCATGCCCTTGGTGGAAGTCCTAGTCTACCTGGGGCAATTAGATACCAAGAGGTTTTAAATTGTATTTGTCTAAGGCACCTCATTGTATGTTGTATTGTGGAAAAAATTGTATAAAAATGTGTACTGGAAAATAAAGTTTATGCTCTATTTGGGACACACACATATATATATATATATATATATATATATATATATATATATATATATATATATAGATATATATGTGTGTGTGTGTTTCATTTAGAGTTAAGGCTTTTATTATTTTTTTTAATCTAAGAATAATCTCGGCAATTTGTCCTGGAACCATGTAACTTGGCCTGCTAAGTCGCCCTGTGTGAGGAGATTATGAACTAGTCAACCTTGTTGTAGGACTGGTCTGTTATTTATTATTATTATTATCCTTTATTTGTAACGCGCCACCATATTCTGTAGCGCTGTAGAGGGGTTAAGTACAAATCATTTTTTTTTTATCATATTGCACAAGAATGGAGGGCCCTTTTATTGAGTTTAAAATCAAATATACATAGTGCATTCCCCCCAAAAAACTAAAGATTTAAAACTGACAAACTTACAGTCTAAAGGGTAAGGGTGAGATAAAGCAGTGATAGATGAATTCTACATTTCAAGGCTGAAGGTGTTTTGCTTCTTTAAAAAGATGAGGTTTTGAATGTTTTGAGGCAGGAGGATAGTCTAGTGAAGCAAGGCAAGGAATTCCAAATAATAAGTGCAACACAAGAAAAGTCCTGGATGAGGGAGTGAGAGGAGGTGATAAGGGAGGAAGATAGAAGAAGGCCGTTAGCAGAGTGAATAGGGCAGTTGAAAGAGTATTTGGAGATGAAAGCACTAATGTAAGATGGTGCATTGTTGTTGAAAGCTTTATATGTTAGAGTCAATACTTGATCTGGAGGCTCTGGAAAGCCAATGGAGTGACTGACAGAGAGGTGCTGCAGAAACTGAGTGTTGAGTGTGGAAGATAAGTCTAGCAGATGCATTTAATATGGTTTGGAATGGAGACAGATGGGTGATGGGGAGGCCAGCAAGGAGCGAGTTACAGTAGTCAAGGCTGAGAGAGTGAATTAGAATTTTAGCTGTGTTTTGTGTCAGATAGTGACTGATTTTGGCGATGTTTTTTAGGTAAACATGATAAGATTTTCTGATTGATTGCATATGAGGAATGAAGAGGACAGGGTCCAGTAGAACCCCAAGACAACGGGCCTGGGAGGTAGGAGTGATGAAGGCATTGCCTACAGAGAGTTAAAAGTGAGGAGTAGAGGCTGAGAAAGAGTGTGGGAAGATTAGGATCTCAGTCTTTGACATTTTGAGCTTGAGTTGATGGGTAACCATGCAGGAGGATATGGTCTAGCAACCTTTTCCAGCCCAACAAAAAGCAAGTTTTGACAATTTGCAAATAAACTGATTTTGAAGTCTAAATATCATGGTAAAATTTCACATACATATGGCTTGTGGTGAATTGTCTGGGCCAAATAAGTATTAGTTAGAGCGAACAAAATTGGGGACATCCTTGGATTAGCTTACAAAGATTTAGGTATTTTAATAAATGGGCCATGGAAACCAAATGTGTTTAAGACTTTAAAAAGGTAAGCCCAGTTGACAGCATGTAATGCCTTTTTTAATGTCTAATGTGGATGAGCCTATTGGAAAATTCCTAGAATTTTGAATTGTCATTAAGATTAAGAAACCTTCTAATAATGACTCCTTACTACCTTTGTAGAATAAATCTGACTTACAGCCCCATTAAATTTGGGCTACATGTTAAAACGTAGCCAGTAACATAGATCTTAGGGTTTTTTGCTATTAAATTAGCCTTGTAACGCAGGCCGCAGTCGACTTGCGGGTTAAGATGCAGCAGGGCCGAAAAAAGCCTATGCGCTGAGCAACGTTGAACTTCGTGTCCGTATGTCCTTTGATCTGTCAAGCCCGTAACCGATAAGTTTGCAATTTAACTATTAAATTGCAAAGAAGTCACTCGCGAGTAAACCGGTAACACACAAATGGAGCCCAAAGACAAACGTGTGCTTGGGAGGACCTGCAAGGGGGGTAAAGTCCAATACGTAGCACTTGTAAATCTAATAAAAACACACTACTGTACTAATATTATAAGGGAAAGTGATGTTAGGTCTTAGAATTAATAGCATACTTAATTTTATGTATATTTTTTGTCTTATATCGATCCCGGCAATTAATGTGTTAATAAATATACTGTAACTCGCACGTGATACAATATCATATTTGCGGCTTTATTAATATTGCATTTTGACTGGAAAATGGGTTTGCTTGTACATCGTAATTGAACCCAGTAAGACTTTGAAATCAATCCTCCATTTTCTTGTGACGCAATGCTGACGATCTCTGTTTCCATTGGCATCATCTAAACCTGTAAATACAGGCTTGCTTAATTGATTATGTTTTAGTCCGCAAAGCTGCCAGCCGACAGATGGTTTACAGTTTTGTGTCTCCAGCTCGTAGTTCGCAGCCTTTCTAATTTAGTAGCACCGTAACCCTGGGGAATTTCAATCACGCTGCCGTTACAACCTTCACGTTGGAGTTACAGACTTGGAATTTAATCTGGCCCTTAGTCGGTGTGAAGTAAATTTGAGTGAAAAATATTTAATTTTCTGGCCATAACTATAGTTCATATTTTTACGTCAACATTCATCAATGAAATTGGATGACATTTTTACAGATCCTCAGGTTTCTGTCTGGTTGAGGATAACTTCTATGTCAGGTCCGATTAGCTAATTTGGAATATAATTACCCTGTAAAATACTTATCTGTTTGTTCAGAGCTTCTAAATCTATATAGGAATGTGATGGTAGTTTTAGATCTTATAAAAAGTGTTAAGTAGCTCTGAATTATCTTGTTTATAGTGTTTGATATTTTATTTGAAATTCACTCTTAATCACATTACAGTCACTAGTATATATATTATTTGATATTTTTGAACAAGTTATTTTATCTATGTTATGTGTTCTGTACAATAGTATGGCTGTTATGACCCAGGGGTGAGAGGACCATGTATACTCCTGTTTTCAGCTTACAGTAACAACTCCTGTATGGTGAGGATATGGATATCACAGTACCCAAAGAGACAGAGAGAGCTTTATCAGTCTGTGATTGGAGTATAGGAATGATTTGCAGTTTGTTATTCAAAATATTTTTGAACTTCTGTTTGTCAGTGGGTAGTCTAGGATCTGATTTTTTTAGGTGATTTAAGAGGTCTGCCAGTTTTCTGAAATGTTGAAATACATACAACATGTGCCCAAGCCATTCTATTAAAAATATTGCTCACATTATAGCTATATATGATATAGTAAAGCCTTGTTGTGATTTCAAAATTATCCTGTTTAGGCAGTGGCATTTCAGCTATAGCTTTAGATATGTTTTAGATTTTTGTTTAGTAAAGAAAATGGTCTACAAGACAACACTAAAGTTGGGATTTTATTCGGTTATTGCAAAACAATATTTCTAGCTTTCTTAAAAACACTTTAAGAGATGTTGCTTGACAAATAATATTAAACAAATCCTTCAATTATAATGTGATAAAAGGTGACATATTTTACAGAATCCTGCTTGAAAATTATCTGGTCCAGGAGATTTATTGTTCTTCAGTAATTTTATAGCACTCATAATTCAACTTCATCAGTTAAGTGCCTCATGTTCCTCAGGCCCTATTTTCCTTAAACCTGCCTTTTGTAAAAATGTAATGCTTGCCTCCATGTCATCTGTTATATGTTAATTTATTAGGCATTTTTGGATCTTTAAAATTATGTGTTTATTAAATGTTTTATTATTCATATTTACTAAATTTCTTACTGAATTGTTACCCAACCGGAAATATTAATTATTTTTAAATCTCTTCTTGCGACTCTCCTTACTTCATCTACAAATCTATAGCACCCTCAATCTAAAAGCTCTTATTATTAAATTGCTCCTAATATGTCCTGTATATTTGTATCTGTTAACTTTGTCTCTATACGGCGGCAGCAAGTAGCTCCATGCCGTGTGTTTGAACTTTCAACGAAACGTACGTCAGGGTCAAACGTACGGCGTGACGTCACACGCCGACATTGAAAGTTCAAACACACGGCATGGAGCTACACGCTGCCGCCATATAGAGACAAAGTTAGCAACTACAAATATACAGGACATATTAGGAGTACTTTTATAATAAGAGCTCTTAGATTGAGGGTGCTATAGATTTGTAGATGAAGTAAGAAGCGTCGCAAGAATAGGAGCTCCAAAACTGGGGGTGCCTCAATAACTTTATGTAACTCGGAATCCCTATAGCTATTTTAAATAAATAGCATATAGATATTATACAGGGGATATAAAAATACAACCCCAGCAACTAATATTCTGAGCACCACAATCTAGTTTAGACGTATGGTGGCAGAATGCAATAATCTACAATAAAAAGAGGAGTTATGAAAGTACTGCACTTGAAAGACACCTTCTTTCTAAATTCTAATGTGTTGTCCTGGCTAACACAAACAAAAAGTCTCTCATATCTATTGGTCACTTATTATAGATAAAAGACATATGGAATTGCATTTAAAAAGAATGAATCAATGCTTTGAGGCAAATACAATTCAGTAGACACAAAGTTAATTTTCTATAAGAGGACCTTACAAATAGATAATGGAAAAGGAGATTTAAAAAAGGGTTTTATCCCATTTATGTTTTTTAATTGCTTTTAAATGTCAAAGTCAGCGTTGTTGTTCTTGTAAATTAATGTAAATAAATATACTCTTTTTCCCACTATGTTATATATATATATATATATACATTAATTCCTTAAGTATATAGTGCTAAGCACTTCTAGTGGGAGGTGAAACTCCTATAAGTCTTTTCATATTTTTTTCTATACAAAATTGTTAATTGTAAATTACATTTTAAAAGCTGGGTTATGTATACTTAAGTATTTTATTCACATAAGAAATTATATGGCCCTTTAAAATACCTTAGACGACATCCAAAATAAATTTGGATCAACAAATCTGCATCAAAAAAACAAAAAACAATAAGAGTGAAAATGTTATGAGGGTGAGAAGGAAATGTGTTGTACTTATCAATAGGATTCAATAAATACCAAGGGTCAACAAGATATAATCCTTACATTAAAAATGTAATACTACTTTGCACTTACTTTGATCCAAATTCCTACTAACCTCCTCATAGAAACAAATAAAATGTCTTTGATATGACCTGTCCCTTATAAATCTGTGTTACATAGTTACATAGTTACATAGTAATTGAGGTTGAAAAAAAGGCTTTTAGTCCATCAAGTTCAACCTTTTAAGATCTCCTCTGATCTGCAGAGTGCGGATTATTTGTTAATTAATTGATCTAGAGGAAGGCAAACAGGGGAAAAAAAAACAAGTGAAACTTTGTCAATCGTCTCAAAGGAAAAAAAAATCCTTCCTGACCCCAGATACTGGCGATCAGATTCCTCCCTGGATCAATACACTCTCTCTCTAATTATACACGATAACCCTGAATGCCCTTTTTGATAAAAAAAAAAAAAATCCAGTCCCCTTTTAAAGTTATCTAACGAATCCGCTTTCACCACCTCCTTTGGTAGAGAATTCCACAGATTAACCACCCTTACTGTAAAGTGGAATATTTTTACTTCTAACCTCAAAAGATGTCTTGTCAGTTGAAAACCTCTTGGCATAAAAAGTTCGCTTGGCAAATCTTTATACTGACCCTGGGTGTATTTATAAACAGTAATCATATCTCCTCTTAGACGCCATTTTTCTAGAGAAAATAAGCTTAATTTGGTTAGTCTTTCTTCATAACTTAACCCCTTTATTCCCCTTATTAGTTTTGTAGCCCTTCTCTGTACATTTTCCAGCTCTAAAATGTCCTTTTTATGAAGTGGTGCCCAAAATTGTATTCCATATCGCAAATGAGGTCGTACTAGGGATTTGTATAGTGGCAGAATTATATTTGCTTCCCTTGCTCTATACCCTTCTTAATACATGCTAATATTTTGTTTGCAGCTGCTGCTTGGCATTGAGCACTGTTACCTAGGTGGTTGTCCACCAGTCGTCCCAAATCTCTTTCAAGATCTGATACCCCTATATTTGCTACATTAAGATTATACATTGCATGGCTATTTTTCCTTCCCAGATGCATAACTTTACATGTATTGGTATTAAATCTCATCTGCCATTTAGATGCCCATTCCTCTATTTTATGTAAACCCCTTTGGAGGGAAAGTACATCATTATCTGATTTAATTACCTTGCACAACTTTGTGTCATCAGCAAAAATGGAGACACTACTTTCCAGTAGCACCTCTAAGTCATTAATAAATATGTTAAAAAGGAGAGGACCTAATACTGAACCCTGAGGAACCCCACTTACCACATTAGTCCAATCGGAGTATGTTCCATTTACCACAACCCTTTGCTTCCTGTCTTTTAGCCAGCTCTCGATCCATGATCAGATATTTACTGCAATTCCTGTATCCCTTAGTTTGCACAATAGTCTCCCATGTGGTGCTGTTTCAAAAGCCTTTGCAAAATCCCAAAATACTACATCCACTGAGTTGCCTTGATCCAAGTTCCCACTAACCTCCTCATAGAAACGAATTAGATTTGTTTGACATGACCTATCCCTCATAAATCCATGTTGACTCCTAGTTATAATCCTGTTCAAGTAGACATATTCTTGTATATTATCCCTACTTAATCCTTCTAAAAGCTTTCCCATTACAGAAGTGAGGCTCACTGGTCTATAATTCCCCGGATTTGCTCTTGTTCCCCTAAATATAGGTATTACCTCTGCTTTTCGCCAGTCATCTGGTAGCGACCCTGTGTTGAGGGAATCTTGAAAAATTAAATATAATGGTTTGGCTATTACAGAACCTAGTACCCTTGAATGTATTCCACCAGGATCTGGGGCTTTATTAACATTTATTTTTTCCAACCACATCTCTATTTCTTCCTGCGTTAACCAATTATTCCTCAAAGGTAGTGTAGTCCCATTATGTTGCAGTGTCCCAACCACTGGTAAAATAATTTATTTAGCTCATCTGCCTTTTCTTGGTCACTAATTATCAGACGGCCTGTGTCACATTGTAATGTTCCTATAGCTGCCTTCCTGGCCTTCTTTCTATTAATATATATAATAAAATATATAATAACAAATATTTTAGTGTTAGTGTTACTCTCTTTTTCAACTAATTTTTCATTTTCTATTTTAGCCAGTCTAATAGCCCTTTTGCAAGCCTTGTTGATTTTCTTGTAATAAAATAAAGCAGTGTCTGTCCCCTCTTGTTTGTATAATGTAAATGCCTGTTTTTTACTCCGTATCTTGATCTTTAAATCATTGTTAAGCCACATGGGTGCGAGTTACTCCTTTTACTTCTTATTCCACATGGTATATGTCGATGTTTATGTATATTTAGTAAGGATTTAAATGTTGCCCATTTATGTTCAGTATTTTTACCTATCAGTTCTTTGTCCCAGTCTATACTTTGTATTACTGCCCCTTACAGTTGTTTTTTTTACCTCAATCTCAAATGAAACTGTGTTATGATCACTGTTTCCCAAAGGTTGCCCTATTTCAACATTTGATACCATATCAATATTATTTGTGACTAGCGACTTGCCCGTCAAAAATGACGGCAATAAAATTTGAAGTCTGGCAATGGTGTTTGCCACACATTGCAAGCCTCTCCCCCTCTACTTAACTGGCTTGCGATGAGCGCCTTTGGCGCTCATTGCGAGCCTCTCCTCCCTTTACCTCTTACCCTTCTACTTGACGGTAGGCTCTCAATGAGAGCCTCTCCCCCCTCCACTTTACTGTCCTTGCGTTAAGCACCTTTGACGATCATCATGGGCCTCGGAATGAGCGGCAAAGGTGCTTATTGCGAGCATCTTCCCCCCATGTGTCTCTTCCCCCCTCTCCCTCCTCTGTGTCTCATCCCCTCTCTCCCTCCCCTGTGTCTCATCCCCTCTATCCCTCCCCTGTGTCTCATCCCCTCTCTCCCTCCCCTGTGTCTCATCCCCTCTCTCCCTCCCCTGTGTCCCATCCCCTCTCTCCCTTCCCTGTGTCTCTTCCCCCCTTTCCCTCCCATGTGTCCCCTTTTCCCTCTCTCCCTCCCCGGTGTCTCTTCCTTCCCGTTTTTTTTCCCTCCCTCTCCCTCCCGTTTCTTTTACCTCCCTCTCCCTCCAGTTTCTTTTCCCTCCCTCTCCCTCCAGTTTCTTTTCCCTCCTCTTCCCTCCATCTCCCTTTCCTGTGTCTCTTCCACCCTTCTCCCTCCCATTTCTCTTCCCCCTCTCCCTCCCCTGTTTCTCTTCCCCCCTCTTCCTTCCCTTGTCTCTTCCACCCTGCTCTCCATTCCCTTGTCTCTTCCACCCCGCTTTCCCTCCAGTCTCTTCCACTTCACATCTCTGTCTGTCACTCCTTCCTGTCTGTCTCTCTGTCCCTTCCTCCTGTCAGTCTCTCTCTCTGTTGCTCCTTCCTGTGTATCTTTCACCCTGTCCATCCTTCCTGTCTATCTCTCTGTCCCTCCTTCCTGTCTGTCTCTCTCTCTCTGTCTGTCCCTCATTCCTGTCTGTCTCTCTGTCCCTCCTCCCTGTCTCTCTCTCTGTTTCAATCCCTCCTGTCTCTCTGTCCCTCTCTCTCTCTCTGTCCCTCCTGTCTCTCTCTCTCTATGCCTCTTGTCTCTCTCTCTCTGTCCCTCTGTCCCTCCTGTCTCTCTCTCTGTCCCTCATCTCTCTCTCTGTCCCTTGCTCTGTCCCTCATCTCTCTCTCTGTCCCTTGCTCTGTCCCTGCTGTCTCTCTCTCTGTGTCTCTCCTGTCTCTCTCTCTGTGTCCCTTCTGTCTCTCTCTGTCTCTGTCCCTCCTGTCTCTCTCTCTCTCTGTGTCCCTCCTGTCTCTCTCTCTCTCTCTCTGTGTCCCTCCTGTCTCTCTCTCTCTGTGTCCCTCCTGTCTCTCTCTCTCTGTGTCCCTCCTGTCTCTCTCTCTCTCTGTCCCTCCTGTCTCTCTCTCTGTGTCCCTCCTGTCTCTCTCTCTCTGTGTCCCTCCTGTCTCTCTCTCTCTCTCTCTGTCCCTCCTGTCTCTCTCTCTCTCTCTCTGTCCCTCCTGTCTCTCTCTCTGTGTCCCTCCTGTCTCTCTCTCTCTCTCTCTCTGTGTCCCTCCTGTCTCCCTCTCTGTGTCCCTCCTCTCTCTCTCTCTCTCTCTCTCTGTGTGTCCCTCCTGTGTGTGTGTCTCTCTCTCTCTCTCTGTCCCTCCTGTCTCTCTCTCTGTGTCCCTCCTGTCTCTCTCTCTCTCTCTCTCTCTCTCTGTCCCTCCTGTCTCTCTGTCTCTGTGTCCCTCCTGTCTCTCTCTCTGTGTCCCTCCTGTCTCTCTCTCTCTCTCTCTGTGTCCCTCCTGTCTCTCTCTCTCTGTGTCCCCCATGTCTCTCTCTCTCTCTGTGTCCCTCATGTCTCTCTCTCTCTCTCTGTCCCTCATGTCTCTCTCTCTCTCTCTCTCTCTGTGTCCCTCATGTCTCTCTCTCTCTCTGTGTCCCTCATGTCTCTCTCCCTCCTGTCTCTCTCTATCTGTGTCCCTCATGTGTCTCTCTATCTGTGTCCCTCCTGTCTATCTGTCCCTCTTGTCTCTCTTTCCCTCCAGGCTGTCTCTCTCACCTCAGTCCCCAGCATGTCCACCGGTCCCTCCCCAGGGAGGAGTTGAGAGCAGCCGGGGGAGGAGTTGAGAGCAGTCGGGGGAGGAGTTGAGAGCAGCCGGGGGAGGAGTCGAGAGCAGCCGGTGGAGGAGTCTAAAGCGACGGGGGAGGAGTCGAGAGCGACAGGGGAGGAGTTAAGAGCGTCAACCCGCAGCGCATTGTCCCCCCGGACAACTGATATATGTGGGCCGTTCATGCCAGCAACTGAGGCCCGCAGCCCTCGCTACGCGAGGTTTCGCGGCTCGCGCTCCATGCCAGCAACCGAGGCCCTCAGTTGCTGGCATGAAGACATCACATATATAGTTGTGATATCTAAATCCAAGTATTAGCTTTATTTTTAGTAGGTTCTTGTATAACCTGGGCTAGATAATGCTCCCTGAGTGTTGACTCCTACTTATATTATTTTTTAAATTGTATACTATCCCTTATTAACCCTTCAAAAGAAGGAAGACTTACATAAATATAGGTATCACAACTGCTTATCCCCAGTCATCTGGTAGCGACCCTGTGGTTAGTGAGTCTTGATATCACATATATAGTTGTCAGCTAAAGGACGTTGGTCACGTTTGCGGGTTTGTCACGCTTTGCGAGCCTCACATAGTGAGGCAAGCCATTTGCGGCCGATAGGGCCGCAACTGCGAACCTTGCGAAGCAAGGCGAGCGTCGACCACGAGGGACTTGTGCTGCAATGAGCGCCGAAGCAAGGCGAGCAGTTGAAACATGCGGGGCTGCAATGAGCGAAGCAAAATTACGGCCTGTAGGACCTAGGACCACAGGCACGTATATGGACTGTGGGCCTTGCAAAAATATGACTTTAACGGCCAAATCACTGAACAGTAAAAAGCTGAAAAAAATAACAAATATGCCGCAAATTAACTTAGACACTCACACACAGCACAGGGGGAGAAGCCAGGGATCCTGTGACTGAGGTTGCAACTTAATTTGAGGCATATTTGCCATTTTGACACGATCGAAAATTGCCTAAGCGAAAAATAAATAAATGGTGGGCGAAAAAATGCAAAGGAATGAAAACGAGGCCGAAGCTCACAAAAAACACAACCAAACCCGTAACATTAACGAAAACCACTAACACTTAATCCTCAACAGTAACATTTACACAAACGCAGTAACACTTTACCAAAAGCAGTAACACTTAACCCAAGCCATTAACACTCATGGTGCGCACCCGGTATATGCTAATGACGTGTCGCACTGGCGCGCATGTGACGTCACCGGGTCAAGGAGCGGAGCGGAGGCCGGAGCAGAAGCAGGTAAGTGAGGGGGAGGTATTTAGGGGGGTTTAGGTTGAGGAGGAGGGGGGTCTAGGTTGAGGAGGGGGGGGGGGGTTAGAATGCGGAGGGGGTTTAGAGTGAGGAGGGAGGTTGAGGATGAGGAGGGAGGTTGAGGATGAGGAGGGGGGAGGGAATATCGGCGTATAACACGCACCTACCATTTACCCCCTATTTTCAGGGAGAAAAAGTGCGTGTTATACGCCGATAAATACGGTATATATATATATATATATATATATATATATATATACAGTATATATATATGTATATACAGTCAGGTCCATAAATATTGGGACATGGACACAATTCTAACCTTTTTGGCTCTATACACCACCACAATGGATTTGAAATGAAACAAACAAGATGTGCTTTAACTGCAGACTAATTAATATATATATGTATATATATATATGTATATATTTAAAACATATATATACATATATATATACAGTCAGGTCCATAAATATTGGGACATCGACACAATTCTAATCTTTTTGGCTCTATACACCACCACAATGGATTGGAACAAGATGTGCTTTAACTGCAGACTTTCAGCTTTAATTTGAGGGTATTTACATCCAAATCAGGTGAACGGTGTAGGAATTACAACAGTTTGTATATGTGCCTCCGACTTTTTAAGGGACCAAAAGTAATGTGACAATTGGCTGCTCAGCTGTTCCATGGCCATGTGTGTGTTATTCCCTCATTATCCCATTTACAAGGACCAGATAAAAGGTCCAGAGTAAATTTCAAGTGTGCTATTTGCATTTAGAATCTGTTGCTGTCAACCCTCAATATGAGATCCAAAGAGCTGTCACTATCAGTGAAGCAAGCCATCATTAGGCTGAAAAAACAAAACAAACCCATCAGAGAGATAGCAAAAACATTAGGTGTGACCAAATCAACTGTTTGGAACATCCTTAAAAAGAAAGAATGCACCAAGGAGCTCAGCAACACCAAAAGACCCGGAAGACCACGGAAAACAACTGTGGTGGATGACCGAATAATTCTTTCCCTGGTGAAGAAAACACCCTTCACAACAGTTGGCCAGATCAAGAACACTCCCCAGGAGGAAGGTGCATGTGTGTCAAAGTCAACAATCAAGAGAAGACTTCACCAGAGTGAATACAGAGGGTTCACCACAAGATGTAAACCATTGGTGAGCCTCAAAAACAGGAAGGCCAGATTAGAGTTTGCCAAACAACATCTAAAAAAGCCTTCACAGTTCTGGAACAACATCCTATGGACAGATGAGACCAAGATCAACTTATACCAGAGTGATGGGAAGAGAAGAGTATGGAGAAGGAAAGGAACTGCTCATGATCCAAAGCATACCACCTCATCAGTGAAGCATGGTGGTGGTAGTGTCATGGCGTGGGCATGAATGGCTGCCAATGGAACTGGTTCTCTATTATTTATTGATGATGTGACTGCTGACAAAAGCAGCAGGATGAATTCTGAAGTGTTTCGGGCAATATTATCTGCTCATATTCAGCCAAATGCTTCAGAACTCATTTGACGGTGCTTCACAGTGCAGATGGACAATGACCCGAAGCATACTGCAAAAGCAACCAAAGAGTTTTTTAAGGGAAAGAAGTGGAATGTTATGCAATGGCCAAGTCAATCACCTGACCTGAATCCGATTGAGCATGCATTTCACTTGCTGAAGACAAAACTGAAGGAAAAATGCCCCAAGAACAAGCAGGAACTGAAGACAGTTGCAGTAGAGGCCTGGCAGAGCATCACCAGGGATGAAACCCAGCGTCTAGTGATGTCTATGCGTTCCAGACTTCAGGCTGTAATTGATTGCAAAGGATTTGCAACCAAATATTAAAAAGTGAAAGTTTGATTTATGACTGTTAATCTGTCCCATTACTTTTGGTCCCTTAAAAAGTGGGAGGCACATATACAAACTGTTGTAATTCCTACACTGTTCACCTGGTTTGGATGTAAATACCCTCAAATTAAAGCTGAAAGTCTGCAGTTAAAGCACATCTTGTTCCAATCCATTGTGGTGGTGTATAGAGCCAAAAAGATTAGAATTGTGTCAATGTCCCAATATTTATGGACCTGACTGTATATATATATATATGTATATATATTTTTTAAATATATACATATATATATATATATATATATATATATATATATATATATATATATATATATATATATATATATATTAATTATATATATATATATATATATATATATATATATATATATATATATATATATATATATATATTATATATATATGTACTGTGTGAGTTGATGTTGGAGGTGGTTCGGTGGGGATTTTCTTTTTGCACCAGGGCCCTCCATGCGCTAGGTACATTCTGTGTATATTGCTTATTGCAAAATAGAGAAAGGTTTATTGCTTCTCATTCAGATAGGTAGAGTTCATTTATGATTTATTTTTGAGAAAATCAATGAATATTATAGAAGGGACATTTAAAAAAATGATAAAGTGCTTATATGAACCCTATAGGATATCTAATCTCCAAGCTCTGAGGAAATAAGTATCCAAAACGTGTTGAAAACAAGCTTTAACCCGAAGACATGCTGCACAATATTGTTTCTTATTTTTTTGTAAACGTAATCTTAGCGGTTCTGGTTTTTATGACTTTTTTATATTTTATATGACAATATTTTACTAATGGAACATATTTTAGAACCATTGATTCACATTTTAGTGAGTGAGTGAAAAATTACTGTTTATCAACAGTCCCCATCCAACCAGACAGAGCTTGAGAGTGTACCTCTGTGTGAGTCTGCTCCTCTGTGCAAATGTGTGTGTCTGTGTGTGTCTCTGTGAGTGTGTCTCTGGTATGTATGTGAGTCTGTGTGTGTGTACGAGTGTCTGTGTGTGTATGTGAGTCTGTGTTTGTCTGAGTCTGTGTGTGTGTCTCTATCCTTGAGTCTATGTTTTTGTGTCTGTCTGTGTGGGGGGGGGGGGGGTCAAGGGGGGAGTAAGGGAGAGAAAAAGGGAGTCTGCATGTTTGTGTATCTGTCTGCATGTGTGTGAGTCTGTCTGTGTGCATGAGTCTCTGTGTGTGTCTCTCTCCTTGAGTCTATGTTTTTGTGTCTGTCTGTGTGGGGGGGGGGGTCAAGGGGGGAGTAAGGGAGAGAAAAAGGGAGAGAGAATGAAGGGGGGAGAGAGAGCGAAGGGAGTGAGAAGGGGAAAATAAAGAATGCTGAGCCTCAGAGAAAAGGGGGAGAGAGTGCGACAGGGGTGCGGCAATCTCAGGGGTAGGCAAAAGCTGTAGCTACGCCACTGTAATAGCTCTTGTAAGTCTTGTGGATTGACTTGTAATCACGTAAAGGTGCCTCAGTTCACTCTTGTATAATTTAAATATCTGCTTTTTACTCTGTATATTGATCTTTAAATCATTGTTAGGCCACATCAGATGTAATTTACTCCTTTTACTTTTTTTTCACATCACAATGTGCAAGATAGGCTCATTTCTAGTGGGTTCTTGTATAACCTGGACCAGATAATGATATCTGAGTGTGTTTAAGAACCTGTTCCCCTTAGCTGAAATGCTGGTCTCATTTATCCAGTTTATTTCATGGTAGTTAAAATCTCCCATTATTAGATCCAGACCATGCTTAGTTGCATTTCCAGTCTGTAACAATAATTGCAGTTCCTCACTTTCAATTATATTTGGGGGATTATATCTTACTCCTAGCAATATTCTTTTAGAATGTGTTCCTCCACTATTTAACTCTACCCACAAGAATTTAACATTATCCACCATAAATATATTCTCTGACTATAGGCTTAGATTCAGGCTTAACATACAGGCAAATCTCTCCTCTTCTTTTACCATTCCCCCTATTATTCCAAAATAGGTTATAACCATCCAAATGGACAGACCAGTCATGAGAGTCATCCTACCATGTTTGAGCAATGCCTACTAAGTACAGTTTATCATGTACTGCTAATAATTCAAACTCACTCATTCATTTTCCCTGGCAAGCTTGTGGCATTAGCAAGCAAACACCTTATGCTGTTATGATGCAATTTTGAAGTGTTTGCCACTGCATTGGAGTTATGTATACCTCCCTATTGACTATACTAACCCTCCCTTCTCCTCCTTCCCCATGACTAGTTAATCCATTCCTTAGACTCTCTACACTTCCTGCTCCAATACTTCTTTCTAGTCCCCCCCCCCAGCTACTAGTTTAAAACTCCCCCAGCCTTTCAACCATCCTATCCCCTATTATTATTATTATTATAGTTTATTTATAACGCGCCAACATATTCTGTAGCGCTGTACATAAATTAAGTTCAGACAAAGATAAATACAGATTAACATATAGCAAAGAAAGGAAGGCCCTGTCTTTGAGCTAGGAATCCAATGTCCATGGTGCATTCCCAAAGTACTTTGTATAGAAACTCGCAGACTTACAACCTAAGGTATAGTGAGTGGTAAAAGAGGGAGAGAGAGGTGATAAGTGTGTTAGGTGGAAGTTCCTTGCCAGAAACTAGGGGCAGCACAAGAAAATCCTGGAGGTGGGAGTGAGAGGAGGTGACAAGAGTTGTAGAAAGAAGAAGGTCATTAGCAGAACGAAGAAGGCGGGTGGGGGAGTATTTAGAAATGAGAGCAGAGATGTAAGAGGGAGCATTATTGTTGAGGGCTTTGTAAGTTAGGGTCATGATTTTAAATGTTATTCTTGAGGCTAAGGGAAGCCAGTGGATTGATTGACAGAGAGGTGATGCCGACACTGAACGTTGTGTACGGAAGATGAGTCTAGCAGAGGCATTCATAATGGATTGAAGTGGAGATAGTTGGGTGGTGGGTAGGCCAACAAGAAGTGAGTTGCAGTAGTCTAGTCGAGAGATGTTGAGAGAGTTTATAAGGATTTTAGTTGTGTCTTGTGTAAGAAAGTGACAAATTCTGGAGATGATTTTTAGATGGAGAAGACAAGATTTAGTTAGTGATTGTATGTGAGGGATGAAGGACAGAGCGGGTTCCAGTAGAACTCCAAGACAACGGGCTTGGGAGGAGGGGGTGATAAAGTCTTTGTTGACAGTGAGAGAGATGTGAGGAATTGACGATGGGAGAGGGAGGGAAAATTAGGAGTTCAGTTTTAGAAATGTTGAGTGTGAGATGGTGGATGGACATCCAAGAGGATATACTAGAGAGGCAGTTGGAGAAGTGTGTTAGAAGAGAGGGGGATAGATCTGGTGCCGAGACGTAGATTTGGGTGTCATTTACATAGAGATGATTATGAAGCCCAAAAGAGTTTATGAGGATACCAAGTGAGGAAGGGTAGATGGAGAAGAGGAGGGGGCCTAGGACAGATCTTTGGGGTACACCAACAAACAGGGGGTGAGGAGAAGAAGAGGTGTCAGAGAAGGAGATACTGAATGATTGATTTTGTAGGTATGATGAGAACCACGAGAGAGCAGTGTCTTGAATACCGAGGGAGAAGTGGATGGTCGACAGTGTCAAAGGCAGCAGAGAGATATAGAAGAAGAAGAATTGAAAAGTGACCTTTTTACTTGGCGGTAAGCAGGTCATTGGTGACTTTAGTGAGAGCTGTCTCAGTGGAGTGTTGGGGCCGAAAGCCGATTTGGAAGGTGTCAAGAAGGGAGTTAGAGGAAAATAAAGCTGGTAAGGCTTTTATAGACGAGTCGTTCCAGCAGTTTGGAAGCCAGAGGAAGCAGAGAGATAGGGTGGTATTTAGATGCGAGGTCAGAGTCAGATGAGAGTTTTTTGAGGGTGGGTATAACTATGGCATGTTTTAGAGAAGACAGAAACATGCCAGTAGTAAGTGAGAGGTTGAAAATATGTGTGAAAACTGGGATTAGTGTGGTAGAGATGGGAGATATGAGCTGAATTGGAATAGGATCCTGAGGACACAGGTAGTGAGGCGAGTGGATGATAACAGTTTGGAGACTTCATGTAGCTGGATCGAAGCAGTTCAAAGTGGCAGTGGGATTGGGGATGGGAGAAGACTGGGTGTTGTTGATTAGTTGAGAGGGTGGAGTGTGTAAACCGCTATGAGATAAAAGTTCATTGCGGATGTTTTGAATCCCCTAGAATACAAGCTTTCGCATCATTATGGCGCAATCCATCCCTGCTGTAGAAATTGTACCCAAGTCAGCACAGTGCTCTAAAAACACAAACCTTTTTTTTGGCCTTGCATTAAGCTTCCTAAGCTCATTTTGTCTCTCTGGGCTAGCCCTTGGCATTGGTAGTATATCATAGTGAGTCAATAAGATGCTGGAAGTTTGGCAAGGGTATCTGGAGCCATGCAGACTGCAGTTCACCAAACAGCTGCTAAAGAGTGCGTGGTGAAGGATCCATACTATGAAAATGGGGATCAAGGTGGACCCACAGGTGCTCAATGGGGTTCAAGCCTGGGGAATTTAGAGGCCAGGAAAGAACTTGGAAGTCTTTGTCGTGCTGCCCCAATCACTCGTGGACAATTCTGGGCATATGGCATGTTGCATTGTCCTATTGGAAGATCCCATCCGCTGCAGGGAAGACAGTCAAACATGTATTAGTGTACTTGATCTGCAAGGATGGATAGATAACCCAATACGTTGAGACTGCCTTCCAGAGGTATGAGTGGACTCTGACAATGCCAAGAAAACACGCTGCCCCCACAAGCTTGTGCTCCGCAGTTTCAAAACTGTTTCTTTCCAATGGTGACATTTGTTCAGTCACGGTACACTTTAACCACAGCAGCACGTAAACAGTTCACAAACTGCACTGTTTCAGAAATACTGCAACCCTTGGCCCAAAAGCCAATGATGCTCTTTTCAAAGTCGCATAAATTGCACACTATACCCATGACAGCAATGGTTGATATCTTTCCAAAATTCCCCAGATGTCACCTTATATACCCATCAAGCCAGCTCACAAAACATGCCATATTTCCCCATCAGAATCATACTTGTCTGCCAATGAAATCTACAGATAATACACACCTCATCTTAGCTTTAATGAAGTTTGAACATATTTTACTTGATATCTTTCATGAAAAACTTATTTGGTAATGTTTAAAGCATTTAAAGCAAAAAATACACATTCCATGTCCCTTTGGGGTTTGAACGATTTTATTAAAAAAGTGTAGTTTGCCTGTACTAAAAGTGTCCAAGTACTAAAGTGAAATATATTTTATATTTTTGTTACTCTTTATAAGAAGAAAAATATAAATTTCAATAATCCATATAAAGTGGGTTCATATATTCTTACTTCAACCAATCACAAAACAACTATGCATAATACCAATTAACCATTAAAGGAGCACTGTAATGTATTTACAGTTAAAGCTCATATGTTTATTTGCTGGGCATAGGCTATTAAAAACAATATCCAGTTGCAAATAAATAAAAGTAGAATGTTTTTCTTAGCTTTTAAACAGTCTGTTATCTCCTCCTACCTATGTCTACCAGGGGTGTGGCCAACTCTACCTTTTGTGCTGGACTATCATATAGCTTGGAAGCAGGTTGGGCTGTCACCACTTCCCCTGCCCAATGACATCAGTTTAAAAGATGTGAAAATATGTTAACTTTTATTTATTTTATGCTGCATACTGTTTTTATTAGGCTATGCACAGCAAAAAGACATATGAGCCTTACTTGTAAATGTCTGACAGTGATCCTGTAATAAATTATAAATTAGTATTGTAAATTAGTTCAATATTATATAAAAATACTTCTGATTATTATCTAATTTTTACTTCAATTGCTAATCAGACGCCTAATGTGCTGTTATGTGAATCATCAGTTATAAAAGTATGTCAGTTTCTTCCCAAATGTCCAATTATAATAATTTTTTGTTTTTTTCTTTGTCTATATAATTTCATAAAAAATTGAAAAATATTACAATATTGCAATCTTAAACTAATTCAGGGTCTTTTAAAGGGCCCCTGATGTGTTATAATTTTCCTTTAAAGAACTCTACTTCATAATCTGCAAAATGTTTTACAATGTTAAACATAAATAAATACAGAATTACATTTTTACTATTTCAGTCAATATTGTTTTAATGGTGACAGGCAGACCAGGGGCCCTATTAAATTGTCAAAATCACATTACTGAAGCCCGTAATGCAGCTTGCAAAAGTTACTGATATTCAATTGGCCTCCTCTAGCTACCAGCAATCTATTTGCAAGCTACAGGCTTAAAATTCATGCGGTTGTCAAAATCGTAACTCCGGCCCATCTAAGCCTTAGATCTTTCAAGCCATCAAATGTTACAATTGCTAAAATCACAAATGCCAATTTTAGTTGCAACAATTCCACAAGCCTGAAACTGCCTTCAAGCCCGTAAATGGCAAATGTAGCAAAAAATGCTATGAATACGAGAGAGGACTCACAAGTGGGTTAAACTCCTGTTCTTAACACTATAAAAGCCAATAAAAACGCAGTACAGGACTTTAAAATACGGGGCGATGAAAGACATTAGAATTATTTGCTCAACAGTCTCAAGCTCACAAATCTAGTAGTGTATATATATATATATATATATATATATATATATATATGTGTGTGTATGTGTGTTAAAAATATGTTAATTTAATGAAAAAGACGACTTTATAATTGGAAAATGAGTAAATATATATTTATATATATATATAGGCAACAAGTAATACATTTGTAAGCTAATTTGCATGTCTAAAAGGCGGGGACATGCAAATGAGAAGACAATGTATCTCACTCCTTCAATCCAAAAATCCCTATTTTATACATGGCTCCCTTAAATCATATGCTCTCTGTATAAAACAGCTTTTAGGCAAAGCATAGGGTTGGATTTTGCACAAATCAAGATTCCACTCATAAACAGTACTGTTTCAAGATTAATGGCTATTATCAGTATGAGGCTGATTCTTATTTGTGCAGTAGATTTTGTAGGACTAGGAAAAGCTCATCTGGTCATTTAAAACCCACCTAGCGCTGTTCTACAAAGCGTTTCCTCCATGCAGTAACACATGTGGTTCTCTAAACGGGGTATTCCTGTATATATATATATACATATATATATATATATATATATATATATATATATATATAAATAAATATATGTGTTTGTGTTTGCATCGTTCAGTCGTGCCCAACCCTGCCTTGCTTCAGGGTGGTGTGACCTCTTTGTTCTCTGACTAGAATAAAAACAAGGTTGCAGTGGTGAAAGCAGTGAATCCTATCCGCTGGACCAAAGAAAACTCTCTTGATAGATAGATAGATAGATATAGATAGATATAGATTTATTCATTTATTTTGCATTAAAGCTGTGTAATACAGCAGGCATAAGCTTAAAGGAAACCATATTTGAAAATTATATGAATTGAAGAGAGAGGCATTTGTGGGCACATTTGCATGTCCCAGCTCAGCTTCCCAGAATGCAGTGTAATAACTGTTTTTCTCGGAATTCTGAGCTGGAAGCAGGTTTTTTAACTTGCTTTAGACATTCATGTGAACACAGATGTACTATTTATTTACTATAAAGATATATATATATATATATATATATATATATATATATATATATATATATATATATATATATATATATATATATATATATATATTGAGAAAGTAGGCTTTTATATTTGGGAAATGGGCATATATAAATATTTACATATAATACATCTAATATACACATTTTTTTTATCACATATTATTTTCCTAAGTAAAGCACAACCTAAATCATATTGCAAAAATACTCAAATTAGGGCAAAAATAATGAATGAGAAAACTAGTGCTGTCCATCTATTAAAAAAAAGAATAACATCTGCCATCTATGCAGGATTAGAGTCCTTAAAAGCAGTTGTGACATGGTCTGTAAACAAAAATAATGCTGAGCTTTTTGCTCCCCCTCCCCTGCAAAAGAAAATCTGCAGCAAGAGTGTCCTTTAGAGGGGGCTTGTTCCATCTGCTGATGGAAGCCATGTCTGCAGCGCTTACACCATGCATGTGGGGCCTGCCATCCATAGGAGGAGGGGTCACTGCTGAATAGCTGATCGTGATGTGATTGACAATCTAATACGTCTGGGAGGTCCATTCAGTAGCTGTTGTTTTCTTGCCTGTTATAATGTCTGCTGTGCCACTGATCCTCCTGCTGCCGGTGACACTTGTCTGTGAGTATGGATGTCACCATAGCATTAGATTAAAGGTGCTCAGATTACAGCAGATGCATCTTGTGCTGAGCAAAATCAACTGTCTCTACATGTGTCATGACATGCCAAATATCTGCAGCAAAAAAAAAAAAAATGTATAATATATTATGAAATAACATTAAATCAATTAACAATTCACTAATTTCAAAGATCGGCTAAGATCTAAAAAGGTTGAATTTGATGGACTCAATATCGTTTCACAATCTCACTTACTATGTTACTACTAAAATCAGCATGACTCTGTTTACAGCTATTATATATTTTTATCTCAGTGCTCTAGCTATAGTATAAGGTATATCTCATCTCTGTATTTGTATTTTCTGGTGTTTTATATAGCAGTATGTTGATTGATATTAGTTTCTGTTGAAATATGGCTCCATTTCTATATTTCTATCAATGACGGCTGCTGTGTGCAGAATCATATCTGAATCTTCCTGCTGCAGTCTGTATGCTGATGGTTTCATACTCATATTTTCTGGTTGCTGTGCATATGATAGACAAACATTAAGCAATGACAACATAAAAATATAGAATCTGACAGCATACCCAAACCAATATGCATATATGTATAATGCGCCTGTACTATGTACTTTAACCTTAATTTTCAGGGTGGCCTTAAATACACCCCATACATCCTTGGATTCCTGTAATGCATTGTCATGCATTCCTTTACTGTACATCAATTCTACTGCAGTATATTTATTTACAGAGAGCTGTGTTTTCCGCTGCTAGAGATTGATATCCTTTTCCTCCTTTTTTCCTAGTAGTTTGCAACTAAAGCTGACAGTTGCAAGCATGTTCCAACTTTTTTTGTAAACATATTGACATAGTTACACTTTCTGTTGATTTTAATTAGTCAGTTACTGGATTGACTTTTATTACTATTGATTAATCTCTGCATTGCATACAGCTGCCCAACAATACTGGAGAACTAGCTAGTCGCCCAAGTTATCTGACTTCAAAGGGCAGAAAATAAAATAAGAAAAAATGTATATTTAAAATATATTACAGAGACACTGTAGTGGTCAAATAATACTGCCCATTTTTGTATTTACTATTTATTATATCATTAAAGTCAGTAATTGAATAAAATCAGTTTTTCAATATAACATTTATGTCAGAATGTGTTGAAACATCAGTCAGTTTCGCTTTAAACTTTGCACAGCACATATTTACTACTCCCTGAACTTTTCCTTAAAGTTTTATGTCTTACTTTAGTCAACACTACAAATGATTCTTATTAAGAATTGTTTTTAGACTATTTTATAACGTGTAACAAGCACAAATGTGGATAAAAAATAATTCGTTGCAGTTTCAGTTTGCACAGGATACCAATTCTACTACCCCACGATCCAAATCATTCTCATGGAAAGACCACTGTAGTGCTCATACATTTGTCTGTTTAGTTACAGATTTGTAATGTAGATGTGCAGGGAAATAGGATCTGCCTAAATGTGTTTTTGTGAAAGGTATAGGTTTGCCTGCAATAGCCACTGCAGATAAAGACTGCTATCAGGATAACAGATAAAGACTACATTTTGAAAGAACAAAGATCCTCTTACAGTGCACATCTGGATATTTCAAATCTCAAAGAGAGAATAGACTATTCATAAAACTTAACTTTTATTAAGTGTTAAAATCCATATTAAAAATAATGTGAACACAGGATGCAAGGAGTGGTAAAATATTGTATTGACAGTCCTGTTTAATATATACTAAATAGGAGTACCTTACTTCTGAAGTATGAAAGTGCTTTAGTGCCAAAAATAATTATATACATAAAGTGCAAATTCAAAATGCCATGTGCAAATTATACATAATATCCAGGTGTATTATAATATCCAGGTATTCACTGTAAGAGGATCTTTCTTCTCCTTTCAAAATTTAGTAATTTGACTTATCCTTAGTAGCACCCTGGTTCACAATTTGGTTCTTATTTGATATATCTGAGCCACCATTTTTTTTGTATTATTGTGTAACAGATAAATACTCTTATTTGGACAGTGTTCTGGCCACATATATTCCCAATCCCTGGATACCTGATAGTGAATGGAGAGAAACAGCTTTGCTGAAGCCTACAACATTAAAATGTATTGATTTTTTTCCTTTAAATATTGATTATATTACTAATCAATAAAACATGACCACTATAATGGGTGGTTAATTTTTAATTATCTTTACGCAAAAATAAAATATAAAATTTAGCTTTGTCATTTGTTTTCTTTATTTAAATAACTAATCATTTTCTTTTTTTCATGTAATAAGCAATTATCACCTTATCATATTTTATGTTTTGATACTTGAAACCAATAATTACACTTTTAGCTGAAATGAAATTGGATCTATGTTTTATTTTTACATTTTTGATGTTGAACATTTCATTCTAGATATCTTCTTTTCTTTGTACTGAAAAAGTAGAAAAGCATAAATTATAGTTTGCCAAAGTGCAAGGAAGAATTGGACTGGTCTTAATTTAAGAACAAAAATAACTATGTCATCCATGAGCAACAGGTCGTGGTTCAATTATTGCACTTTGACTTACACTACAGTTTTTTTTTCTCTCTCTCTCAGGTGCCCAGCTGCAAGTCTCTACCTCCCCTTATCCAGTTGTCATCCAGATTGGCTCGACAGCTATCTTGCCTTGTAATTTCACTCTGGGAGTTCCTCCAGTAGATCCAGCCCAGGTCCATGTAATTTGGAAGAATGAAGGCAAGAAGGTGTTATCCTACACTGGACAAGTCACAGCTTTTAGACATGGGGCACAGTTCTCTGAGGCACATTTGGCCCAAGGAGATGCATCACTGTCCCTCCCTAATGTCAGTGAAGAGGATGGGGGCAAATACTCCTGCAGTATCCGTTTGGCATCAGAGCAGGAGACGCAGAGTGTCACAGTGCTTGTTAAAGGTCAGTGATATTAATGTTATAGTTCATAGGCTAAAGTATGGAAAGCCCAGTGCTAGCTAATGAATTCCATCTTTTGTCTTGGTTTACGACAGATAGGCCTATTGATAACATCAATGGACAGATCACACCAAGTACATAACTTGTCTTTAGTTATTATCATTTCTGTTTATTAATGACAGAGTGTTTAGACCTGGGTTAAGCCTGGAATATTAATATTAAAGAAGTGGCAAAAAAAAAATAGAATTTTCTAGTGTCTGCACTCTTTTGAAAATCACTGGTGTGATGTGGATGAAGCCTAAACTACTGTGTTTTTTAAGATAGAACTGTATTTTCTCTATACACATTTGTATGCCAACATTATGAAAAAAGCATATCCACGAATGAGAAGAATATGTAGCATGAACATTATCCACCATAGTAATCACCTCCCGTCATAGTAATCAACTAGATTTTTCTACCGTCCATCAACAAATTGGGTCTCACATTTTCTTGCTCTCCAACCAATCCCCTAGTAGAGTTTCTACCACTTTGGTATCCCCTGCAGGCAGTTGAAAAGTAAACTGCAAATCTTGTCAAGCTGTAAACACCCTCTCTCACCCACAACCTTCCTCAAAGTATTATTATTTTTAGTAATTAACTTAGCTCTTTGTCATTTTTCCAAGTAATAGTGATCTTAGTCACACTGAAAATCTTCAAACATATTTTATAATCAAAAACAATAGCTTTTATTACTATAGCTTAGTTAATTATTGTAGTTAATAAATGAATCAATTAAGTTACAATGATCTCCTTAATTCAGTTCTTCCACATTATGCTTTGCATATCACCATCCGATCTGTGTAGAAAAAATAAATCAATCTAATGAGTTCAGTTGATTAATGTAGATATTAAATGGAAGGCTACATTTATTTGATTTGTTTATTTGTTGGAGCATTTCTCATTATAAAGTCTAGTTCTTCAATACAGCATGCATCAATGTCATCCAATAATGCAACCCATAGCCTTCATCCTCCAAGAACAGATACAATCATACAGATACTTATATTCATACTAAGATATCTATTATTCTATTCTTCTGCACTGTTTTATGCAGATCACCGTCAGATCTGGGTAGAAGGAACTATGGTCATCATGAATCAATCTAATGAGCTACGTTGCTGGGCTGCCAATCTGTCATCTTCAGAAGTAATGTTTGAGTGGCTGAGAAATGGTCAGGTCCTCAGCACATCCACCCCACGTATTTTGGAAGACGTGCGTGGCCAGGGGTTAATGGTTGAAAGCTCCTTCTGTTTTACCCCCACAATTAATGATGAGGATGCTCAGTACTCTTGCCGGATTCTTCAAAAGACTCAAACATTTTCTCATCCTCTGAAGAAAACCTTCCGACTTACTTTTGGAGGTGAGTCAGAAGTTTTACCCTGTAGCACAGACCCACAAAAATAGTTCCTTTACTACTATCAAAAAAGAAATCTCAGCATAAGAGGGCCAAAAAGAGTTGGAAGCATACAATATATTTGAGCATAAGTTATGCAATTACAAAAAAAAACATGCAGTATCTCACAAAGTGAGTGCACCCCACACATTTTTGTAAATATTTTATTATATCTTTTCATGTGACAACGCTGAAGAAATTACATTCTGCAACAATGTAAAGTAGTAAGTGTACAGCCTATATAACTGTAAATTTGCTGTCCCCTCAAAATATCTCAACACACAGCCATTAATGTCTGAATCGTTGGCAACAAAAGTGAGTACACCCCTAAGTGGAAATATCCGAATTTGGCCCAATTAGCCATTTTCCCTCCCCGGTGTCATGTGACTCGTTAGTGTTACAAGGTCTCATGTGTGAATGGGGAGCAGGTGTGTTAAATTTGGTGTTATCGCTCTCACACTCTCTCATACTAGTCACTGGAAGTTCAACATGGCACCTCATGGCAAAGAACTCTCTGAGAATCTGAAGAAAATAATTGTTGCCCAACATAAAGATGGCCTAAGCTAGAAGAAGATTGCCAAGACCCTGAAACTGAACTGCAGCATGATGGGTAAGGCCATTGAGTGCTCATGCTCAGCGTCATATCCAGGGGTTATCTTTGGGAAATAGACATATGAGTGCTGCCAGCATTGCTGCAGAGGTTGAAGGGGTGGGGGGTCAGCCTGTCAATGCTCAAACCATACGCTGCACACTGCATCAGATTGGTCTGCATTGCGTCCCAGAAGGAAGGATCTTCTAAAGATGATGCACAAGAAAGCCTGCAAACAGTTTGCTGAAAACAAGCAGACTAAGGGCATGGATTACTGGAACCATGTCCTGTGGTCCGATGAGACCAAGATAAGCTTATTTGGTTCAGATGATGTCAAGGGTGTGTGGTGGCAACCAGGTGAGGAGTACAAAGACAAGTGTGTTTTGCCTTTAGTCAAGCATGGTGGTGGGAGTGTCATGGTCTGAGCCTGCATGAGTGCTGCCAGCACTGGGGAGCTACAGTTCATTGAGGGAACCATGAATGCCAACATGTACTGTGACATACTGAAGTAGAGCATGATCCCCTCCCTTCAGAGACTGGGCCACAGAGCAGTATTCCAACATGATAAAGACCCCAAACACACCTCCAAGATGACCACTGCCTTGCTAAAGAAGCAGAAGGTAAAGGTAATGGACTGGCCAAGCATGTCTCCAGACCTATACCCTATTGAGCATATGTGGGGCAACCTCAAATGGAAGGAGGGGGAGTGCAAGGTCTCTAACATCCACCAGCTCTGTGATGTCATCATGGAGGAGTGGAAGAGGACTCCAGTGGCAACCTGTGAAGCTCTGATGAACTCCATGCCCATGAGGGTTAAGGCAGTGCTGGAAAATAATGGTGGCCACACAAAATATCAACACTTTGGGCCCAATTTGGCCATTTCCACTTAGGGGTGTACTCACTTTCGTTGCCAAAGGTTTAGACATTAATGGCTGTGTGTTGAGATATTTTGAGAGGACAGCAAATTGACACTGTTATACATGTTGTACGCTTACTTCTATACATTGTAGCAGAGTGTCATTTCTTCAGTGATGTCACATTAAAAGATATAGTAAAATATTTACAACAATATGAGGGGTGTACTCACTTTTTTGAGATACTGTATATATTTTACTGCATCATTAACTCAAATTCAGTTCTTCAGTTTGAGTTCTATGCTATGTTTAAATAGCTGTATTTGATAACTTAGGGCCTCATTCTATTAGCGGCCGCAGCCGTTGCGGGGCCGCAAGGAACGGCCGCAAGCTATTCGGCTATTCTATTCCCTTACGGCCGGGGGCTCCGGCAGGCTTGCGGCCGGTGCCTTGCTATCTCTTGCGGCCGCTCGCGCCGGAGGAAAGCCTTTGATCTAAAACGGCCGCAAGAGTTTCGGCCGGAAGAAATTCCTATTTGCAATTCAATTGCTCCGGGAACCCTCTCTGCAAGGCTAAAAACTAACCGCAGCTTACTTGCAGGAAAGAGGTCCCGCTAGCACCAATTAAGCACATAAAATAGCTCAAATAAAGCCATCCTGCACTTTGAGAAGACTATAAAGGGATTTTAGGTGTTAGAAAAAATAGCACATAATTATCCTATACTCAAATCCGTAAAATATTTTATTTTTAATATCCGGAAAATATCCATGTAAAAAGTCCAGAGTGCTTGGAGCACCTCAGACACACCCACACCGCAGCCGGAAAATAAACAGTTAATTTGAACTCGGGTTTGGGCTGATGTGCAAGCTTGAGAGTGGGTTCCTTTTAATCCTCATGTCTCCCAATATGATCCCTAGCATTTACAGAGCTGTACAGTGCAGGCTTGAATTTATTTTTGCGTTTTTAGATTTCACAGCTTACGGCCGGTTTCAAGATATGCGGCCGGCCGTAAGGGGAGATCCTTGCGGGGCCGTATAATAGAATCGCAAGTTAACAGACCCCCGCAAGGAATCGCAGCCTTACAGCCGATTTACGGACGCTAATAGAATGAGGCCCTAAGTTTATAGTTTCACTATTTCTACATTTTTATTGTAGTAAAACAGCATAAATGAGTTAAAGAAGACATATTATACTGACCCATATTCCTCATCAATAAAATGAAATGAAACCTCAAAAGCCCACTGTGGTCATTTTTTTCTATGTGGCATTTTAAATAAATTAAAATTCAATATTTTAGAAAGCAAAATTAAAAAAACTTGTATACGCAATGATTTCTTACTGCAGGTATCCAATTTATTTTCTCAGTTTATTCTGTTACTTTCTCTGGAGGGGGTATTACTATAAACAAATGAGCTTTCTACTAGTCTTATTGAAAGCACTCTCAGGTAGAAATTTCTAGACATTTAAAGCTTTTTCTCAAACCTCAGTAAGTGGAACAGAAGAAATCAAAATGGTTGATTTCATAGAACAACAACAAAAAAACAGAGATGCTCAATCTGAAAACTAACAATACCTAAGTATATCAGTCTGGTATTTCTGGGCTGGATCACTCTTCTGAGTGAGCTCATAATGATATACAATAGGATATTTCTCATTGTGAAGGGCATAAGTGAGCTAAAAGAGGCTGCTCTTTGAGTAGGTAACCAGACCTATAGAACAAACCTACTTAGGTATTGTTGTTCGCTCTCAGATTGAGCACCTCTGATTTTGTTGTTGATTCCAGAGTAACATAATTACACGTAAAAGGTAATTCATTAGGTCATGGGTAATCAATTATTTGTCCCAATATAATTGTGAAAATGAAGATTCAGAGTCCATCATTTTTTATCATACACAGAAAGTTATTTAAATTTAGTGACACTAAAAAGTGTTCACAAAGTAAGATTAAATAGGGAGTGATATCTAGAGAAAGTATAATATTTAACCAACCGCATGTTTAAGGTTATGGTAGCTGTAGGAGGGATAAATTGACTATGGTATAATGCAAAGTTCCATAACAAATGCAGCTGAAGTTCTGATACTGACTGCCTATTTACTACACTCGCAATTCTGCATTATTTTTCTTCACATTCTAAAGAAAAGAGTATACTTTAAAATGCCACTATATTCTTATATTAAAATATTGTATTTATATTTTTCTTTCCATTTATATGTTGTTACACCATTTATATGTTCCTTGAGTTTGTTTCACAAATTTGCTGCTTTCTATATTCCAGTAAGACCTGAGGTCATCTTTCTACTCATTGACAAAGGGCAGAAGAATGCGTCTCTGCTTTGTAGTGTATCTGGATTCTACCCTGATAATCTCAGTCTTACATTGAAAAGAGATGAAGTAATCCTTGCAGAACATACAAAAAAATGGATTAACCCAAATGGCACTTTCTCTTTGGTGGCCATATACCCATTCAAGGTGACCTTGAATGATGATAATGTTGATTTTACTTGCACTGTCTTCCACCCAACAATTCCTGGAGGTGCAACAGAGAGACTACGTTTTTTGGGTAAGAGTTGAGGATTTGTGACAATGTAATAAGAGAGCACCAGAACTATAACTACTGAAATACATTCAAGGGGAATTATATATTCATGAGGGCCTCCTACTAGTATTTCTTTCTACTTTTCCTGGTTTGCTTCTTCTTCTTTCTTATGTTTTATAGCAAATTGTAATGCTCTAGGACTGTAAACTGTACACACTTAACAATGAAATATAATGTATGCAGTTTATTAAATGATTTTTTTGTAGTCAGAGTCATTCCACACACCTCCTGAGTGAAGCTCATTTACCTTCGTTTGGGAACATCTGGCCTATGGAAAAGTCTAGGGCCAGTAGGGTCATGTATGAGGTGCTTCCAACAATAGTATAAGTAGACTAAAATTATAATTTTAGTCATGAAAAAAGATTGTACTATTTACAAAGTGTGTATATGGTGTCTGGCTATTTACACCTTCTCTATTTTATAAAATGTTTTTCTATTCTCTTCCTGTCTCTCTATACAGTGGATCCATATGTGCCTCAAGCATTCTGGGTGATAGTGGCTGTAAGCTTCTTATCAACTATTGGGATCCCTTTACTGTGCAAACATGGTAAGAGCAATGTAAACTATAAATATATACATATTTATAAAGGTTCAGGTAACAATACAAACATACAGATTTCTACACAAATAATACATACAGTGCCTTGCAAAAAATATTCACCCCTTCAATTTTTACCTATTTTGTTACATTACAGCCTTAAGTTCAATGTTTTTGTTAATCTGAATTTTATGTGATGGATCAGAACACAATAGTCTAAGTTGGTGAAGTGAAATGAGAAAAATATATACATAAAACTATTTTTTCGAAATAGAAAACAGAAAATTGTCATGTGTATATGTATTCACCCTCTTTGTTATGCAGCCCATAAAAAGCTCTGGTGCAACCAATTACCTTCAGAAGTCACATAATTAGGTAAATGATGTCCACCTGTGTGCAATCTAAGTGTCACATGATCTGTCATTACATATACACACCTTTTTTGAAAGTCCCCAGAGGATGCAACACCTAAGCAAGAGGCACCACTAACCAAATACTGCCATGAAGACCAAAGGAACCCTCCAAACAAGTAAGGAATAATGTTGTTGAGAAGTACAAGTCAGGGTTAGGTTATAAAAAAATATCCAAATCTTTGATGATCCCCAGGAGCACCATCCAATCTATCATAACCAAATGGAAAGAACATGGCACAACAGCAAACCTGCCAAGAGACGGCCGCCCACCAAAACTCACGGACCGGGCAAGAAGGGCATTAATCAGAGAGGCAGCTCAGAGACCTAAGCTAACACTGGAGGAGCTGCAGAGTTCCACACCAGTGACTGGAGTATTTGTACATAGGACGACAATAAGCCGTACGCTCCATAGAGTTGGGCTTTATGGCAGAGTGGCCAGAAGAAAGCCATTACTTTCAGCAAAAAACAAAATGGCACGTTTTGAGTTTGTAAAAGGCATGTGGGAGACTCACAAAATGTATGGAGGAAGGTGCTCTGGTCTGATGAGACTAAAATTGAACTTTTAGGCCATCAAAGAAAACGCTATGTCTGGCGCAAATCCAACACATCACATCACTCAAAGAACTCCATCCATGTTTTTCAGCAGCCGGGACTGGGAAACTGGTCAGAGTTGAGGGAAAGATGGATGGTGCTAAATACAGGGATATTCTTGAGCAAAACCTGTACCACTCCAAAGCGACTTGGAGCTGTGATTGCCGCAAAAGGTGGCTCTACAAAGTATTGACATCAGGGGGGTGAAAAGTTATGCACATTTACTTTTTCTGTTATTTTGTCCTGTTTGTTGCTTGCTTCACAATAACCAAAAAAAAAAAAAAAACATCTACAAAGTTGTGGGCATGTTCTGTAAATTAAATGATGCAAATCCTCAAACAATCCATGTTAATTCCAGGTTGTGAGGCAACAAAACACGAAAAATGCCAAGGGGGGGGTGAATACTCTTGCAAGGCACTGTATCGCTTGTTTCAAGCTCCCCTCATCAACTTCCACTTCTTGCACATATATGTGCTAGCCCCATTAATGAATAAAAGCATGAAGTTAGTAAGTGAAGTTTGAAGTCAACAACAGCTTTCCACTTCTTTTAAGTATATTTTTAAAGATTTAAATTTTTTAAAGGACCTTAGTTCTACTTGAATTTGGGTTGATAGAGTCCCTTTAATTGGTAACTATCAAACTTGAAAAACCTTGATTAGGTATGGAAACACCACCTTATTACTAAATGCTAAAACATGAAAAAAAATAGAAGAGCACCAATAATTGGGTCACTTAATGAAAAACAAATGATAAATAATATAATATTGTTCACTTTATCCAATGCATTTCATCTGGACAAGACTTCTACTTATATCAAGTCCTAGGGAGGTAGTTCCCTTGTAGTGTTTTCCACTCATTTAAATAGAAGTATAATCTGGGTATATTTACAATTTGGCCAACAAGTTAATTAAATTTTATTTAATCCAAAATAACAACGACGAATATAAAAAGGAAGATTAAAAACACTTTAAAAACAATGGAAAGAAGGAAAAGCTCCTCTGAGAAATAGTGATGTAATTCACTTTTAAACAATATATAGAGATATGTACTTTCTCTTTACTCATAGAGGAGAATTATAGTATTCCACTGAAAATAACTCTATTCCAACATATCTAAAGTCTATTATATTATCCTTGCACTAGGAAATTCCATATAGACTATCTTTGGTGAAATTATTGGAAATAGTATGGTGTAAAAAAGGCACTATTTTTAAAGTCAATAGGCAGCCAGGAACTATAGGAGACTTAATTTGGAAATATCTCCTATTAATCAACTATGGGATTGTAATATACCAATCCTAATTCACTAGGACATCTTCTACCCACATGCTGGTCTGTGTTAGGTATAGGCAATACTGTTGTCTTTGTTAGTAGAATAGACCCTATTGTGGACTACTTTGTCCTTGCTTATTCTCTATTTTATGGTGAAGGTATCCAATCGTCTCGTCACAGCACGTTGAAACGCATCAGGCATAGGCGTATACACGCATACGTGCGTCATCACGCACAACGCTGTCCACGCAAAACTAGGAAGTAAAGCCATGCAACATTAGCGTTCTTAGCAAGAAGCATGGCACTAGTTAGATAACTCTAATATTATATAGTATGGTTCTCTTAGAAGCATCTAGGATCAATATATAGGCCACGAGAAGCAATAAGGAGCCAGTATAAGTATTGGTTATCCACGATTGGATACCTTCACCGTAAAATAGAGAATAAGCAAGGACAGAATATGGCCTTACAAATATTTAAGTTGTGAAAGTATTTGTCGGAGCCTAAAGGGAAATCAACCTGTGAGTTTTCCAAACTGGATCATGTTTTGATACTTACCTTGCCTTTTGCCAGCTCTCATAAATAAAACTGTTTAAACCCATCAGACGTTTTTGATGTTTTAAATATGAATTTTAAAACTGAATACTTGAGTGCAAGGCAATTAATTTAAATGGTAAATGATTTTGAAAAAAGACTGCTGATTAATCAAGTTCAACCTTTTTAGATGTACTCTCAACCTTGTATTTTGCGAATTGAGCACTGCTCCAGAGGAAGGCAAACAAATAAAAAAAATCAAATATGATATCATTAGGAAAAAAGTACTTCCTAATCCTGAAAACTGGTCATCAGATTATTCCCTGGATAAATATCCTAGCTATTATTATGTCTCGTATTTGTAATGTTCTACATATTCCGTAGAGCTATAAAGGCGTAAGTTCAAGTCAAAAACAATATATACACAATGCAAAAGAATGGAGGGCCCTGTCTTTGCGCTTTAAATCAAACGTAAACACTTTTTTCCCCTAAAGCACTAAGATTGAAAAATGTACTATCTAAAGGGTATGGGTGACATATAGAAGGATGATAGATACGTTGTGTATACGAAGACTGAAATGATAAGCTTCTTTCTAGTTAACTGACATAACCTTATATGTCATTTTTATTCAAAAACATATCCAACTTCTTTTTAAAGTTATCTATTGTCACATGCTCCTTTAGTAGTCAGCTTCATAAACTGACTACCTTTACTGTGAAGAACCCTTTTCTTTCTTTAAGGTGAAATCTCTTTTCTTCTAACTTCAAAGGGTAACCACTTGTAAATTATAAATATGTTGGCAAGAAAAGTTCACATGACAAAGCCTTATACTGACTCTGGAAGTATTTTACATAAGGTAATATTATCACCTTGTAGGCTCCTTTTTCTTTTCTAGTAAAAATAAGTCTAATTTTGCTAGCCTCTCTTCATAGCTTAATCCATTCCATTTCCCTTATTAACTCTACCCTTCTCTGAACCCTTTCTAGCTTTACAATGTCCTTTTAGAAGTGGTGCATAAATGTGTACTGTATATTCCAAAAAAAGTCTTACTAGGGATGTATATACTGGCATAATTATATTTGCTTCATTTGCTTCTATGAACCTCTTAATGCATGCTAATATTAAGCTTGCCTTGGTAGCTGCTGCCTGGCATTTTCTGTGACTGAAACAAATAGATATGCTAAAATTATATTATAAGTTATATAGTTGTTTTTCCTTCTCAAATGCATAATTTTATAATTCTCTGTTTTTAAATCTCATTTGCTAGTTAACTGCCATTCTTATAATTTAAAACTACACATAATAACAAGCACATTGAGCATACCCTAGCATCTTTTTGTGCCTGCTGTCAAAACAATGTACTCAGTGCCTCAGGGGCTAATCAGTAAGTATATCTCATTAACAAAATATATGCATCTCAGATGTGGGTGGATCAGAAAGACTGCGTGCAAACACAAAATGGCAAGCTTCTTTTTAGTTTACTGTAGGAAAATTACTTTTTTAAAATAATATTAAATTATTAAAGTACTTTTATTTAACTATATACACAGTGTACTACACCTTAGATATAG
Source organism: Discoglossus pictus (assembly GCA_027410445.1). NCBI lineage: Eukaryota > Metazoa > Chordata > Amphibia > Anura > Alytidae > Discoglossus > Discoglossus pictus. The sequence continues at coordinate 47,184,335 of CM050172.1, read as the reverse complement.
ATACTTATATTGTAGCACTAGAAAACTCTCTCCCAAAAATGTTAACCAACCAACATGCAAAGTGCAAATTAGACAACTAGTTGTATCAACACCCCTGCTGATGTTATAATATGTAAATAGAATAAATCCCTTGAGGTTAGAAGTAAAACGATTCCACCTTAAAGAAAGAAAAGGGTTCTTCACAGTAAGGGTGGTTAATCTGTGGAATTTCCTACCAGAGGAGGTGGTGACAGCGGATTTGATAGATAACTTTAAAAGGGGACTGGATTTATTTCTAATTAAAAAGGGTATTCAGGGTTATCATGGATAATTAGAGAGACAGTATTGATCCAGGTAGAAATCCGATGGCCAGTATCTGGGGTCAGGAAAGAATAATATTTTTTTTTCCTTTGAGACGATTGGCTAAGTCTCACTTGGCTTTTTTTCTGTTTGCCTTCCTCTGGATTAATTAATAATTAAAAATAAAATAAAAAAGAAATAATTAAATAATTGATTAATTAATTCATATTTAATCTGCGTATTGCAGATCAGAGGAGATCTTAAAAGGTTGAACTTGATGGACTGAAAGTCTTTTTTCAACCTTAATTACTATGGGCCTCATTCTATTAGCGGCCGTTGCAAGCTATTCGGCTTTTCTATTCCCCTCCGGCCGGGGATTCCGGCAGGCTTGCGGTCTCTTGTGGCCGCTCGCGACGGAGGAAATCCTTTGATCTAAAACGGCCGCAAGGAAATCGGCCATAAGAAAATCCTATTTGCAATTCAATTGCTCCGGGAACCCTCTCTGCAAGGCTAAAGGCGAGCCGCAGCTTACTTGCAGGAAAGAGGTCCCGCTAGCACCAATTAAGCACGAAATATAGCCCAAATAAAGCCATCCTGCACTTTGAGAAGACTATAAAGTGATTTTCAGTGTTAGCAAAAATAGCACAAAATTCCCCTATACTCAAATCCGTAAAAAAATTTTTTTTTAATATACGTCAAATATCTATGTAAAAAGTCCAGAGGGCTTGGAGCACCTCAGACCCGCCCACCCCGCAGCCGGAAAATAAACAGTTAATTTGAACTCGGTTTTGGGCTGATGTGCAAGCTTGAGAGTGGGTTACTTTTAATCCTCATGTCCCCCAATATGATCCCTAGCATTTACAGAGCTTGAATTTATTTTTGAGTTTTAAGTTTTCAGAGCTTACGGCCGGTAGCAAGATTTACGGCCGGCCGTAAGAGGAGATCCTTGCGGGGCCGTATAATTGAATTGCGAGGTAACAGAACCCCCGCAAGGAATCGCAGCCTTACGGCCGATTTATGGCCGATAATAGAATGAGGCCCTATGTAACTATGTAACTACTGTATATGTCTACAGGCGTGTATGGTTTTAAACAGCCAAGCAAAACAGTCCAGTGGGACAAGAAAGGTGTAAATGTCACTTTAGACCGACTGATGGTGAAGATTAGTCTATAAGGTCTTGTTTCCCAACTTGGAGACAATTTTAATGTAGATCCACAGTAGGATATATATATATATATATAGTCACTATACAAACGTTGGGTCACCGTACACAACGGTGGAGGTAGGCAGCTATCTCTTGGAACATCGTTCATGTAGTATTCATTAGAAGAAAAAAGGGGGGAGGAGAAAGAGTGCACCACCTCCTAGCTCAGGTAAACAATAATATACTAATCAGAAATATAAAATAAGAGACACAGTCCACTCACATTTTGGAATCTCACAGCATCAGGTAGGAATTATGTCTCACAGGAACGGTTCTTTTCCAATGGCACCGGGATTCCTAAACCTTTTCTGTGTTGGGGTGTTCCTCAGTCTGCTGTGTATCGCAAAGAATAGGATCCTGCCAGTACACTAAAATGTGTATATTGTATATATCAATTTTTTGTGATACACAGCAGACTGAGGAACACCCCAATACGGAAAAGGAACAGGAATCCTGGTGACATTGGAAAAGGACCATTCCCATGTGGTGTATTTCATACCTCATGCTGTGAGATTCCAAAATGTGAGTGGACTGTGTCTCTTATTTTATATTTCTGGTTGGTATATTATCGTTTACCTGCCCTAGAAGGTGGCGCGCCCTCCCCCCATTTTTTTCTTCTTTGCCCCTAAATTTATTTAAATATAGCTTCGAATTTCACCATAAATGAAAAATCCTCTGTGTCACTTTAAGTTTCCTGACAAACAGCCTATCAGCCTTGCCCCTTTCCCATAGATTAATCTACTATTATATATTCTAGTTCATCAAAGGAGCATATTGTAGTGTATTTTAGGTCCAGTTCTAAATTACGTTTTCTTTCTGTCTCTATCCTTCCAATTAGTGAGTGACATAACAGTGTGCAAGGACTGGACTGATGGATGTACAGCTGTCTTAAAGTGCAATATCGCAGGACGATACCCCAAGTCCATTACTGCTGTGTGGTTGGTCCGTCAGGGAGAAAAAGAAATTGAGATAAAGGAACGGGGCTCCCTTCACCCTATTGGAGATTACAGAGAATTACAGGAGCAGGATTCTTACACTTGTTGGAACACAGTGAAGAGCACGTCCGCATGTGGACTGCGCCATTCCCTCTCCTCTGTACTCTGCTTTCAGGTGCACAAGGAGCAGCATGACAGGGCAGAGTTTATCTGCAGATTCATGAGAGGTGAAAAGATACTGGCAGAGAAGAAATTCTCTGGGAGCGTACTGGGTAAGTGAAAAAAAAGGTATAAATGTTGTGTTGAGGAAAAGGAGGTATAGAGTATGTTTATGACCACTTTCTATGTATCTAAAAGGACCACTATGGTAATTGTTTCTTATGTGGTTCTTTGAGTAATTAAAATTAATAATGGGGTAATCATTTTAGAAAGTAGAAAAAGTAACTTTTCAATTATTTACTGCTTCCATTTTCTGTACTCTGTGTTTCTTGCTGCTTCTATCCCAACTTTGTTTGCCCTTGTAAACTAATGAGCTCTTCTTTAGACCTAATGAGAGCCGATTCCCCTTATTTTTCATTGTGCAGACACAAAATCCTCTCTTGATTCGATGACTTCTTCCAATCTAAGGAAGCAGATCACTGGAAATTAGAATGGCAGACTCAACAGCAGCATAATTGCCTTTGTGGGCACATTTGCATGTCCCTACCCAGGTTCCCAGAATACAATGGAATAACTGTATTTGATGCTAGAATCCACAAAACAAAACCCCTTACAAAATTGGAACCTGATGTATATTAGTTAAAAGGAAACTTCATTTTAATTATAAGTTTTTGTCACTCCCATCGAATTTTGCCAACAAAAGTTGATTGAAAAGAAAACCATAAAGTTTACATTTTCATTAAGGCCATCTGGAATGACCAGATCCAGCAAGTTGATCTTTCTAGTTTCGAGCTTTAATAGTTTATCTTCTAAATTGCCTTGGTGAATACCCAAAGGTAATTTTATGGAGTATCCAACATTTAAGATTGGGCTTAGCTTCATGTTTGTGAGGGAAATTTCTGGCAACTGAAGTTATCTATTCCTTATGTTGCCTAAATGTTCTCTGAAGCAATGTCTGATTTCTCTGGAGATTATGCCAACATACTTAAGAGAACAGGGGCATTCCAAGTAGTATACAACACCGGTACTACTGCAATTATGGAATCCCTTGACATTGATCACTTTCCCAGTCCTGTCAATTACAAATTCACCTCTCACCATAAAACTGCAAAATTTACAGTGGCCACACTTAAAGTTGCCACTAAGGAGAGAAGTGTTTTCTTTTTCTGTGATTTTGCAATAAGCAATCCCTAAGAGTTTCAGAGCGTCGCAAACTTATACAGATTTTTTTTGCCTATAACATCATTCAATTGTGTATCAGATCTCAAAATATGTTAGTATTTGTTCGGAATTTCGGTAATTTCATGCCATTGTGAATTGAATGTGCTTCCTTTTTATATATTAAATAAAGGTTACGTTTTAAACCCCTTTTCCAATTCCTGACCTCCAATAATTACCCCTTTATGTCTACTAGTATTTAAAGGTGTCCTTTTCTTCTTCTTTTTCTAAGATTAATTTAAAAAAAATGCAATTAGTTTCAGCTCTTTATAGAAAATTCTCTTACAATATTTTATTTGTTGAAATGCATACAAGTCAATAGCTTTTGTTACTTTATTAATGATTCAGAAATAATTGTTTTTCAAGTTTACAAAATGCTTCATGAACACAAACCACATCTAAAATCATTTAGATAATGAACACTGCTCCAACTCAGCATGTCTGTGGAACTAACAAACTGCCCTTATACTTTTTTTTAACTGTTATGCAGTCTAACATCATTGACATTCAAGCTACAGTTGATGTAATATATATATACAGTATATATAGATGCTGCTCTTGATGGGATGTCGGTTTTATGATTTTGTTGTAATAAAATCAAGTGGACCTTCCTGTAGTATATCTGATAGGCTTAGAAAATGTAAGTTATCTAATTGATATGAATTAGTTTTGAAACAATGATGTACAGTGCCTTGCAAAAGTATTCACCCCCCTTGGCATTTTTCGTGTTTTGTTGCCTCACAAACTGGAATTAACATGGATTGTTTGAGGATTTGCATCATTTAATTTACAGAACATGCTCACAACTTTGAAGATGTTTTTTTTTTTATTGTGAAGGAATAGGACAAAATAACAGAAAAGTCATTGTGCATAACTATTCATCCCCCTACAGTCAATACTCTGTAGAGCCACCTTTTGCGTCAATCACAGCTCCAAGTCGCTTTGGATAAGTCTCTATGAGCTTGCCACATCTTATCACTGGGATGTTTGCCCATTCCTCATTGCAAAACTGCTCCAGCCCCTTCAAGTTGGATGGTTTGCGCTTGTGAACAGCAATCTTTAAGTCTGACCACAGATTTTCTACTGGATTTAAAGGTCTGGGCTTTGACTAGGCCATTCCAACACATTTACATGTTTCCCCTTAAACCACTCAAGTGTTGCTTTAGCAGTGTGTTTGGGGTCATTGTCCTGCTGGTAGGTGAACCTCCGTCCTAGCCTCAAATCACGCACAGAGTGGTACAGGTTTTGCTCAAGAATATCCCTGTATTTAGCACCATCCATCTTTCCCTCAACTCTGACCAGTTTCCCAGTCCCGGCTGCTGAAAAACATCCCCACAGCATGATGCTGCCACCACCATGTTTCACTGTGGGGATGGTGATCTTTGGGTGATGTGATGTGTTGGGTTTGCGCCAGACATAGCGTTTTCTTTGATAGATGAAAAGTTAAATTTTAGTCTCATCAGACCAGAGCACCTTCCTCCATACATTTTGGGAGTCTCCCACATGCCTTTTCGCAAACTCAAATGTGCCATTTTGTTTTTTGCTGAAAGTAATTGCTTTCTTCTGGCCACTCTGCCATAAAGCCCAACTCTATGGAGCCTAAGACTTATTGTCGTCCTATGTACAGATACTCCAGTCTCTGCTGTGGAACTCTGCAGCTCCTCCAGGGTTACCTTAGGTCTCTGTGCTGCCTCTCTAATTAATGCCCAACTTTGCCCGGTCCGTTAATTTTGGTGGGCGGCCGTCTCTTGGCAGGTTTGCTGTTGTGCCATGATCTTTCCATTTGGTTATGATAGATTTGATGGTGCTCCTGGGGATCATCAAAGATTTGGATATTGTTTTTATAACCTAACCCTGACTTGTACTTCTAAACAACATTGTCCCTTACTTGTTTGGAGAGTTCCTTGGTCTTCATTATAGTGTTTGGTTAGTGGTGCCTCTTGCTTAAGTGTTGCAGCCTCTGGAGCCTTAGAAAAAAGGTGTGTATATGTAATGACAGATCATGTGACACTTAGATTGCACACAGGTGGACATCATTTCAGTAATTATGTGACTTCTGAAGGTAATTGGTTGCACCAGAGCTTTTTTTGGGCTTCATAACAAAGGGGGTGAATACATACGCACATGCCAATTTCTTATTTCACTTCACCAACATATACTTTTGTGTTCTGATCCATGACATAACATTCAGATTAACAAAACATTGAACTTAAGGCTGTAAGAAAACAAAATAGGTAACAAGTCAAGGGGGGTGAATACTTTTGCAAGGCACTGTACTAGATTACTCTGTAGCATTTGTATACAGTGTTGGGGAATGCATATATATTTCATTTATCTTTATTGTTGCTCTCCACTTAACATTTTTTCTCTTCTGCACAGTTAATTTTTCTTCCTTCCATTTTTTGAATCACTAAAGTACAATATTTATAGTGTATTTTTTAGAACTAGGCTAGGGCAAAAAAAAGTTAAATGTGGTATTCAAATATGTTTTTATAGCGTAGAACCATGTTTTATTTATTGTTAAGCTGTTTTGTCACCTGTGAGAGGACTTAATATGAGATTCCCATTCAGCTTGTTTTCCACACAGTAATTCAACTCAATAGCATAGTCTGAGCCCTGCCCGCACAACACACCAGATAATTAAATACAAATACAAATTCATCTCAGTAAACCATACTTACCTTTACCAGTTAAAGGCATATTTCCTGGATTATGAATGCACCCGATAGAGGACTACTGATTAGCAGTGAATGAAAACAAGTTTTGTGTGAACAAATATCAGAAAAAAGTGAACAAACTCACCCTGATGCAGCAGCTTTTGTGCGTTAACACCCCTTGATATCCCTGCTAAAATTAGCAAAACATTCATAATTTGTTTTGACCAATCACAGACAGCTAATACATTTTAATACATTATAACAATCTGTGATGGCAGGTTGAGCAGGAAGGAATCATGAGATGTGTAGTCCTCTGCAGCAGGAAGCAGGAGGAGCCAGACACTACTCTGTAACATCTCTGCATTGAGCTGTTGCTGTCTTGAAAGTTAGTAAAAGGTTAAAATCTGTACCCATATAACGTGTCTCTATTGGTAGGTACACTGTGCCTATATAGGTACCTCTTGGGGTGTGGAAAACAAATTTTATTTTTCAATACAGTAAGTTTGTATGTGAATAGAATGACTCAAAGTAATGTGTGTTTCTGATGTAAGCAGCATGTGATTAGAAAAAGGTAAACAAATGGAAACTTACATATTCCTTTAATACATTAAAGCATTTTTTTCCTAAAAATAAAATATTGTGCATCATCATTAGTATGTAAATGTAAATTTTGAATGTCATGTATACTTTAATTATTTTGAATGTCCTGACCAGCTGGTCAATTTGCTGACTTCTTCTCCCCATGTTTTCTGACTTTCTCAGATAATTATGGCTTTTATTCTGCCTCTGATGTGTCTGTCCCGGAGGAGTGCAATGATGGAGAGATAGTGACGCTGAGTTGCTTCATGAGGGGGAATGTACCAAGGGACATTAGGGTGATGTGGGAAAAGAACATACAAGGTGAGCGAACAATGATCATGAAGGACCAAGATGTGAACTACCAGGTCACTGAGAATAAATCTGTAGGAAAGTTCTACTCCTTCCTCACGTTCACTCCATCACTTGAAGACTCCGGAGCCCTTTTCACATGCACTTTTTCTGAGAATGAGGGACGGATCCTTGCAGTGCGCCACTCACAACCTCTCAACATTGTTGGTAAATATTTATTTATATTTATTTTCTTTTGTTAGACTGTTAATGACCATGAAAAGAGTCAGAAAGGTAAGGATTGGAAAAGGTTACATTTAAATCCAATAGCAAAACCTGGGTTATGCTGAAAAATTTGCAGATCTGTACAATGGAATTGATACCATGCCATTTCTCAGTTTGTATTGTGCTAAAAAAATATTTGAATACTATAGTAAAGTTTAGTTAAAATGTGTTCCTCTCTTACCATAAATGCAAAGTTTGTAACACATTATCAACATTAACAACATCATTTTTTTCGAAATCCTTACTTTAGTATACATGGTTTGTGCATGAAGGATGCGTTCCACACTAAGGGCCTCATTCTATTAGCGGCCGTAAATCGTCCATAAGGCTGCGATTCCTTGCGGGGGTTCTGTTAACTCGCGATTCTATTATACGGCCCCGCAAGGATCTCCCCTTACGGCCGGCCGCATATCTTGAAACCGGCCGTAAGCTGTGAAATCTAAAAACGCAAAAATAAATTCAAGCCTGCACTGTACAGCTCTGTAAATGCTAGGGATCATAATGGGGGACATGAGGATTAAAAGTAACCCACTCTCAAGCTTGCACATCAGCCCAAACCCGAGTTCAAATTAACTGTTTATTTTCCGGCTGCGGCGTGGGCGGGTCTGAAGTGCTCCAAGCACTCTGGACTTTTTACATGGATATTTTACGGATATTAAAAATAAAATATTTTACGGATTTGAGTATAGGATAATTATGTGCTATTTTTTCTAACACCTAAAATCCCTTTATAGTCTTCTCAAAGTGCAGGATGGCTTTATTTGAGCTATTTTATGTGCTTAATTGGTGCTAGCGGGACCTCTTTCCTGCAAGTAAGCTGCGGCTCGTTTTTAGCCTTGCAGAGAGGGTTCCCGGAGCAATTGAATTGCAAATAGGAATTTCTTACGCCCGAAACTCTTGTGGCCGTTTTAGATCAAAGGATTTCCTCCGGCGTGAGCGGCCGCAAGAGATAGCAAGGCACCGGCCGCAAGCCTGCCGGAGTAAGGGAAACGAATAGCCGAAGAGCTTGCGGCCGGTCCTTGCGGCCCCGCAACGGCTGCGGCCGCTAATAGAATGAGGCCCTTAGACACTGAATGGGATAAGAGCACACACGACCCACTCCCTTCTCCCAACTGACTCTGTAGAAGCAGCTTGCAAGTAATTGTGTTACCCTTGCTTGTCCTGCCCTGTAACCACCCCTTGTGCTTTGGAAAAGCAGTATGACTATCATGGCAGCTTTTATATACAAGGAGAATTTGCTAAATGAAGATTTCATCTGAAAATGCTTTTATGCCCATGGCTGCTAATGTTGTAAGTTTTTTTCCATACTTCACAAACATGTCACAATTTTGCTGATTTACAGTAGTCCTTTAGGACTGTTATGATGTTTAATTAGCATTAATTGCTTTTGGTAGATGATGTGGACAGATTAGATCTAGTGTTCAGTGCCTGCTGGATCAAGGCCATAACAAACAGCATCAATTCTTCTAAACTTTGTGCTAACATTTCTAAGTTATTCATACATTTCGTAAAGCAATGTCAGCTAAAAAAAAAATTAGTAATTTGTATATGCAGATATTAACTTTTTAAAATAATTTATGTGGTACTTTGAGAATGATGAATAAAAAATACAGACATTTAGGAAGAACTGTTAATAATGATCTCCGCCCAGGGTCAAACAGAAAGGCAGAAGTAAAGGAGAGAGACAAAAAGCACCTAAAGACAAGCAGGTCTGGAGCGTACCATATGTTAATGATAATTCATATAAAAAAAGACAGAACTCTCTAGTTTTGAGAAAAATAAGTTCAAAACTTATCGGGGACCTTATGTGTTGCTCTAGCGCCAGCCAGCACCAGCAGCAAAACTACAACATGCCGCTAGATGGCGCTGTCACAGTTTGAAGGCATGAGTGCAGCTCCAGTTGTGAGCGCTGGTGTCGACCTCTGTGTGTGGGAACTTGCTGAATGAAAACGAGGCTACACGACCCTGGACCGCGCAAAACACTGCCAACTGCGCAACACTTTCACTCAGGAATGTACGAGGTATATAATACACTATTACAAAGGACGGCAAATACTCGCGAACTGCGTAGCACATAGACAGACAACGCTATTTTACAACCCTAACTTGCAACTAACAACATTACGCATCTACAGTAGCGCTTTACACAAATGAACCAACGGTTTGCCCTCGCGCACGCAGCCTATTTCTAATGCACAGTTGGGACATTCATAACACTATCTCCTCAGGCCAGCAACAGTCCAACTGGACATTATCAGCCTTATTAAATTGAGATTCAGACAATTCTAAAGGGCTCTATATAAGCACAGAGCATATTTTATATACAGAAGTTTTTAGTTAGTGAACTTCTATCCAAAAGCAAGGTCTTCACTAACTAAAAACTTCTGTAAAAAAATATGCTCTGTGCTTATATAGAGCCCTTCAGAATTGTGCGAATTGCAATTTTATAAGGCTGTATATGCTGCAGGACAATAAAAGGAGATTGTTACCTCTTCGGGCTATTGATTGTTACATATATAAATTAGAAAAAGGTAAACTATATTAATTTATTATTTAGTTAATTCATTAATTAGTATTTATAAAAATATAGAGAGGTGCCAAATGACACGCGAGTAGAGGCTCGCGCTCATTGCAAGACACTCGATGAGCGCCAAAGGCGCTCAGCACGAGGCTTGCAATGAGCGCTGAAGGACCTTAGAGTATAAAAAGCTTAACATTGTGTGCCAAACAGCATTGCCATGGCTTAAAATTGTATTGCTCCATCGTTTAAAATAAAAAGAGATTGTTAGCTCTTTAGGCTATTGATTGCTGGATATATTAATTACAAATAGGTAAAGTATTCATTAAGTAACTAATTAATTGATTATTATTTAAAAAATATAGACATATGTATCTGTTTTTGTGATGAGCTCCGAAGGTGCTCAGAGGAGCAAAAGGACACCAGATGAGATGCTCGCAATCAGCACCTAAGGTCCTCAGAGTACAAAAAGCTTTACATTGTGTGGCAAACAGCATTGCCATGGATTCAAATGTTATTGCTCCATCATTTTTGACAGGCAAGTCGCTAGTAAATATATAGTAAAGAACTATCCATAATCTAGCAGTGGCCCTCTCCCACAGTATTAATACACTACACTTCACCACCTCCTTTTCACTGAAACAATACTTTCGAACTTCTACTGTATTGACACGCAAGGTCCGATAAGGGTAAGGCTTATATCAGAGTAAGCAGACTGTACAATACAGTAGATGCTCAAAAGTATTGTGTCAGTGAGGAGGATGTGCTCAACTGTACTGTATGAATACTGTGGGAAGGGGGCACTGGTAGGTAACTGGATACTTCTATACTCTCTCTCTCTCTCTCTCTCTCTATATATATATATATATATATATTAGTTACATAGTTACATAGTAATTAAGGTTGAAAAAAGACTTTCTGTCCATCAAGTTCAACCTGTTAAGATCTCCTCTGATCTGCAATATGCGGATTAGTTATTAATTAAATTATTGATTAAATAATTATTAATAGTATAGTATTGGAGAATGAATAAAGAGTTAGTCCATCAAGTTCACCTTTTTAGATCTCTATTGATCTTTTTAATTTGGACTATTTATTATTATTGTTAATTGTTAATTATTGTTAATTGATCCAGAGGAAGGCAAACATAAAAAAAAACCACATTGAAACTTTGCCAATTGTCTCATAAGGGGAAAAAAAAGCAAAATTCCTTCCTGACCCCAGAAACTGGCGATCAAATTTCTCCCTGGATCAATATTCCTTGCTAGTTATCTAGGATAGCCTTGAATGCCCTCTTTATTCAGAAATATATCTAACCCCTTTTTGAAGTTGTCTATCGAATTCGCTGTCACCACCTCCTTTGGTAGAGAATTCCACAGTTTAACCACCCTAACTGTGAAGAACCCTTTTCTTTGTTTAAGGTGAAATCTTTTTTCCTCTAACCTCAAAGGATGTCCTCTTGTCAGTTGAAAATCTCTTGCTACAAAAAGTTCACTTGACAAAGCCTTATATTGACCCTGGATGTATTGAAATAACGTAATCATATCTCCTCTTAGACGCCTTTTTTCTAGCGAAAATAAGTTTAATTTTGCTAGTCTTTCTTCATAACTTAGCCCCTCCATTCCCCTTATTAGTTTTGTAGCCCTTCTCTGTACTTTTTCCAGCTCTAAAATGTCTTTTTTGTGAGGTGGTGCCCAAAATTGTACTCCATATTCCAAATATATATATATATACGCCACATTAACACAACTTCCCACACACAGGACGACACCAGAGCTCACAAGTAGAGCTGCACTCCTGCCTTTAAACTGTAATAGCGCCATCTAGCGGCCAGATCTATTTTTGCTTGCTGGCGCTGGAGTAACACGCAAGGCCCCTTATTGTTATCTTTATAAACTATTGAGTCAGAAATATTAGAACACTGTTTCAGCACTTATGTGTCCAGTAGTGTACAAATTGGTACATATAACTGGATCTAAATGTACATTTTTCAAGTTTGTGCCTATAGTTACCACAAACTTACTATAAATTCAGATGTTGTAATCAATTTTGACTCAAGCTAAAATGTGACATAAATCATAGGGTCAGAGAAAGAGAGAATTTATATATCTCTGACTAGTTAGATTTATTTTCAAACAGGGAGAAGTTTATGTCCATCTAAGTCTATTTAGTTCATAGCAGAGACAATACCTAATTCAATCAACCACATGCCATGGAATAAGTAAGGCCCAGAACCTCCCTTAAGACAACAAGATGAAGGCCAGTATGTTATTTCAAAGACCTGTGAAAGATCAGTTAACTGACAATCATGCAATAAGTTTGAATCCACTCATTTCTCAAGGTCAAACAGATAAAGAATAGAAATAGAGCCATGACTAGAGCCTTGCTCAAAGTAATTCAGATAAAGGCAATACAATGAGTCATTCCCAGAATCAAGCTCGATATTTGTCAACTAAAGAATACAAATAAGACCGTTTTAAAAGCACTGCGCAAGTTCAGTCAAATGAAGGTCACAAAACATATCCCATTAATAACGCAGCTGAAGCTCTGCTAAAGGTAAGACACATTTCAGGCATCCTGCTCAATATCAATCCTGTAAAGTCTACAGAATTAATGAATTTCAGAAGCCTGCTCAAGAGCAACCAATGCAAGCTACAAGACACGTTAGACCTACTTATTTGTTGAAGGTCAAACAAGTATTTCACGAAAAAAACTATTTCAAGGTTTAATCTGCAATGATCAAAAATGATTTTGCAGCAAAACCTTGTTCAAGGTAGTTCTGAATCACTAATCCATGAATTAGTATGAATCTGAGAGTGTTTGTCTCAGGGATGAGTAGTGAGAGTGGAATGGGTGTGTGATGAAAATCTTAATTAAAGAGTGAGAGTGACATGATTAAGTAAGACAAACCAGTTAAACATGTCATGGCCATGAGTCCAAGCTGTCAGAAGATTTTTCAACTGGTGTGCATTTAAGGTGATTTTTATTCAAACACATACGTAAAACATGAACTGTTTATCTGAAGGTTTGTGCACCGCACATATACTACATCATTTAAAAAGACCAAAACAAGGGGTACGAGCGGTGATATAAAAGCATCCTCCCTAGCAACAGCCTAAAACAGAAAAATAGAGTGGATCTCCACATAGAAAAATATTTTGTTGTTAAAGTTGTAAACCCTTCCCTGTCGCAGTATCTAATTACATCAGAATTTAAACACTTTTGAAGTGGACAGGGGAGTTTCTAGGGGTATCACCTATATTTCTTTTAGCACTTGCACCTATATCGAGGGAGAAGTCAGTGAGAGTGAGAGAGTTTAGTGTCGGTGTGTACAACATTATTTTTTGTGTATGATGATATACTGTTTTTGTGACCTACTGTTTTTTAAATTGCTTTTGTGTGAGTTTGATGGGATTGCAAAATGTATATTTGAGTATTTAAAATTAGCATGTGTTTTTCTATGCCTAATAGAATGTAAGCCTAAGCGTCCTAAATAAAGCCATTAGTTTAACCCTGCATTTAAAAACAAACTATGGACTATGATCTGTTTAGAAGGCATTAACAGAGATTATGTTATGAAATGGAAAATTCCATCCAAGCATATGTTGCTCTTATAGGGAAGTTCAAAAAATGTAAGCAAAAGATAATCCACTTTTGTGTTTTATCTCTTACTGTCTGAGGAAAAAATAGGTAAGTGTGACCAAATATGCAATTCTCATGACTTTTCTTTAATTACAATATACATCCTTATTTATCATGTAGTTATAATGCAAATCATCAACAAATACATATTACTTAATTATATATGATTATATTACTTGTAAAATAATCCAACTGGAAAAGTATATCTACATATGAACTTCTATTATAATACAAATTATGTTGCATGCAATATATGCTATTATGTATTTGCTCATTATTACATTTATGTGTGGAATGCACAGATCTACTGTAGCCTCCTTGCCATTATTTTGTAAGCAAAGTTGTAAAACAGGCTGCAGAAAGCAAAATAAATGTTGGTTAATACTGGGAAATCCTGCTACTATTTCACATACAACAAACCTTGGACGTGGTAAAGGCTTGGAAAGGTAATGGGGTAATGATGAACATTTGATGTGACAGACCCTTTTTAGCAGAAGCAAAGCTTACTGATCCTAGCAAATAAGTCTTAGTACAGAAAGAAACGTATACAACATTACAATGAATTCTTCTTGATTGTCCTTCTCCTGTAACCTCTCTCATCTCAGAACCTAAGAGGAACACGTGGTCTCGGACCTACCAAGACTGGGGTTTCCGTGCATTTGATGAAACTGCGATTACAGAGATTTGAGACCAGCTTCCCTCCTTATGTTGTCTTCATCACGCCACCTTTCTTCTTGGTACTCAATTTGGAAAATCACTGGAAGACACCCTTTGATTGGCTGTTTTTGAGACGTCTGGGAGTCACTTTTTGGCTGATGGTGGTAGCCTGTTTCACATGTTAGAAGAAGCAATTTGAGTGATGTCTGTGTGATTGTGTGTATGCAGGCACTCAACCATGTTTTAATGTATTATAAACTAGGTCTGTGTACAGCATTGAAACTTCGCACCATGAGACCAAAATATACACAATACTTCGTTTCACTGCCAGAGACACCAGCAAATCATTGGAGACCAGTGAAATGGTTAAGTTTTCACGGCAGCTATAAAATAAAAATTGAAGGAGATTAGGAACCAGAAGATGATCTCCTCAAATAGAGCAATTACAGTACATCATATCTATTATAATGAAAATTGTTGTACTCAGCACTGTTCTATAAACACTGCATGGGCATTTTCAGAATGAGTCAACAAACACACTATTTTTTTATTATTTTTTGCTGTATTAATTTAATTGTTGTAAATAGAACATAATATTATACAAATTGATGGAATGAAGTCTGTTTATCTGAGGGTCCTGAGTCCCTGCACAATATAACCATAATTACTTTGCCCCTCCCTTCCATAAAATTGTTGTATTTGGACACATCTCTTCCAAAGTGAAACAAAAATAATTTTCCGTGGGCAACTAAACTACTAATCTTGTAAAAAAAAAAAAAATTAACTAAGAACACACATACAAATTAATTTGTACTGCAGGTTGTCCTACTTAGTTGCCTTCATACTTTTTCAGTAAATCTTTTTATTTTTGTTATTATAATATTATTTTTCAAATTCAGTATCAGAATTGTTTTATCAGATGTATGGGAGATCCTATGTAGTCATATATTTAAAATTTACTATTTTGAAGAACTACACTTGAAAACTGTCAAAAGTTCCCAGAATGTAAAAAATAAAATAAAACTCAAATGTACATTGACATACAGTTAGGCTGTAGTGTAATCTATTGTTTTTGGTTTCAGCAGATTAACTTCCTGAAGTGTCTTCACACAGTAAATAAGAATTATAGCTGCTTTCTCCTAAAAAGCACTAAAAGTGATAGAATTGAGTATGTGTAGACTAATTTATTCTTGACTTTACAGTAGTCTTTTCATTTGTATGTTTTAAATCACCAATTTACTTGTAGACACTAGAGATTTTGAAAGCAATACATTTTTTTAACACACCATTCAAAATATTGGCTGTCCAACTACAATCCATAAAGATCATAAGAATTGCTTGTTTCCATTCAGTTGGTCAAACCGTGAGTCAATTATTTTGATTTGCTTATCAGTATTCAGGCAGGAGTATAAAAATAAACTGTACTAGAAGCATTGGTTAAATGCTGAAATTAAAAATTTTAAGAAAAAGTTTATTTTTATATTGGTGTCTACTAAACACTACCATGACCAATGTACAACTGTATAACTATATGGCATTCTGGGTAAATAAATATAAATATATATATATATATATATATATATATATATGTAATTAAATATATAACATTTTAAAAATATAAATGTAAAAGCTCCTTTTAGAAATTAAAATATTTGTATATGGAATTGAAGTTTGAAAAAGTAATGCAAGGAATTTAACTCTTATTTAACTAGTATCAATAAACAACTTGAAATCTGAACATCTAAATATTCTACAAATATATGTCACACTTTTCCAGATGTATGTTGCATGGTTTTGAAAGTACCTTATTAAATCCAAGTCATATTCTTTGTTATCTATTCATTTGCAGGCCAATGGAATTGCAATTCTTCACATTTGCATGCTCTTTTTAACATTTTACTGTCAGAAGCTCAAATTATACCGATTTATATAAATAATCTTGATTTTCTTTTTTTTAAATGTATGTACAGTTTGCGTAACAATTCTTCAAAAGAATCAGGACATCCAATTATTTACTTCCTTACCCCACTGTCTCTCATAATGTTTACTATTTAATCCATCTGAATTTTCCTAATCATTAAAAGACAAGTTTTACCTAAATTGAAGCTTCTTTTACAGTAAAGATCACTCAGAGAAGATGAACCAAAAAATTAAAAAGTATGAAGACTTGGCTACTTAGCCAGTTGGTCTTCCATGCTCATGGAGATCGAAAGCTGCCATTTCTGTCACTGACATATAGAACTCTGAGATGATTGGGTCAAAATGCCAAGACCTTCCTCAAAAGCCAATTGAACTTTAGCTTTTGAGGAAGGTTTTGACATTTTCTAAGCTATGACAATTCAGTGGTCTTGTAGCAATTGAAAGACAAGTTTTCAAATGTTTACACAAATATGTGAGATTAAGTGCACTATTTCATACAAGTGCAACTTGTATTTAGGTAAAACTTTTGCTAAATGTTTTTTTTTCTTATTCTATGTTTATTTTAATCTGTACACCTCCTTTCTTTTGGCTCTTACATTAAACTATATGGTTGCTTATTCATAAAAAATGATGATTCCAGAAACACAAATGCCATAAATATAAAACAATTTATGCCAATAAATTAGCAAACCCATTCTGAAAACTAGCTTGATAATGTCAGTTTAACTGTGGAGTTCTGTCTAAACATAAGCAACTCTTATTTGAAAAAAATATACTTAGATGAGTTCAATTACATACTGCAAACTATTATCAATATTGTACACAGAGAACAAATAAAGCATAACAGTTGCATTGGCTATTTATCTTTTTTAGCCAATCAAATTATTTGTTCTGAATTCTAATGACAGTGGTACTGACCTAGGGCCTCATTCTAATGATGGCCTTAGGAGCTGCGTGGCCGCAAGGAGTGGCCGCAAGCTACTCTCCTATTCAAATCCCTTGCTGCCGAGTGCTCCGGCCGGCTTGCCGCCGGCGTCCTGCGTTCCCTTGCGGCCTTCCACGCCGCAGTATACTGCAGGTAAAGCCTTTAATGTCACACCGCCACAAGAGACATTCAAAAACATAATGTCATCAGAGCAACCTCTATCTATACCAATGAACCCATAGGCTTTTATGTAACCCATGCTTTTTGCTTCTTGAAGCTAAGCTTGCTTCTCCCTGGTTGGTGCCTGGGTGGGAGACCTCAGGTGCTCAGAGGGTCCTATTCAAATCCTTTTAGCTATCTTTCCTTGTATGTGCTATCTACATAAAGTCATCAGAGCAACCTCCATCTGTACCAATGACCCCATAGGCTTGCATGTAACCCATGCTGGCTACTTCTTGAAGCTAAGCATGTTTCTCCCTGGTCGGAGCCTGCTTGGGAGACTTCCGAGGGTCCTATTCAAATTGCTTTAGCTGTCTTTCCTTTTTATGTGCCATCTACATAAAGTCATCAGAGCAATCTCAATCTGTACCAATGACCTCATATGTTTGCATGTAACCCGGGCTGTCTGCTTCTTGAAGCTAAGAATGTTTCTCCCTGGTTGGTGCCTGTGTGGGAGACATCAGGTGCTCCAAAGGTCTTTTTCCCATCCTTTTAGCTGCCATTCCTTTTATGTGCAAAAAACATCCATTGATACCCATGACCCTATAGGCTTGCTTGTAACCCATGCTGTCGGCTTCTTGAAACTGAGCATGTTTCTCCCTGGATGGGAGACCTCAGCGGGTCCTATTCCAATCCTTTTAGCTGTCTTTCCTTTTATTGCCATCTACATAATATCATCAAAGCAACCTCTATATATACCAATTATCCCATAAGCTTACATGTGACCCATGCTGTCTGCTTCTTGAAGCTAAACATTCTTCTCCCTTGTTGGTGCCTGGATGGGAGACCTCAGGTACTCAGAGGGTCCTATTCCAATCCTATTAGCTGTCTTTCCTTTTATGTGCTATCTACATAATATCATAAGAGCAACCTCCATCTATACCAATGGCTCCATATGCTTTCACATAACCCATGCTGCTTCCTTCTTGAAGCAAAGAATGTTTCCCCCTGGTCCGTGCCTGCATGGGAGACCGCAGAGGGTCCTATTCCAATCCTTTTAGCTGTCTTTCCTTTTATGTGCTATCTACATAATGTCATCAGAGCAACCTCGTTCTATACCAATGACCCCATTGGCTTGCACGTGACCTATGCTGTCTGCTTCTCAAAGCTAAGCATGCTTCTCCCTGGTCGTTGCCTGGATGGGAAACATTAGGTGCTCAAAGGGTCCTATTACAATCCTTTTAGCTGTATTTCCTTTTATATAATATCTACATAATATCACCAGAGCAACCTCCATCAGTACCAAAGACCCAATAGGCTTGCATGTAACCCAAGCTGTCTACTTCTTCAAGCTAAACATGCTTGTCCCTGCTCGGTCCTCAGTTGCCAAGAGGATCCTATTCAAATCCATTTAACTGTCTTTCCTTTTATGTGCTATCTGCATAATGTCATCAGAGCAACCTCCATCTATACCAATGATCCCTTAAGCTTGCATTTAACCCATGGTTTCTGCTTCTTGAAGCTAAACATGCGTCACCCTGGTCAGTGCCTGGATGAGATGCCTCATGTGCTCAGAGGGGCCTATTACAATCCTTTTAGCTGTCTTTCCTTTTTTTGTGCTATCTACATTATGTCATAATAGCAATCACCTCCTACACGAATTATAAGCTTACATTTGACCCATGCTGTCTGCTTCTTGAAGCTAAGCATGCTTCTCCCTTGTCGGTGCGTGGATGAGAGACCTCAGGTGCTAAGAGGATCCTATTTCAATCTTATTAGCTGTCTTTCCTTTTATGTGCTATCTACATAATGTCATAAGAGCAACCTCCATCTTTACCAATGATCTTTCTTAATACATGCTAATATTTTATTTGCCTTTGCAGCTGCTGCTTGGCTTTGAGCACTGTTACCTATATGATTGTCCGCAAGCACTCCCAAATCCCTTTCAATATCTGATACACAAAGATTTGCTCCATTAAGATTATAAATTGCATGGATAGTTTTCCTTCCCAAATGCATAACTTTACATTTATTAGTTTAAAATCTCATCTGCCATTTAGATGCCCATTCCTCAATTTTATGTAAATCCCTTTGGAGGGAAAGCACATCATTACCTTGCACAACTTTGTGTCATCAGCGAAAATGGAGACACCACACTCCAATCCTACCTCTAAGTCATTAATAAATATGTTAAAAAGGAGAGGACCTAATACTGAACCCTGAGGAACCCCACTTATCACATTAGTCCAATCAGAGTATGATCCATTTACAACAACCCTTTGCTTCCTGTCTTTTAGCCAGCTCTCAATCCATGAGCAGATATTTACTGCAATTCCTGTATATCTTAGTTTGCGCAGTAGTCTCCCATGTGTCACTGTATCAAAAGCCTTTGCAAAAGCCAAAAAGACTACATCCACTGAGATGCTCAGATGATATTATGTAGATAGCACATGAAAGGAAATACAGCTAAAAGGACTAGAATAGGTACCTCTGAGCGCCTGAGGTCTTCCATCCAGGCACTGACAAGGGAGAAGCATGCTTAGGATCAAGAAGCAGACAGCATGGGTTACATGCAAGCCTATGGGGTCATTGGTATAGATGGAGATTTCTATGATGACATTATGTAGATAGCTCATAAAAGGAAAGACGGCTACAATGATTGGAATAGGACCTATGGTCTCCCATCCAGACACTGATCATGGTGAAGCATGCTTAGCTTCAAGAATCAGACAGCATGGGTTACATTCAAGCCTATGGGGTTATTGGTATAGAGCAGGTTGCCCTGATGAAATTATGTAGATAGCACATGAAAGGAAATACAGCTAAAAGGATTGATATAGGAAGCTCTAAAGGTCTCCCATCCAGGGAGAAGCATGCATAGCTTCAAGAAGCAGACAGCATGGGATGCATGCTAGCCCATTGGGTCATTGGTATAGTGGGAGCTTCCTCTGATGACATTATGTAGATAGCACATAAAAGGAAAGACAGCTAAAAGGTCTGCCAGAGTTGGACTACAGAGGTGGAAAGTGTTTTGGAGCCTGCAGAGTAACTATAGTCTCGCAGGGGGCAAGCTGCTTGCAATAAGGAGAGCAGAGAGTGAGTCTGACTGAGGGACTAATGAAAGAAGGTACTATTTCAGGCTTTTGTATATACCCCAGGGAGAAGTCTGCAAAGTTAAGACTTTATAAACTCCACTAAAAGTGTGTATCAAGCCAGCACCCCACCCCTCCATGCGAGTAATACAAAGGACTGTTTTACCTGAGAACCAAGAAGCAGTTTTCAGGTCTAGTGAGGGAATTCAACTGTGATTAGTAGATTTTTGTTTCGTGCTGCATCAAGTTATTTTCATTTATATTTTGTCTGCACAATAAAAAGTAAACCAGAGCCCAGACGTCTCTGCCATTTCTCTATGAGAGTAGTGATCGACGAAGGCGATTAGGTCCCCACCTGGTGTCCAAAATATTATTGATGAACAGGCCCGTATATGGTTGCATAAGTAGGCACACCCTTAAACTAATACTTTGTTGAAGCACCTTTTGATTTTATTACAGCACTCAGTCTTTTTGGGTATGAGTCTATCAGCATGGCACATTTTGACTTGGCAAGATTTGCCCACTCTTCTTTGCAAAAACATTCCAAATCTGTCAGATTGCGAGGGCATCTCCTGTGCACAGCCCTCTTCAGATCACCCCACAGATTTTCAATCGGATTCAGGTCTGGGCTCTGGCTGGGCCATTCCAAAACTTTAATCTTCTTCTGGTGAAGCCATTCCTTTGTTGATTTGGATGTATGCTTTGGGTCGTTGTCATGCTGAAAGATGAAGTTCCTCTTCATGTTCAGCTTTCTCGCAGAAGCCTGAAGGTTTTGTCCCAATATTGACTGGTATTTGGACCTGTCCATAATTCCCTCTATCCTAACTAAGGCCCCAGGTACAACTGAAGAAAAACAGCCCCAAAGCATGATGCTGCACCACCATGCTTCACTGTGGGTATGGTGTTCTTTTGGTGATGTGCAGTGTTTTTTTTTGCACCAAACATATCTTTTGGAATTATAGCCAAAAAGTTCAACCTTGGTTTCATCAGACCATGACACCTTTTCCTACATGCTTTTGGGAGACTTCAGATGTGTTTTTGCAAAATGTAGCCTGGCTTGGATGTTTTTCTTAGTAAGAAAAGGCTTTCATCTTGCCACTCTACCCCATAGCCCAGACATATGAAAAATACAGGAGATTGTTGTCAGATGTACCACACAGCCAATACTTGCCAGATATTCCTGCAGCTCCTTTAATGTTGCTGTAGGCCTCTTGGTAGCCTTCCAGACCAGTTTTCTTCTCGTCTTTCCATCAATTTTGGAGGGAGCTCCAGTTCTTGGTAATGTCACTGTTGTGCCATATTTTTTCCAATTGATGATGACTGTCTTCACTGGGTTCCATGCCTTGGAAATTATTTTGTACCATTCTCCTGACTGATACCTTTTAACAATGAGATCCCTCTGATGCTTTGGAAGCTTGCTGTGGACCATGGCTTTTGCTGTGGGATGCGACTAAGAAAATTTCAGGAAAGACCAACTAGAGCAGCTGAACTTTATTTGGGGTTAATCAGAGGCACTTTAAATGATGGCAGGTGTATGCTGGCTCCTAATTAACACGATTTGGAATGTGATTGCTTAATTCTGAACACAGCTATATCCCCAGTTATAAGAGGGTGTGCAGACTTATACAACCATATTATTTTATTTTTATATTTTTTTCTTCCCTCTACCTAAAAGATTTCAGTTTGTTTTTCAATTGAGTTGTACAGTTTATAGGTCACATTATCTTTGTCTAATTTTTTTACAGCACAGACACCTGACATTTTAACAAGGGTGTGTAGACTTTTTATATCCACTGTATATATATATATATATATATATATATATATATATATATATATATATGACACACATATCAGGTCAGTGATCAGAGGCTGAGTTCTTACTTAGGCTTGGGCCTAAGCAGTGTGAGCAGTGTGTGCAATCTGCTGAAAAAGGTCCTGTTGGTGGGCTGCTGTTAGCAGCTATATGCCAAGACTGTCTGCAGAGCAGAGCCAAGTCAGATTGCAGAGCAGAGCCAAGTCAATCTGCAGAGCAAAGCCAAGTCAGTCTGCAGAGCAGAGCCAAGTCAATCTGCAGAGCCAAGTCGGTTTGCAGAGCACAGCCAAGACAGATTGTAGAGCAGAGCAAAGCCAAGTCAGTCTGCAGAGCAGAGCCAAGTCGGTTTGAAGAGCACACCCAAGTCAGATTGTAAAGCAGAGCAAAGCCAAGTCGGTCTACAGAGCAGAGCCAAGTCAATCTGCAGAGCAGAGCCAAGTCGGTCTGCAGAGCAGAGCCAAGTCGATCTGCAGAGCAGAGCCAAGTTGGTCTGCAGAGCAAAGATGGTTTCCAGAGCAAAACTGCAGCAGGAGCAAAGCTGGTTTGCAGAGCAAAGCTGACAGCAGGAGCAAAGCTGGTCTGCAGAGGAAAGCAGTTAAAGGTAAAACTGTTTTTGCCTGGAAGCTGGCCACAGAAAAAGCGATTTCCAAATTTGAAGACTGTACAACTTAACCCCAGGGAGAAGGCAGCAGTATAGCTGAGGATTTATCAGCGCTGTTGCTAAAAGGCATATTTAGGCCGCTGGTAGTTGGAGCATTTTAGAGAGACAGGCAGGCAATCTATCCTTTCTACTGATGAAGATATTTACAAGAGAACTGTGTGATTTGTTATACCGTTGGCTGATGTAAGCCATTATGTGGTGTAATTTTTGGACTTTTCATAAAAAGATTAAAAGAATACATGATCTTTTTGCTGTTAATCTAGAAGGTAGTAGGCCAATCTACCACAATATATATATATATATATATATATATATATATATATATATATATATATATACACATACATATATATATATATATTCCAGGTGGTGGATACCTTGAACATGGACATTAGAAAGAGGGATGGAAAGAAATGGCTTCTACAGAAAGAAAGTCAATGGATTGTCGAGCTTCAATCTCAGTCTCCGAGAGGCCTTAATGAGGGATTTTCCTTCTCCCCTTTTATTTCAATCAAGACTTTTTAAAATCAAACCTCCCTAGACTTCTTTGAAAGTAGGGGCAAGGAATAAATCCAAACATCAAATATTAAACATAAATTACATAATATATAATCAGTAAGTTATCTAAAGGAAAAGGAGGAAAAATAAGGAAAGATAAAATCTTGGTTGCTCAAAATTGTACAAATATTTACATCTTTGTATTTTTTGCTCAAAGCCACATATAGTGCACTGAAATCTGAGTATTTATCATAACTCAAATGAGTAGTATTTCTGCACTTATATATAAATTAGCATTATAGAATTTCACACATTTGGCGTTGTAGTTCTATTATATCTACTGTATAACTTACACGCTATTATTTTGTTTTTATGTTAGCTAATACACTGTTACTCACATATTGTCTTAGAGAAATTGCAGCATTTTATGAATGGAAGCTAGGTTAATTCAATCCATAGGTCCTCCTCGCAGCCAATAGGAAGTGAGAATATTTCATCCAATCAGAAGTGTGGGATGGCCTATTTAGGAAACCTGCCTAATGCACAGGTGATGAAGACCTTTGAGAAAGCCTAAATGGTGAAAACGAGCTCCGGTTAAGTAGTGGTCTCTTTCTCTGTTGTGCTGGTCCTGGAGGTTCTGTATCCACATGCGGCCATAGTCTGGGAGCTACCTGGACACAAAGGTCCAGCAAACCGGTAAGGTACATTTTTTTTTTATATGATGTGCCGCAAATCTGTATTCAAAGTAATCACTGCAAGGAGCCTGCATTAGCAGCATAATAATGTGTTTATAGCCTGCATTGTTTGACTAACTAAGCTGGTATATACTCTGTGTAAATTATGGTTTGCGCAGTAGTGCAGTTCTGTCTATGTGGGCAATATTCATTTATTCTTGTTATGCCTGCGCACCATTTTTGTGACAGCACCAGAGGATTGGGTTATCATACCCATTTATTGTCCTCTCCCCATAATTATATTTACAGCTTTGGGAAGATTTGGACATCCAATGATTTTATGTTAATATGAGGATATCCTTCTCCTCTTTTTTAATTCTTTATCTGCTTTTTTTCCTTTTTAAATTACATTATTATCTATCATATTATCTCTTGTTTCAGATGTGAGATGTTTAATCACCAGGCATAATACTGTATGCCATTTCTCTCTTTATATATATATATATATATATATATATATATATATATATATATATATATATATATATATATATGTGTGTGTATATATATATATATATATATATATGTATATATATATATATGTATATATATATATGTGTATATATATATATGCGTGTATATATATATATATATATATATATGTATATACAGTGGATATAAAAAGTCTACACACCCCTGTTAAAATGTCAGGTTTCTGTGCTGTAAAAAAATGAGACAAAGATAAATCATTTCAGAACTTTTTCCACCTTTAATGTGACCTATAAACTGTACAACTCAATTGAAAAAAAAATGAAATCTTTTAGGTGGAGGGAAGAAGGAAAAAGAAGAAAAATAATGTGGTTGCATAAGTCTGCACACCCTCTTAAAACTGAGGATGTAGCTGTGTTCAGAATTAAGCAATCACATTACAAATCATGTTAAATAGGAGTCAGCATACACCTGCTATCATTTAAAGTGCCTCTGATTAACCCCAAATAAAGTTCAGCTGCACTAGTTGGTCTTTCCTGAAATGTTCTTAGTCGCATCCCACAGCAAAAGCCATGGTACACAGAGAGCTTCCAAAGCATGAGGGATCTCATTGTTAAAAGGTATCAGTCAGGAGAAGGGTACAAAAGAATGTCCAAGGCATTAGATATACCATGGAACACAGTGAAGACAGTCATCATCAAGTGGAGAAAATATGGCACAACGGTGACATTACCAAGAACTGGAGCTCCCTCCAAAATTGATGAAAAGACGAGAAGAAAACTGATCTGGGAGGCTACCAAGAGGCCTACAGCAACATTAAAGGAGCTGCAGGAATATCTGGCAAGTACTGGCTGTGTGGTACATCTGACAACAATCTCCCGTATTCTTCATATGTCTGGGCTATGGGGTAGAGTGGCAAGACGAAAGCCTTTTCTTACGAAGAAAAACATCCAAGCCAGCAAGCCAGGCTACATTTTGCAAAAACACATCTGAAGTTTCCGAAAAGCATGTGGGAAAAGGTGTTATGGTCTGATGAAACCAAGGTTGAACTTTTTAAGGCTTCTGCTAGAAAGCTGAACATGAAGAGGAACTTCATCTTTCATCATGATAACGACCAAAAGCATACAAGATTCACATTTTGGAATGGCCCAGCCAGATCCCAGACCTGAATCTGATTGAAAATCTGTGGGGTGATCTGAAGAGGGCTGTGCACAGGAGATGCCCTCGCAATCTGAAAGATTTGGAGTGTTTTTGCAAAGAAGAGTGGGCAAATCTTGCCAAGTCAAAATGTGCCATGCTGATAGACTCATACCCAAAAAGACTGAGTGCTGTAATAAAATCAAAAGGTGCTTCAACAAAGTATTAGTTTAATGGTGGGCATACTTATGCAACCATATTATTTTATTTTTATATTTTTTCTTCCCTCTAGCTAAAAGATTTAGTTTGTTTTTCAAGTTGTACAGTTTATAGGTCACATTAAAAGTGGAAAACGTTCTGAAAAGATTTATCTTTGTCTAATTTTTACAGCACAGAAACCTGACATTTTAACGTGGGGGTGTAGATTTTTTAAATCCACTGTATATATATATATATATATATATATATATATATGTGTGTGTGTATATATAAATATATATATATATATATATATATATATATATATTGTAACGGTGTCCAGCAAGGACAGATAACCTGCACTAGAATCCAGCAAGGGATCTACATAAGCAGAAGAATGAGTAGGGCTGTATATCCATGCTTGAACAGAAGGGGAATGTGTGAGCTGCGGCCTAATCAAGCCAGTACACCTGATCTAAGTCAGGAGGATTTAAAAGGCTGCGGTGTGAGCAGAGAGGGGACTAGCTAAGTTCACAGGAGATAAGGAGCCTGGAAGAAACCTTGAGCAGAGAGAGCTGTTTTTGAGAAGCTGCAATACTGAATGCTGGAGTGCTGTTTTTCTGGAGCTGCAAGTAAAAGGTCTTGCTGGATCTGCAAAGAAATCCTTATTAAGTACCTGTGGGACACTGCTGAGTTACCTGACTGGAGAAAGCTGCATGGCAGACTGAAGCTAGTGAGGAGAAAACCTTTTACTTAAATTATTATACCCCAGGGAAGAGGCTGAGTGCTTGTCCTGTTAAATTGCAGTGTTCCTATTGCAATATCAAAGGGTCCCTGGGGTGAAGCATATGGGAGAGAAGGGCGGGCCCTATGCTTCATCCAAGGTTATTTAAGTGAAGACGTGGAAAGGCCACAGGCTGGCACTATATAAGAGACTAGTCATAACCTGGCCACAAGGTGGCACTACACCACATATACAAGACTACGGATACTGTAAGAGACTATCTGTATCCGGGCCACAAGCTGGCGCTATAAGGGACTGTTTGTATCCTGGCCACAAGGTGGCACTACAAGAGACTGTTTGTTTTCTTTATGAATTATAATTTAACCTGTAGTAGAAAAGCTGCTCAGGTTATAGTCAGGGTGTTCCAGAGTATAAGTAAGCCCGTTTACGTAGATGTTTATTTTTCTGACAATAAGCTATTTAATTTGTGTTTTTGTAACTACTCAATAAAATATATAAAAAGAGCCCAGAAGTCTCCACCAATTACAGTCCATCAAAGGGTACCTTGTTACTATATATATATATATATATATATACTGTATATATATATATACAGTATATAGATATGTATAGATATATATTACTTATTTACAGGAACATCCTCACTAGTCCTGAGACGACTGCTTCTCGGTCTGCAGGTAAAAAAAATACCTTTTTATTCAGAGGGATAATCCCTTTAAGTCCAGTCTCTCTCTGTCAGCCTTTTCAGCTGCAATGGGTCCTCTGCAGGTCCTCTACTTTTAAAGCAAACAGTCTCTCAGGTAAGTATTGTTGCAGTCACACAGACTGATCCTTTTACTGACAGCTTCCCGTAATGCTCTGTAAGTCCTGCCAGGTCCTGTTCAGGAGCTCTGTCTCTTTCTCCTCTCAGGTCACACTGAAACACTCAGTGTCTATTCTTAAGCTGCTGGCTGTAGTCTCCAGGCAATCTAACTTACTTGCCAGTGTCTCTTTGTACTTTAAGCAGTCTTCCCTGCTGCCTTACTTCAGAGCTTATCTCAGCTCAGCTCTCAGGATCCAGTCTTTCTGACTGTCTCACATCACAAATTCTCACATAAACTGCAGCTTCACACAGACACCTCACAGCACTCAGGCC